>OY992888.1:96759862-96809862 GCA_963921405.1 Cepaea hortensis
AGAAGAAGCGCAACACTGACCACATTCTGGACACATACAAGGAAGGGAAAACAAAACCGGGAGAGAAAAAGATCACCTAATACATTCCCCTCGGTTAACAATAACATATTAGATTTAGAGTTTAGACAGAACATGTCAGGGTTCCCTGGCTGGGGGATTTACTATTGTACACCACAGACAAGAGACAAAGGATTACCCAGTTGGTCTGTGATAGGATCAATGAGTTTACACAACAAACTATAAACTAAACAAACAGACTAACCAAGGCAAACTGAGAACAACACAATTGAACGCATACTAACCAATTCTCATAATCCAGGAACAATCAACATCTAGCACCAACATACAGCAGTGGAAGCAACTGTCATATATCGTGAATCACTATCAGCAATGGGTTGAGCCCCACATCTAACCAGATGCTCGTGTCCTCATCCAACAAGAACATGATGGTCAAAAGAACCCTAATATTATACAAACACTAGTACAGGAGATGTATTGTGTGAAACCAGGCACAGCAAGTGTCATAATATTATCAGTAACAGAATTACAACCAACAACACAAACATGGGTCTTACAGTAAAGTGACGGCACGTCCTGCCCTGAGACACATAGCACAGCAGCATGGACTACTGCAGCTCACAGCGGGTATCAGATGTATTGAGCTTCACATATGGCCATATCCCTATGTCTCAGTCAAGTCCACGGAGTGTACCCAGTGCGACAAGCGAATGTCACATCCCAACACTGACTGGGACACATACCACAGCACCATGGACTACTACAGCTCACAGCGGGAATCAGTGGATTGAGCTCCACATATGATCGTATCCCTATGTCTCAGTCAAGTCCACGAAGTGTACCTAGTGCGACAAGCGAATGTCACACCCCAACACTGACTGGGACACATACCACAGCACCATGGACTACTACAGCTCACAGCGGGAATCAGTGGATTGAGCTCCACATATGATCGTATCCCTATGTCTCAGTCAAGTCCACGGAGTGTACCCAGTGCGACAAGCGAATGTCACACCCCAACACTGACTGGGACACATACCACAGCACCATGGACTACTACAGCTCACAGCGGGAATCAGTGGATTGAGCTCCACATATGATCGTATCCCTATGTCTCAGTCAAGTCCACGGAGTGTACCTAGTGCGACAAGCGAATGTCACACCCCAACACTGACTGGGACACATACCACAGCACCATGGACTACTACAGCTCACAGCGGGAATCAGTGGATTGAGCTCCACATATGATCGTATCCCTATGTCCAGTCAAGTCCACGGAGTGTACCCAGTGCGACAAGCGAATGTCACACCCCAACACTGACTGGGACACATACCACAGCACCATGGACTACTACAGCTCACAGCGGGAATCAGTGGATTGAGCTCCACATATGATCGTATCCCTATGTCCAGTCAAGTCCACGGAGTGTACCCAGTGCGACAAGCGAATGTCACACCCCAACACTGACTGGGACACATACCACAGCACCATGGACTACTACAGCTCACAGCGGGAATCAGTGGATTGAGCTCCACATATGATCGTATCCCTATGTCCAGTCAAGTCCACGAAGTGTACCTAGTGCGACAAGCGAATGTCACACCCCAACACTGACTGGGACACATACCACAGCACCATGGACTACTACAGCTCACAGCGGGAATCAGTGGATTGAGCTCCACATATGATCGTATCCCTATGTCCAGTCAAGTCCACGGAGTGTACCCAGTGCGACAAGCGAATGTCACACCCCAACACTGACTGGGACACATACCACAGCACCATGGACTACTACAGCTCACAGCGGGAATCAGTGGATTGAGCTCCACATATGATCGTATCCCTATGTCCAGTCAAGTCCACGGAGTGTACCCAGTGCGACAAGCGAATGTCACACCCCAACACTGACTGGGACACATACCACAGCACCATGGACTACTACAGCTCACAGCGGGAATCAGTGGATTGAGCTCCACATATGATCGTATCCCTATGTCCAGTCAAGTCCACGGAGTGTACCCAGTGCGACAAGCGAATGTCACACCCCAACACTGACTGGGACACATACCACAGCACCATGGACTACTACAGCTCACAGCGGGAATCAGTGGATTGAGCTCCACATATGATCGTATCCCTATGTCCAGTCAAGTCCACGGAGTGTACCCAGTGCGACAAGCGAATGTCACACCCCAACACTGACTGGGACACATACCACAGCACCATGGACTACTGCAGCTCACAGCGGGAATCAGTGGATTGAGCTCCACATATGATCATATCCCTATGTCTCAGTCAAGTCCACGGAGTGTACCCAGTGCGACAAGCGAATGTCACACCCCAACACTGACTGGGACACAGAATAGCAAGAGAATTGCAACCCTAACAACAGAGACATAAGCAGGACATGTACAGAGACATGAGCGGTTCAGCGGCAACACTAACTATATAGAGCTAAGGCCCAGGCTTGGTCTTAACAACAACCGCGGCCCAAGGCCACTCCATGTAAAAAAAAAAACAACAACAACAACATCCTATCTTATAGATTTATAAAATAATCAATAAAGTTTATACGCACACATACCCATATATCTGCATCACTCTCATGCCGCTGTATTACAGTTAGAAACTAACAACCCATGGTGCACGGTATGATCATGCCTCTCTATAGTGCTATCTGCCTTTTCTAGCTTTTCATTTAACCCAATATTCACTCACATAATGCTCTCGATTCAGTAACAACATGGCATACAGATCACTGTGACATAATGCAGCTTTTCCCCTCCAATATCACAGGCTGACAATGCCACCCATGCACATTAATGTTACTCAATGACATCAACCAGTGTGGAAGTACACACCAAACACAACCCATCACCCCAACATCAAATGATAATATCAACTGTGTGACATGCCCCACACAGAATATAAACAACACAGGGACATATGCTACCTTCAGATAGAGGAACATACAGGAATTGCAGTCACACATCTGACATCAGCAACAGTCATAAGACAAGGTGTAATGTAGATGCTGATCATGGCCTGGGAATATGTGACCTTCAGATAGAGGAACATACAGGAATTGCAGTCACACATCTGACATCAGCAACAGTCATAAGACAAGGTGTAATGTAGATGCTGATCATGGCCTGGGAATATGTGACCTTCAGATAGAGGAACATACAGGAATTGCAGTCACACATCTGACATCAGCAACAGTCATAAGACAAGGTGTAATGTAGATGCTGATCATGGCCTGGGAATATGTGACCTTCAGATAGAGGAACATACAGGAATTGCAGTCACACATCTGACATCAGCAACAGTCATAAGACAAGGTGTAATGTAGATGCTGATCATGGCCTGGGAATATGTGACCTTCAGATAGAGGAACATACAGGAATTGCAGTCACACATCTGACATCAGCAACAGTCATAAGACAAGGTGTAATGTAGATGCTGATCATGGCCTGGGAATATGTGACCTTCAGATAGAGGAACATACAGGAATTGCAGTCACACATCTGACATCAGCAACAGTCATAAGACAAGGTGTAATGTAGATGCTGATCATGGCCTGGGAATATGTGACCTTCAGATAGAGGAACATACAGGAATTGCAGTCACACATCTGACATCAGCAACAGTCATAAGACAAGATGTAATGTAGATGCTGATCATGGCCTGGGAATATGTGACCTTCAGATAGAGGAACATACAGGAATTGCAGTTACACATCTGCCATCAGCAACAGTCATAAGACAAGGTGTAATGTAGATGCTGATCATGGCCTGGGAATATGTGACCTTCAGATAGAGGAACATACAGGAATTGCAGTTACACATCTGACATCAGCAACAGTCATAAGACAAGGTGTAATACAGATGCTGATTATGGCCTGGGCATATGCCAGGCGTTGATCTTTGTTGGCCATTGAAGTGTTATAATGCAATACAACTGAGGTCCAGTTCCCTTCTCTACTATGAAACACTCACAAATGCATTAACAGATTGTTCGTAGGCATCACATAACTGCCGTATTCCACACTTCACTCGCATTCACCATGATTGCATCATTATTGCTAACACACATTCAGCATATTGGGGGTACAGTATGCTTTGTCAATAACATCATCATCATCATCATCACCATCATCATCATCATCATCATCATCATCATCATCACCATGTAGCCATTGTAATCAGCATAATCATCATCATAATCATCATCATGTGATATCCTTGCGGCATAGCCCACAAATGCAGCACCTAATACGGCATGTGCATAACTGCATCTCTGCAGATGGTCGTGAATAATCACCGTCATCACCGCAACCATCATCATCTCAGTCACCATCATTATAATAGCCACTACCATTATGATCATTATTAACCACATGTCATTGCCAGTACCATGATGTGATACTCATGCAATGTTCTTGATATTCACGGTGACAAAATCAACAAGTTGCCATAAAGATTGATAATGAAGGACACTTTTTCCACCTTTTATGAAGCCTACACAGTGAGCTTTTGGTTCGGACTTTCCACGTAATGGATTTGCTATCCAAGCAATATTCCATTTCATGCCTCTGGAGCGCTTTTGTAACCGACATACCTGTGGTATGAAGTGCGGCAGTCTAAATACTTCTTCATGCACCTTTAAATGTCAACCTGAATGTAGTTAAAGTAAGCTGCAGTCAACTTGAGCTTGTTGATATCTCCATAGAGATTGTCCTCAAATGAAGCAGGTGTGGGCCAAAATATCTTTCTCTGTTCTGCATATATTGGGCACTCCTGCATCAAATGTTTAGCTGTCATTTTACCAGTTCCACAATTACATTCATCGGTATCTCCTATCTTTAGTTTATTGAACAAGTGGTATTTCAGCCTGTTATGTCCTGTGCGGAGTCTGAAGATTGCTACTTGTTCTCTTCTGTCGAGTTTGTAATATGCATCATCCTTCTGGTGGCCTGGATGCTCTGATTCCCATTTGGTTCTATAGGTGCTTTTTATCAACCTCTTTGCCTCGTTATAGGTTATGTCTATGTCAGACTCCCAAATACAGACGTTGATACTGATCACAAACCAGTCATAATAAACAAAAAGATTCCAACATAGAGGAAAATAAGAAACAAAAAGTTAACAACACATGTCATGAATTACCACATGTTAGTCAGTTTAAAATTACCGTGGTAGACAATCGACATTACTGTGCGAACATGTGTATATTTCAGTTTGAAGGATTTATCTAATTAATTCACGTAAGTTGTGTGATTTCTGCAGTATGTACCTGACGAGATGCAGCGAAATATGCCAGGCAATAAATCGTGCAATCTATTGTTTGTGTCTTCGTTATTCAAAGACGCACTATTCTTCCCAATGTCGTTTTACCAATGGTAAACAACAACAGTTCTGGAAAAACACAATCGTAAAATTACATTACATGAGCTGAGATGCATACGAACGCAGTTGGAAAAATAAAGCGAGAATGTATAGATAGAGAAAGGAGGAACTATGGACAAATATAGGAATAACATGGACATTAATTTAGAATGGAACTATAATTGTGTTGTTGTTGAATACTCACAACTTATGCAATTTGATACTGCAGAAACACGATGCCTCCATGCTTCACGTGGGCCATGGTTAGACTTGTACTGTACACCCACACCAACAGAGATAAACATTCCACAAGCTTCTGGTGAGAGTACCTGGTGAAACCCAGTTCTTGGAGACAGCAATCTTATGTCTATCTGGGTAATTGAACATTGTACTACGGAGAGCCACATTGAAATGTTTCTCTTGGTTTTAAAGGGAGCGAAGTGGCATACTTGGTTGTCCAATAGGCACAAATGCACTCATCTCGCCTTATATCGCCTCATCTTATCTTGTCTCCTTGTACTTGTAGTGTCGAGGTAAAGCATAATCAGCCGGAGAGTGCCCGTTTATGGGCTTCATGTATCTATATCCTCATCAACTTTGCTATTCCCTGTGCCCAAAGTCTACATGGTCGTCCACTTCTTCTGTTTCCATTTGGTCTGTATATCATTGCTTGTTGTGGGATACTGTTAGATGGATTATTTTTTTTTGTTTGGGGGGGGGGGGGGGGGGCAAAGCACTTAACTTGCTGCTTTCTGATGAAATCTATCCTTGCTATATCCCTCAATTTAGTCCTGATTTCATCATTTCTGATTTTCTCTCTTCTTGACACATTGCGTATACTTCTCAGGAATCCAATTGCTGTTGTTGTAACTTTTCTTTTCTATTTTTCTGGATTTTTCCAAGTTTGACATTGGTAGCATAGAGTTGTAGGAAGTTTGTGTTGTAGAGTGCTTTTCAGTACTTATTGATAGTGTTTGTTCTATAGTAATGGTAGCATTTGTCCCATGTGTTGGTTCGCATTATTGCATCTATGTTCGATCTAGTCGTCTGATTTGACATTTGATAATATTATAATTCCTAAGTACGTGACACTATTTGCTTGCTTCATGGAATGTTCTTTTAGATGACATAGTGATCTACACCGATGGGTCAGTGGTGAGAAACAGACATAGTGATCTATACTGATGGGTCAGTGGTGAGAAACAGACATAGTGATCTATACTGATGGGTCAGTGGTGAGAGACAGACATAGTGGCTGGGGTTTCATTGCGAAGGCTAGTGGATGATGCTTGAAACAAAGGAGAGTCTGGTACATGAGAATACAACCTCCAGCATGACCATGTAGGTGGAAACAGTAACAACATCTTTCCTATGGCTGGAGGAGACCGTTGTAAAACACATTGTCTTCAGTACGGACACACGGGTATGATAAGTAAGGTGCAAACATGAACGGTTCGTGTAGAATGGCTTGCTTCGATTCAGGGGTCACATATTGTGGGAAGTGTATGTATTGTCTGCCTTGGTCAAGCGGGAGTGTGGGGGTATGAACAGGCAGATAGGCTGTCAGGAAATGCACCTCTCTAGGTATATTACCCATGGACTAGGAACAGGTGGTCGGACTCTTGTGGGACCAGGTGGAGGTAAAGGTGGAACAGACTGAGCACACGTATCTGGGGAGAATGGTATGGCGAGGGATCGGCACGGGCTCTGGAGGAATTTCAAAACTGAGAGGACAGACCCAGAGAACTTTCAGTCGGATTGCAGTTGGAGCTATTAGCAGTAGGACTCTTGGCTGGCTGTTGAACAAGGAGACGGAGCGCGTGTGAGAATATCCTGAGTGCAATTATGTCGTTTCTTAGCTCAACTCAACTCAACTTAGCTCAACTCAACTCAACTTAGCTCAACTCAACTCAACTTAGCTCAACTCAACTCAACTCAACTTAGCTCAACTCAACTCAACTCAACTCAACTCAACTCAAATCATTTCGATTAATCTGTGGTTGTGTTTTCTTCTTTGGTTATAGTCATTATCTATGTTTTACCGATGCTAACTATCATATTATGTTCCTTACACATTTTGTTTCGACTACTTATGTAGACTTGTAATTCTGCTCTGATTTTTCTATTAGTGCTTGATCGTCCGCAAATATGAGTTTTTTGATGGTTGTAGCATGATGGATCAGAACTCCCCATTCCCAGCCCGATACATTCACAAAAATACTTTAAGTCTTAACGGGGACCATCCCAAATAGAAGGGCTATTCTTAGATCGAATGTTCTGGAACGAGTTGGGGGAGGGCAGAGGTATGCGCTTGTTTTTCATTGGTTAATAAGTAATGAGCCCACGCTATTTCTGGGCCATATTTTAAAATCTAATTAGTTTGAGCGGGGATTTCACCAGGAGCGGTCGCTAGTTTGTGATGTGATGACCCAACAATGCCCTTAAAGATTCGATAATATATTGTTCTCTGGATACCAGGTACCATATTAAAACATACTTAAATGTTGTATTTATGCCTGAAAGAGAAGAATATAAGAGTATTTTATGAAGAACATGTGAAAGTGAAAACAGAACTTCTGTGCCCCAGTATTCTGAACACTGCTTTTACAAACCTGTCAGGTCTTTCACGCTGTATACTCCAAGTGCATATCAATCCCTTGTTGTGACTGGTTGCGTATGCTTGATGAATGTATAGTACACTCATGCAAATTCGCAAACCCAAACCCCTTGTGCATTCTTCATGCCTAGGATGACTCATTCTTAAATCAACTGTACCTTTGCTCTCGTGAGTTAACATATGGCAGTCTGAATTGGAATGAGTGATGAAACATGTACAAGTTCCTTTGTAAAACGCTGAGACTGTTGGAGTGAATGAGTTGGTGCTTTGATAAGTAGCCTCTCACATTAGTAGAAAGAAAGATGCTTAAAATATCCATATGTAAACAGGACGGTGATGGCACGCCAGAATTGCTAAGTTCATGTGATACCTGGTGGCAAAATTAAGCTCAAGAGAATACCATTTCTCTCTGCAGCATTACACTGTTACCTCTACTGTTGGTAGGTTCATATAAACTAGTTCCTAAGAGGACCATAGGTGTGTGAACCTGTGTCTTAGTTGGCTGAATATAATGTATGGCTCATGCAAATTTACAAGGACTGAACATGTTTTTCCCATATGTGCTTTGGTGCATATGTGAACAATTGCTATGCAATTGAGCTTCTGTTACCGACTGTAGTAGACATGAACATTACTCAGTGGGGAAACAGCACATGATGATGATGAAGATGATGTACCTGTGAGTCAAGTCTGTCTGAGAAAAGGGGTGAGGTCTGGCATTGCTGTGTAAGTGTATATGGAATAGGACATTCATGCACCAACATGACAGTCATTGGAAGTGATGTTTGGGCTGCTAATTGGGTAAATGCCATTAGTTAATACATAATGCATATTGCAGTTGTAAATGCCTATTTTCCATTTCCCTTCACAATGCCTGTCCCATGTCGCTATGTCACAATGCTTGCTTCAAGATGCTTGTAATTGTGTAAGCTACCTCTGTCTCCACATATAGGCTTGTGATTATCACAGATAAAGGCGAATAATAAAATATCACCCACAGTACATCACAGTGAAATTCACTACATTGTCAACCAAGAGAGGTGTGTTTGGACCACACCCTACCTGAACCTCCCCATCTCCAATCTGTGTATGTTAATGTATGATAACATTATCTTTTAACACATGTAAAGAGATGTTGTGCCATTTTGTATATCAACAGAGAACAAACAGGATGGTGGAGAGGCATCCATATATCATCTGGGAAAACTAACCAGTAGTCCCAGAATCCAGAACCAACTCTCTATAAGTGAAATCTTCTAGAACCCACAATATGGGAATTTCTTAGAGACTTTCAGCTCAGCTCTCAAACAGCTGGATATAAATAAGGGAGAAGAAAAGTTCTGAGGACTTCAGTGATCATAATTATCAATGACATCTGAGAACTAAACAACAAGTCTATGGTGGTTAACCTCATTCAAGACGTCTGGTGAAATGACTGGAACAATGGATTGTTTAGCTAGGACTTATCTTAGTTAATCTCCAGCCTGGTGCTCACACAGTGTTTCAGAATGAAGACTTGAGATAGACTGAGAAGGAAGAACGCTGGGACATATTTGTATCTTAGATCTTCCTCTACAGGAAAAGTGGAACAAAGTCCTAAGTGTCAACTTCATGAACAGTCAGAGTAAGTGAGATAGACTTAGGAGAAAGAAGACTGGGACATATTTGTATCTTAGATCTTCCTCTACAGGAAAAGTAGAACAAAGCCCTAAATCTCAACTTCATAAACAGTCAACTCACCGGTGAAAGACAGGGCTGTAACTTTTCTTCAAAACTGTGACAGTAGGGAATAATTAGTCTGACTTGGAAAATCATCATGGGGAGAACTGCAACCTGAGCTTGTCCAACACCCATCATAGGTGCTAAAAGGATTAAACAGACCAGTGGAGCAGAATGTCCCTATGCTTGCCCCAGGTTATGGCTTATCTTGGTTTTCCCTCATTAACAGTAGAAGAAAGGATAAAAGTCAATGGTGTAGTGGAGATTAGAGAGGAGAGGAGGAGGAGAGTTTGGTTATTGGTTGGAGGAGGGATCCGAGTGTGGTATCATGTTTCTCTACATGCATGTGTGACATAATTTTTTGCATTTCTATGTAATGATTGAAGTGTTGACATGACAGAAAGAGGAACCATGGATCATCACTGGACTCACCATCAGCTCAATAAACAGTATTATTGAACCAGTGTTTTAAGTACATGTCCCCAGTGAATTTCTTGTACAGTTGCTGTCAAGTGTTGTCTCTGGTGACTGTCTTAAGTGCTGTGGTTGATTATACATATTGTGAAAAGTCTTGTATAGATGTTGTAAAGTATCTCTTATGATGTAAGTCTTGTACAATGGCTGGTGTACACAATTCCTTGTGAATGTATGTCCCACTTTTGTCAAGAAACTGTCATGTAGATGTCTTGTCCAACAGATGTAATGTACAGTTATTGTTTAGTTTGCCTACAAAAATTGAGTCCTACAGCCCAAAAGTCAAATTGGGAGAACTGATATAGGTCATACTGACAAAATAATTAAAGAAGATATAATGTGACGGACGAATAGCACACTCGCAACATTATAATGAGAGAGATGGATCCTCAGTTGTACAGGGGCGAAGAGTCCAGATCTCCTTTTGGTCTTGAGGGAACCTTTTACTTCTTTTATAAATTTCTGTGTAGATACATAGTAGTCTCACAGTGGGGGTTTGAGCCAAAGAAAAGTGGTTCTCCAAAAAGGCTATTGCGGGAATGATTAGCTCATTTGAGTGACCTCTAGACAAAACGTGCTAAATCATATCCTTTATCTTGTTATTTATTATTCAAGATATATTTCCAGAGAACACTACTAACTAGGTCCTCTGTCATCAATCTAACATGTCACAATGGTGTAATTTGCCGTTGGTTCTTCTTGTGTGTTCTTTTCATCATGAGGTGTTGTCTCTATTTGGCTGTTTC
Source organism: Cepaea hortensis (assembly GCA_963921405.1). NCBI lineage: Eukaryota > Metazoa > Mollusca > Gastropoda > Stylommatophora > Helicidae > Cepaea > Cepaea hortensis. Next base: position 96,770,825 of record OY992888.1, read on the forward strand.
TTTACATATGTTGTGGATATGTGTTATGAACACGAGAGAGGACAGGAGACAACAGTGGTGTACTCCCCATATTATGGTGAAGGGTTCTAGGTGTCCACTATTTATCCGTATCGTGCATTCACTGTTGTTGCATAAGCTTAAGTGTGTTAGCCGTGTACTCACTCCATATGGTTTAGAGCTGTGTCCACAGCGTGTTTCTATCCACACTATCACATGTCTGTTCTGTTGGTGGACAAGGCAAAGTACAGTAGCTAGCTCGCCTTGAACTCATGCGTAGTTCACACACGTACTTCTAATAGCACTGAAATGCATTTTGCATGCGCATTAGAAATTATTACCAGTGTTCCTCGAAATCAGGCTAACCCACTCTGACTTCAGAGGTACTTGTATTGTATGTTCCCAAGTCAAGGACGAGAAATACTAGAAGAGGAGCTTCTATCATCAGGGTCACAAATGTCATTATAAAAATTGCCTGTTGCCAATCATCTGGGACTTTTCTTTCCTCGCATGCTACATTAAAAAGTCTTGTTAGCCAGTTAACTCATGTTTTCCCCACAGGCCTGAATAGCTGCTGTGGTTATTCCATATGGACCCGGAGATTTGTTTTAAAGACTTTTCTGTATAACTGTTTTGACTTCTGCAGGTATGAAATTTTGTTCTTGTTGTCCATGACTTTTAGGCACAAATTATGAAAATGACATCTTTGGCCAAGCCATCCATTTTTACAATGTCGGTGTGTCTTTAGAATGAACTGATCACTCAATAGACATAAATTTGTCTTCTCTCTACCTGCTCGGACCTTCTCTTGATATGTTTCCACCGCGCCGTAATTAACCTTTTACTCACAAGTCTCCCTTTTTGGCTACTAAATCTTGCGTCACTGAATGAAGCCAAAGAGAACTGTTTATTGTCCATTTACTATCCCGTGGGACTGCTAGTTACCGGACCGAACTAAGAAAAAGCAGTTGGTGAAACGCTATGTCACAAGCTGTAATAGTATCAGAGAGTTACAAACTAAACATACACAGATTAAACTAACAAATCAGGACCAACAAAAACTGTCTTTATTTATCAAGTTCTACAACTTCAGGGACAACTAATTTTCAAGCAGTCTATGAAGCATAAAACCAAACACTACAGACACACGGATTCTACAATCAAACATTAACAATGAGTGTTCCCTAGTAAACAACCATACCTCTGCCTTCAAACCAGGCCATGTCTGTCAGGTACACCACTTACAATAACCATACCTCTGCCTTCAAACCAGGCCATGTCTGTCAGGTACGCCACTTACAATAACCACATTGTACACTCTTAAAATGAGTAGAATGTAAACTATTGAGCACAACCCACTACTGGCAACGCTGATCGTATTCTGGTAATAACCTAAGGCCTATCCACGTAAATGTGCAAGCACTAGACTCGAGTTTCGCTACAGCCTACGATGGGTGACGTTGTAATATTTTGTTGTGATAATTTGGCCGTATCCAGCGTGTGCCGCGTGGTCTAGTGGTTACACACCCGCTTCACACGCCAGTGATCCAAGGTTTGTTTCCAATTCCGGTCAAGGATATGCACTACTGACGAGCTCAAACGAGAGTGAAACTCGAGTATAGTGCTTCCATATTGAGGTGGATAGGCCTTAGGTTCATACCAGAATACGATCAGCGTTGCCAATAGTGGGTTGTGTTCAATATGTTAAATATGAAATCCCGAAACAAGCAAATAAATCAATGAGTAGAATGTGTTACTCAAACAAACGCTAGAAACCTTAACAAAAGATGTGGCATTTAAACAGGAAATACTTTAACACTGACAAAAGTAAGGCACGTTAACAAGGGAAATGTAGACACCGAAAAAACATTTTAACATCTTAGCTTGAGCGACAGACACCAAAAATTGTAACACCGAACAATACTGGAGACTTGTGACATTACAATCATTAGACACTCAGTTAACCGCACCAACGTCTGCCCACAAATCAACTATTTACACAGGGTAAAACACCCTCAGCTTTCTTTGAGGCATATGAGTCAACAAAAACAGGCAAACAGGCAACGGTTTCATCAGCCTATCAGCAGCTGGCTACAGTCTGCAGTTTGCTGATGTGCTGCTTTCATCTGTGCACCAGATTTTCTAGGCATATGCATACAGTGCAGCATTACTTCCTGTATATAAGTAATCTAAGTCATTGAGGTCAACCGGAAAGAGAGTTGGAGAGATTAACTCCTCCTTGAGGAACTCCATGATACATATATTCTGCTACGTGGGCAATCCATGACAACTCCGGTTGTCCTGTTATACATGAAGGATTGAATCCATGGATTCCGCTTCTTGATAATTTATTTAAGGAGCCTTCTTTTCACATTTTCTCAAACACCTGTTTGATGTCGATCCTTAACGTCATAACCTCTTTCTTCTCGTCAATGGCATATACTTGGTATTAACCCTTTGTATCCTGTCACAGTTTGTCACAATTGTCCTTCGGAATTGCACTATTATCATTTACATGAAGATTCGCAAGAATCTCAAAGTATCTGTCACGCTGCATAGCTTTAGGTACAATTGGAGTAGAAAAATCCATGTCGCTTGACCAGTAATGTCTCATGTGTGGTAACCTATGGTAGCCGAAAAAGAAATGCAGACCCATAAATGAAAGCATTTCTCTTGTGTCAACAGGTTTCACTCTTAACTGTTTTTGTTGAATGTACAAGTTTGTTTGAAAAACTACATTTTCAATTGTGGATTCTGATAGCACAGTGAGAAATATATCTGCTGCAGTCTCTTTTCCCACAAAATGCTGGAGAACTGGCCCAACCTCCTTAGAGAAAACTGGCAGACTCTTTGAGATTGGTTTCTTTCTCCAGTTCCTTTGGATTACTGAAAATGTCTCCTCATCACTGGAACTAGTATCAGAAAGTTGCACATTCTGAGATTCAGAAGAACCGGCAACATTAGGGTTGTTCTCTAGTTCCTCATCCGAGCTGCTCTCTACTGGTGTATCAATATCAGATGGGAGATCTTCTTCTAGGGCAATGACAATTTCTTCCTCAGTCAGATATTTTCGTTTACAGGCCATGATACCTAGAAAAAAAAATAAAAAAATCATATAAACACACACAAATTATATGGTACTTGCTATCAAAATAAGTCAATCACATGATGATGATTAGGTTCAAAATAAGTCAATCACATGGTGATGATTAGGTTCAAAATAAGTCAATCACATGATGATGATTAAGTTCAAAATAAGTCTATCACATGATGATGATTAGGTTCAAAAAAGTTAATTTTTCTCACATCCCTTGGTTTACCCGAGTTTTACCCACTTCCGACCTGGCGGTACTTATAAGTACCATGACATATTTTAGTGCGTACAATTAAAAATAAACTATCAATTTAGAAGACACATATATCAAATGCTTACCTGTATAATACTGTAGTTGATTAAAAATCTGTAGCACCAACAAACTGTAAAATAACGATCAAATAGTAGACGTCATGCAGGCAGTGTCCAGTCCCTATTTCAAGATGGATGACTAATGAAACTCGACACAAAGAAAATGTATTGCGCATGCCCAGATCGCTTCCAAACATTCACGCCACCTACCTGGGAAACAAGCAATGTTATTTTAGATAGACCTTTAAGTACCGTCAGGATTCGTGATCAGATTGTAAAAATATAGCCATTTGAAGTGAGTGGTACTTAAAAGTACCGTCAGTAAATAAAGGGTTAAGTGGCAAGACAAAATCACAAATACTGAAGTATTGGAAAGATCAGGTTGTGAGACGGTGTATTCCATGCTCAGTCTTCGTAGACTTAGATGGATATGACATGTTAAAAGAATGGATGATGGGAATACCAAAGGACATCTTTTTTGGTGAATTACAGACGGGTAAGAGATCTCAGTGTCGGCCTATACTACGATGCAAAGATGTGTGTAAGCGGGATATGCTTGATAAGGCATTGATAATGCACATTGGGAGCACGTCGCCGTTGAACGTGTTGCATGAGGGGCAACTATCAGAAATGGAATAAAGACAAAGGAGAAAATGATTGCAGATAAAGCACTCACAGAGCGTGAGAGACGTAAGATGGTGCACAATGGTGGGAATGACCATGTTTTCACATGCACCTACTGTGGGCAAACATTTGCAGCAAGAATAGGCCTTACCAGCCACACTCGCCACCGCCATGTGTCGTAGTTATTAAGCCTTTTTGAAGCACAATGTACCAAACTATCGTCTGTAAGACGGAAAGGTGCCAATATATAATATATACTTTCTATGCAATGATGGTCACTGGTGTAACCTACCTTACCTGCACATGACACAATTGTATTACCCCCAGTAGACACAATTACAAGGTAAACGTGTGCACCTGTCAAAAATGATGAACAATGTGAATACCTAAGGCGGTGTACTGAAGCAGATAATTGCTCAGATTAACCATTTTTAAATTAAACTAATACCGCTTACGTTATTATATCAAAAGAAGAATCTTGTATTGATTTATATAAGATAGTAAAAGTCAATAAATAAATTCTTAATTATATAATAGCCGGAGATCTGCCATGAAATGAGGTAAGTAAAATGTTATCAATATTATAATAAGTAAACAAAAAAAAAACCTGATTTGTTATATGAATAAATAGTTATCGTTATTTCCCGTGATGGCTTCAATATGGATTTAGATTACTTTTATGTCCCCTTATTGCCTCTTGTCCTAGAACACAGTGCTTTCTAAATGTATTGTACTGTTATGCACATTATTGTGAAGACAGCCTTAGACGACCAATTATTTGTGAACAGAATGGCTAATATTTTGAAATATGAATTCATTATCAGCATCATCATCAAGTGCCTCGCCAAATGGCGTAGGGGATCACGCACTCCGTTATCGGCAAAGTACATGGGCACATGTCTACCAGTGAGTCAAAGAATGCACAGCATCCATTGCATTTTGAGATCAACAAGGGAAAGGGCAAAAGTTTTGACAGATGACACTCCTGCAAAAATCAAACCAAGCACAGCATTCGATAGGTCTGTTTACTCGAGGGGTAGATTCTTGTGAAGGATAGAGACAAGTGCAAGCAACATGTAGTACCTTCTATTTAGTGTGCATCAAACTGGATAGAGTGCGAAGATAACAGCACACGCTAATTTTAGAGGAACAAGTTCAAAACTGTACTTTCGAGAGTTCTTCTTAGGGTAAGTAGACATCTAGACAGATGGGTCTCTCGTTGGTTATAGAGGAGCTCATGTGGTTTTACAGATCAGGTGGGAGGAAAACTGTGAAGGAAGGTGCCTTTCCCTAAAAGCAAGTATTCTGATTGTGGATGACATGACAGTAACTAAAGCTATAGCCTGACTGAAGGCACATATTGTCACACGACATGGCAGTAACTAAAGCTATAGCCTGACTGAAGGCACATATTGTCACACGACATGGCAGTAACTAAAGCAGTAGCCTGACTGAAGGCACATATTGTCACACGACATGGCAGTAACTAAAGCTATAGCCTGACTGAAGGCACATATTGTCACACGACATGGCAGTAACTAAAGCAGTAGCCTGACTGGAGGCACAGATTGTAACCTGACATGGCAGTAACTAAAGCAGTAGCCTGAGTGGAGGCACAGATTGTAACCTGACATGGTAGTAACTAAAGCTATAACCTGACTGGAGACACATATTGTAACCCGACATGGCAGTAACTAAAGCAGTAGCCTGACTGGAGACACAAACTGTAACCTGACATGGCAGTAACTAAAGCGGTAGCTAAATTATAATCATGGCGATTATAATTGGTGTTTTGTTATTTCTCACTTTCTCTTCTTGTTCCTCTTGTACCTTGCGTGTCAAGGTGAAGCATAAATAGCGGGAGAGTGCCCGTTTATAGGCTTTATACAACGATATTCCCATGGACTCTGCTATTCCCTCTGTCCATCGTTTACATAGTCAAACCCTTCTTCTGGTTCCATTTGGTCTGTATGTCATTGCTTCTTGTGGTATAGTGTCAGCTGGTCGCCTAGTTATGTGACTGAACCCGTTATTGTTTTCTAATGAAATCTAGCCCTGCTGTATTCCCCACTTTAGTCCAGATGTTATAATCTCTGATTTTCTCTCTTTCTGATACATTGCGTATTCTCCCTAGGACTCTCATTTGTGTTGATATTATTGTTCTCTTATCTTCTTCTGTCATTGTCCAGGCTTGGCATTGGTATCACAGAGTTGATTGGAAGATTGTGTTGTAGAGTGCTTTCGTATTAACTGTTTATACGTATTTGTTCTTTAGTATAGGTGCTTTTCGTCCAATGATTTTCGCTATTTTATTGCATCTATTTTCCCTTTCATCTTCTGATTTCTCACCTGTCTTCCATTAACGGTATGCTCATATGTGTAACATTCACTTATAAGTAGATCTGTAGCAATGAGATCACTATTACCATGACCAATCTTGACTCACAATGTAGCCCTCTTTCCTACCCTCATGAACTTGTAGAAGTTCTGAGCGCGCACACTTACAGTAAAGAGTGAGGTCATCAAGACAGTCTAGGTAAAATATATCTAACTGTAGTGTCACGTCAAGTGGCGGAGATTGCTGTATATTCTTTGCCGCAAAGCATTCGATTTGGTCAGTCGTGAGGGTCTGTTCAAATCACTAAAGAAGATTGGCTGCCCATCAACACTTCTGTCCATTGTGGAATCATTCCACACAGGCATGAAGGGTATAATCAAGTTTGATGGCTCAACTACAGAAGAGTTTGAAATCAAGAGTGGAGTTAAGCAAGGTTGTGTACTATACCCCACCCTCTTTGGGATATACTTTTCACTTCTGCTGAAATATACATTTCGTGATCAGGTTGACGGTATATACATTCACTCGCGCTCAGATGGTGGCCTCTATAATGCTCAGAGATTGAAGGCCAAGACCAAAATTAGGAGGGTACTAATCAGAGAGTTGCTTTTTGTGGATGATGCTGCGATTACGACCCACTCTGAGGAAGAATTCCAACATCTACTATCTGCATTCTCCAATGCTTGTTCTGAATTTGGTTTAACAATTAACAAAAAGAAGACACAGATTATGTCACAAGGTGCACATGGTGTACCATCAATCTTTATTGACGACGCCGAACTTGAGATAGTAGACCATTTTACATATCTAGGATCAGAGGTAAATAGCAAATTATCCCTAGATCAGGAAATCAACATCAGGATTGGCAAGGCAGCAACAACAATGAACATGTTAGCAAAAAGAGCCTGGGAGAACAGGAAGCTTACTGCCAATACAACAGTCCTCGTCTACCAAGCTTGTGTCCTTAGTACTCTTCTTTATGGCAGTGAAACCTGGACAACTTACTCACGCCAAGAGAAACGTTTAAACAGCTTTCATATGCGGTGTCTGCGAAGAATACTTGGTATTAAGTGGCAAGACAAAATCACAAATACTGAAGTATTGGAAAGATCAGGTTGTGTGACGGTGTATTCCATGCTCAGTCTTCGTAGACTTAGATGGATAGGACATGTTAGGAGGATGGATGATGGTAGAATACCAAAGGACATCTTTTTTGGTGAATTACAGATGGGTAGGAGATCTCAGGGTCGGCCTCTACTACGATACAAAGATGTGTGTAAGCGGGACATGATTGATACAGGCATTGATAATGCACAATGGGAGCACGTCGCCGCTGAACGTGTTGCATGGAGGGCAACTATCAGAAATGGAATAAAGACAAAGGAGAAAATGATTCCAGATAAAGCACACACAGAGCTTGAGAGACGTAAGATGGTGCACAATGGTGGAAATGACCATGTTTTCACATGCATCTACTGTGGGCAAACATTTGCAGCAAGAATAGGCCTTACCAGCCACACTCGCCACCGCCATGGGTCGTAGTTATTAAGCCTTTTTGAAGCACAATGTTCAAAACTATCGTCTGTCAAGCCGGAAAGGTGCCAATATATAATATATACTTTCTATGCAATGATGGTCACTGGTGTAACCTACCTTACCTGCACATGGCACAATTGTATTACCCCCAGTAGACACAATTACAAGGTACACGTGTGCACCTGTCAAAAATGATGAACAATGTGAACACTTAAGGCGGTGTAGTGAAGGAGATAATTGCTCAGATTAACCATTTTTAAATTAAACTAATACCGCTTACGTTATTATATCAAAAGAAGAATCTTGTATTGATTTATATAAGATAGTAAAAAGTCAATAAATAAATTCTTAATTATATAATAGCCGGAGATCTGCCATGAAATGAGGTAAGTAAAATGTTATCAATATTATAATAAGTAAACAAAAACAAAAATACCTGATTTGTTATATGAATAAATAACTATCGTTATCTCCCGTGATGGATTCAATATGGATTTAGATTACTTTTATGTCCCCTTATTGCCTCTTGTCCTAGAACACAGTGCTTTCTAAATGTATTGTACTGTTATGCACATTATTGTGAAGAAAGCCTTAGACGACCAATTATTTGTGAACAGAATGGCTAATAATTTGAAATATGAATTCATTATCAGCATCATCATCAAGTGCCTCGCCAAATGGCGTAGGGGATCACGCACTCCGTTATCGGCAAAGTACATGGGCACATGACTACCAGTGAGTCAAAGAATGCACAGCATTCGATAGGTCTGTTTACTCGAGGGTGTAGATTCTTGTGAAGGATAGAGACAAGTGCAAGCAACATGTAGTAAGTTCTATTTAGTGTGCATCAGACTGGATAGAGTGCGAAGATAACAGCACACGCTAATTTTAGAGGAACAAGTTCAAAACTGTACTTTCGAGAGTTCTTTTTAGGGTAAGTAGACATCTAGACAGATGGGTCTCTCGTTGGTTATAGAGGAGCTCATGTGGTTTTACAGATCAGGTGGGAGGAAAACTGTGAAGGAAGACATCAGTGCCTTCCCCTTAAAACATGTATTCTGATTGTGGATGGCATGGCAGTAACTAAAGCGGTAGCCTGACTGGAGGCACAGATTGTAACCCGACATGGCAGTAACTAAAGCAGTAGCCTGACTAGAGCACAGATTGTAACTCGACATGGCAGTAACTAAAGCAGTAGCCTGACTGGAGACACAGATTGTAACCCGACATGGCAGTAACTAAAGCAGTAGCTTCTTCTTCTTCTTTCGTTCGCCTGAAATATGTTTATAACTGCAATGTTGTCTCTTGTATGAATCTAACAGTCTTTTTTAGTTCATTCAGCGGTCCATAGAGTTTATCTTCCACTGTTGTCTCTCTAGGCCAGAAGGTTCGCCTGGATATGTTGTAGTTTGGGCAATCCTGGAGTATGTGCTCTGCTGTCTGCGACGCCAAACCACATGTGCACATGGCTGAGTCACCAATCTTGAATTTTGTATACAAGTGGTTGCGTAATCTATTGTGTCCTGTTCTGAGGCGCAGAAGAATGACCTGTTCTGGTTTAGCAGTAGCTAAATTATAATCATGAGGATTATAATTGGTGTTTTGGTATTTCTCACTATCTCATCTTGTTCCTCTTGTACCTTGCGGTGTCGATGTGAAGCATAAACAGCAGGAGAGTGCCCGTTTATTGGCTTTATACAACGATATTCCCATGGACTCTGCTATTCCCTCTGTCCATCGTTTACAAAGTCGACCCCTTCTCCTGGTTCCATTTGGTCTGCACGTCATTGTTTCTTGTGGTATAGTGTCAGCTGGTCGCCTAATTATGTGGCTGAACCCGTTGTTGTTTTCTAATAAAATCTAGCCCTGCTGTATTCCTCACTTTACTCCAGATGTTATAATCTCTGATTTTCTCTCTTTCTGATACATTGCGTAGTCTCCTCATGACTTTCATTTGTGTTGATGTAATTTTTTCTTATCTTCTTCTGTCATTGTCCAGGCTTGGCATTGGTATCATAGAGTTGGTAGGAAGATTGTGTTGTAGAGTGCTTTCTTATTAACTATTTATACGTGGGGTTTCTTTAGTATATGTGCTTTTCGTCCAATGATTTCCGTTGCCTTATTGCATCTATTTTCGCTTTCATCTTCTGATTGCTCACCTGTCTTCCAATAACGGTATGCTCATATATGGAACATTCACTGATAAGTAGATCTGTAGCAATGAGATCACTATTACCATGATCAATCTTGACTCACAATGTAGCCCTCTTTCCTACCCTCATGAAACTTGTAGAAGTTCTGAGCGCTTACACTCACAGTAAAGAGTGAGATCATCAGGACAGTCTACGATAAAATATATCTAACTGTAGTGTCACGTCAAGTGGAGGAGATTGCTGTAGATTCTTTGCCGTATACTTTCTATGCAATGATGGTCACTGGTGTGATATATCTTGACGCTCATTACTCATTTTTATTGCCCTCGATAGAAACAAATACAAGGTACACGTGTGTACCTGTCAAAAATGATTAGCAGCTCGACATCCTCATGAGGTGTAGTAAAGCAGATATCTGTTCTGATTTACAACTTTTCAATTAAGCTTATACTGCATAAGATATTATACTAAAAGAAGAAACTTGTATGGATTCATATAAGATAGTAAACAGTGAATAAATGAAATATTTGATTATACAATAGCCGGATATCTGCCATAAAATGAGAAAAGGAAAATGTTATCAATATTAATTTTTTTTAAAATAATTGCCACCTTATTTGCTACATGAATAAATATCTTTTCTTATCTCCCGTTATGGCTTTAATGTGAATTTATATTATATTTGTGTCCCCTTATTGCTTCTTGTCCTAGAACACAGTGCTTTCTAAATGTATTGTACTGTTATGCACATTATTGTGAAGACAACATTAGACAGCTAATTATTTGTGAACAGAATGGCTAATATCTTAAAATATGAAATCATTATCATCATCATCATCAAGTGCCTCGCCAAATGGCGTCGGAGATCACGCGCTTAATTATCGTCAAAGTACATGGGCACATGTCTACCAGTAAGTCGATGAGTGCACAGCGTCCACTGCACGGTGAGATCAAGAAGAGAAAGGGCAGAAGGTTTGACAGAGGAAACTCCTGCAGAAGTCAGGCCAAGCACAGTATTGCAAAGGTCTGTTCACTATAGGATATAAATTCTTGTGAAGGACGGACACATGTGCAATCATCATGCAGTAATTTCTTTTAGAATGCATCAGACAGGATAGAGCGTGAAGACAACAGCACACGCTAATTTTAGAGGGAGAAGTTCAAAACTTTACTTTCGAGAATTCGTCTTAGGGTAAGTAGACATCTAGACAGACGGGTCTCTCGTTGGTCATAGGTGAGTTCATGTGGTTTTACAGGTCAGGTCGGAGGAAAACTGTGAAATAAGATATCGGTGCCTTCGCCTTAAAACAAGTGGCCTGATTATGGTTGTCATGGCAGCAATTAATGAAGTAGGTTTGTCGGAGACACAGATTGTAACCTGACATGGCAGTAACTAAAGCAGTAGCCTGACTGGTGACACAGATTGTAACCCGACATGGCAGTAGCTAAAGCAGTAGCCTGACTGGAGGCACAGATTGTAACCTGACATGGCAGTAACTAAAGCAGTAGCCTGACTGGTGACACAGATTGTAACCCGACATGGCAGTAGCTAAAGCAGTAGCCTGACTGGTGACACAGATTGTAACCCGACATGGCAGTAGCTAAAGCAGTAGCCTGACTGGTGACACAGATTGTAACCCGACATGGCAGTAACTAAAGCAGTAGCCTGACTGGAGACACAGATTGTAACCCGACATGTCAGTAACTAAAGCTGTAGCCTGACTGGAGACACAGATTGTAACCTGACATGGCAGTAACTAAAGCAGTAGCCTGACTGGAGACACAGATTGTAACCCGACATGTCAGTAACTAAAGCTGTAGCCTGACTGGAGACACAGATTGTAACCCGACATGTCAGTAACTAAAGCTGTAGCCTGACTGGAGACACAGATTGTAACCTGACATGTCAGTAACTAAAGCTGTAGCCTGACTGGAGACACAGATTGTAACCTGACATGGCAGTAACTAAAGCAGTAGCCTGACTGGAAACACAGATTGTAACCCGACATGGCTGTAACTAAAGCAGTAGCCTGGCTGGCGACGCATATTAAAACCGACATGGCAGTTACCAAAGCAGTAGCCTAACTAGATACACAGATTGTAAACTGACACTGAAATAATTAAAGAGTGGTCACTGTAATTATGAGTTCATCTTCTTATGCGGGAATGTTCCGTACTTCAGGATACCGTTATTGTAAGATTAGTGAGCAGTCAGAAAACGAAATCGAAAATAGATGCGCTAAGGCAAACCCACTCTTTGGCAAATGGGCACCAATACTAAAGAACAAACTCTACAAAACAATCGTTCTACCAACTATATGCTTCCAATGTCAGACATGGACAATGACAGAAAACGAGAAGATAAACATTACAACATTCATTCATTCAGTAGCATGTCCTTTGCAGAACCTTGCTCCCATAACAACCTTCCGGAAAACCTCTCGATCATAAGCAAGATGTTCCGCGTCCGATACACCCATCTGGAGATCATCCGCCACATCCTGCACCCATCTTCTCTTTGGCCTTCCTCTTCCTCTCTTCCCAGGCATACCCCTCCATTATCGTCTTTAATAGCCAACCTTCTTCAATATTTAGCTATTGAAGTATTGATGCATTTGAAAACCCATATGTGGAAAGAATGAGATTACGGGGGATCGGCAGGGGTTCTGGGAGAATCTCAAATCTGAGAGGGAAGACCAAAAGAACTTTAAATCAGATAGCGGTGGGAACGATTAGTAGTATGACTCTTCGTTGGCTTTTGAACGAGGGGACTGAGCACGTATGGGAATGTCCTGAGTGCAGTGATGTCGGTTCTTAACTCAACTCAACTGATGCATTTGTTCTTTTCTTTACCCTAGATATTCTTAGAACTCGTCTATAGCATTTATATTCAAAGGCATTTATGGATGTTCAGCTTGTTTAGTAAGTTTCCATGTCTCACAGGCGTAAGTTGCAATGGGAAAGATGCATGTTCTTAAAAATGTAATTTTTTTAGTTCTGCTTGTCCCATTCCATAATTTATTCAGTTGTTTTAGTCTTTGAAGAGCAATTGATAGTCGTCGTTTAATTTCTTTCATTGTGTCCCCGTTGCTGGTAATCAATGACCCAAGATATTCAAAATTTTCCACCAACTCCAATTTTTCCTCACTAACATATATTTCTTTCTCCATAGTGGTTTTATCTGTATGCATTATCTTTGTTTTTGCAAAGTTAAGATACAAGTTCTGATTTTCACCATTCAATTGGGTTGAGGCTATTAGGTTTTATATACCAGTTTGTGTTGTAGATAGCAATTGTGTAGCATCAGCATATCGAATCTCTGGTATGTCAAGACGATCGATATTTAGGGCATCATATAGCTCCCTATTTATATAATCTCTTACAATTTGTCTTTATATTTTCGACGTACAGGTTAAACAAATACGGGGACAGCACACATTTCTGACGGACTCCTTGCTTGATGTCAAACCAATCTGATGTCTCACCGTCTATTCTAACCGCTGCTTATTTGTCTAGATAGAGCATTCTTATGAGTTGTATTACATGTGGTGGAAAGCCCATATTCCTCCTGATTTCCCAAAGTTTTTGATGTTGTACACAGTCAAATGCCTTTGAATAATCCACAAAACATGAGAATATGTTTACATTAAATTATCTGCACTTCTCTATTATTAATCGCATATTGAGAATGTGATCTCTTGTTCCTCTTCCTTATCTAAATCCAGCTTGAACAACGTTAATTTCTTCTTCCATTACACGTTAATTTCTTCTTCCATTTTCTTACGAAGTCTTCACATTATGATGTTTAGTAGAATTTTACTTGCATGACTGATCAGGTCAACAGTTCTATAGTTGGTGCATAATTTCAGGTTGCCCTTTTTTGGTATTGGAATTAAGATAGTTCTCTTCCAATCTTTTGGCCATATACCATATTTCCAAATCTTTGTACATAATGCATGATATATGTGTATGCTTTCTTCTCCTCCTGCTTTAATTAGCTCAGCTGGTATCTCATCACATCCAGGAGATTTACCATTCTTCAGGTTATTTATTGCCCATGCAATTTCATCTAATGAGGGTTCTGGTTCTGTCTCTGCTGTCATTGTTTCACGTATATCAAACATGACAACCAGTCGACGAACAGCAAGGACACAGCGGGGGAAAAGACCAGGCGCACGCAGAACATGGTTAAAATGTGACAGATTGGGCATCGGACAAGTTCGAGTACTGTACTGGAACTGTGCATGTTTTAGTCAACGCCGACCCATTCTTGAAAAACTGCTTTACGGAAACGATATTGTAGTCTTACAAGAAACACAGCTCGGCGACGGAACAGTCAATGTCACTGGATTTCAGGGATTCTTTAACAAGCGGCACCTCGGACAGGCCATTCTGGTCCGCGAAAACATACTAGTGTCTGAGATCGATATGTATGCCTGGAACAGCGATGCCCTGCAAGTGCAGGGTTTAAGAATAATGACGTCAGTGCAGCTTGCAATCGTGAACGTTAATGCGCGTAATGGGAAGGTCGACGTGCGACAATGGCAGAGTTTGTTCGATATGGATGAAAGGCATATCATCTACTGTGGGGACTTCAATGCCAGAGGCAGTCAATGGGGGAATTGCTTCACCAATAGACAGGGAGAAGATCTGGAGGATGCCCTGGCATCTGCTGCCCTAATCTGTCTGAATGATGGTAAGATCACTAGAATGGCCACTCGAGCAGGTGATCCTGACAGCGTCATTGACATGCCCCTGGTGTCGCCCACCATCGCACCAAGGTGCCGGTGAGGCACATTGGGATACCACGACAGTGACCACTACCCTTATGTCATCCTGGTCGAGAAAGACAGGGCCAGGAGTCAAGGAAACAAGACAAATATCTTCCCGTATGACAATACTGGTCAAGATGCCATAAGCAAGATCAGATAAAGAAAACTAACTTCCTCCCGCAGGAGACAAGACAGATGGTTGCAGCCACCATGGCGAAATGGAGAGGTCGAGAAGGCATGTCTGGGAAAGAGGCAGACTGTCAAAGACAGGCAAAAAGCCAGAAAGGCTAAAATGCCGCATTGTGATTTGGCGAACCTGAAGACTGAAGGTCTATAGGACGATGATTTTATTCAAATCCTGCGCCAAACAGGCCAAGACCGAGAAATGGGACGAGTTCAGCATGAAGGTGTGCTCCGAGCGATCTCTTACTACATTCTGGCGCCTCCATAAGAGCATGAACGGTGCTGCACAACGTAGGGGTATTCCAGATTTTCAAGGCACAGACCTAACATGGAAAAAGTCGTATGCGGATAAAGGTAAGGCCCTTTTTGCAAGCTAAATTGAGCAGCCTGACCAGAAAGGCGAGCCAGCCAGACAGAGGATCACAACGAAACTCTCATTTGTGTGAGGAGGTTGGGACAGATGAAGAATGCATAATCACAGCTGTGACAATACGTGCGATGCTCAAGATATCACCTAACACCGCCCTAGGCCCAGACGGCATCTAATATGGTGATGTCAGATGATGACATGGAAGAAATGGCCAGATAATTCAACACCAGTATCCAGAGGGGTCAGATCAAAGAGGAATGGCTACACAGCTAATTGCTGCCGCTGCCAAAACCGAACAAAGACAATTCCAAGAAAAGCGGCTACAGAATCATTACGATGCAGAAAACTGCAGGCAAGCTACTGGAGAAAATTGTAGCACACAGACTTGCTTGTGACTTGGAATAACTCGGCTTCTTTCCGCCCACACTTGGATGATACATACGTAACAAAGAGTCATGGCTGAATGCGGCAGTCTTTGCTTAAGATGTTTACGAAGGATTTCAGGTCAGAGAAGAGACATGTGCGGCCGCCATAGACTTAGAGGACGCATATAACAGAGTATCTTTCGAGCACTTGATGCAAATCCTCCCCAGAATGAAAGTGCACCTTCACCTTGTACGGTGGATAGCTGCAGTTCTGCTCCAAAGGAAGGTGGTGCTAAGATGCGGGAGTTGGTCTTCTGAGCCGATAACGATATGTCCAGGATTGCCACAGGGTTCACCACTGTCACCAGTACTATTCAACGCGTATACGGTGCCGATCACTGTACAATAGTTGGACGGGAGGGGTAGGACTCTGTCATTTGCTGACAACATGCTCGTGTATCGACAGGGTTGAGATAGACAGGCAGTTGCCAATGATATGCAGGGCGAACTAGATTGCATTTCCTCATGGTGTGCTGATGCCGGCGCCCTTGTCAACCCTGCAAAGGCAGTGGTTACATGGTTCTCCCTAAACAACCATATTGTGAACACAGACCTGCCGGCAGTAATAATGGGTGGGAGCATTTTGAATAGAACGCAGTCAATGACATATCTTGGTGTGAGGCTTGATCGTAGCCTGTCCTTCAAAGACCATGTCGATCATATCATAACGAAAGCTCGAAAAGGTTTGTCAGCATAGAGAGTCATGGCGACTGCCAATAGTGAGCAAAGAATGCTAATACTTCTGTTCCAAGGACTGGTGCTTTCAAGCATCGAATATGCCCTGGCCATCCTCACTGTCAGCCCTACACAGATTGGAAGACTTGAAAAGGTACAAAACGAAGCCATGCGCATCATTTTGGGCTGCACGAGAGACACCAGCAGTGTAGCAATGAGATACCTCCTTGACTTCCCGACAATGGAACACAGGATCAAGATCTGGAGAGCTCATGTATACTTAAACATAAGTGCAGATGAGCAGCACCCACTGCATGACGCTATATTCAGAGAAAAGGGTGACAGGCTAAAGAGGGCAAATCATGGATGGGTCGGGCGGAAGATGTCGTTAGACAGGTCTACAGTTTTACCAATATCAACCCAGGCAAGGAATGGATGCCGGTGCCTCCAGCTTTTAAGTGCACTTTTTCCTGCATTATCACACTCGACAGACATTGCAGAGAGCAGAACCCTGCCGCTGTCAATGCAGAGGTCAATGCGCTCATCAATGAACACGCAGACAACCCCCAAGTGCTCAGCTATACAGATGGATCTGTTGTAAAGCAGCAGAGAAGTGCGTGGGCATTTACAGCCCGTTCAGCGGGCCGAACCGTTCAAGAATCCAGTGTTGCCCACTTTATGACCACGAGCAGCATGACGATGGAGGTGATGGCAGTTACACAGGCTTTCATATGGCTGGAATCACAGCATTATACCAACGTGTGTGTACTAAGTGATTCAATGAGCATGATTCACAAGGTCGAAGCTGGTTCTGTACGTAGACAGTGGACTAAGTCGCTGCGGAAGTCTGTTGTCCGTAAAGTCACCTTCATCTTCGTCCGTGGACATGCGGGAGTCGAGGGAAATGAACGAGCTGATAAACTGGCTGGCTCTGTAGATGGCACCCCCTGTAGATGGCCAGGCCATGGATCGTGCCGATGTTATTAACGTCCTCAAAGATATGGCGAGAACAGAGGACTTTGACGTCAGTGATTCCACATCGCTGTCCAGGATGAAAGTCTTGAGAGTAAGAATCGGCACGGCCAGAAGCGAGAGGTACATCGGGAAAACAAGGTGCCTCGTCAACCTTGCCAACCGTCACAGTTGAAAAATGCCTCATTGTGCCCCATTGCCCCATTCAAATGCCCCATTATCTGGCCAGTTCTTCCATGTCTTCATGGCACCTCGCCAACCGTCAACAATGACCAATCTTGACTCACAATGTAGAAATCATTCCCACCTTAATGAACCTGTAGAAGCTCTGAGGGCATACACTCACAGTTAACAGAGGGAGCATCACGACAGTCTAGGATACAATATATCTAACTGTAGTGCTACCCCAAGTGGCGGAGATTGCTGTAGACATTTCGCCCTAAACCTATTATGCGATGATGGTCATTGGTGTGACGTATCTGGCCTGCACATTACATACCTGTATATCCATTACCCTCACTAGTTACAATTACACGGTTCTTACATTTTAACTTCATTAGGACTGTCCTTGAATTTATTTTTACCACTACTGTACCATGAACCGTTTGTTCTGTAGGCAACATTGTCCGTTCATTATCACTATTATAGACAGGCGGTTGCCAATGATATGCAGTACGAACTAGATCGAATTTCCTCATGGTGTGCTGTTGCCGTTGCCTTTGTCAACCCTGCAAAGGCATCGGTTATATGGTTCTCCCTAAACAACCATATTGTGAAAACAGACATGCCGGCAGTAAGAATGGATGGGAGCATTTTGAGTAGAACCCAGTCAATGACATATCTTGGCGTGATGCTTGATCGTAGCCTGTCCTTCAAAGATCATGTCGATTATGTCATAACGAAAGCTCGAAAAGGTTTGTCAGCAATGAGAGTCATGGCGACTATCAATATCAAGCAAAGACTGCTAATACTTCTGTTCCAAGGACATGTGCTTTCAAGCATCGAGTATGCCCTGGCCATCCTCTCTGTCAGCCCTGCACAGATTGGAAGACTTGAAAAGGTACAAAACGAAGCCATGCGCATCATTTTGGGCTGCACGAGAGACACCAGCTGTGTAGCAATGAGATACTTCCTTGACTTCCCGACAATGGAACATAGGATCAATATCTGGAGAGCTCGTGCATACTTAAAAATAAGTGCAGATGAGCAGCACCCTCTGCATGACGCTATATTCAGAGAAAAGGGTGACAGGCTAAAGAGGGGAAAATTATGGATGGGTCGGGCGGAAGATGTCGTCAGACAGGTCTGCAGTCTTACCAGTATCAACCCAGGCAAGGAATGGGTGCCGGTGCCTCCAGCCTTTAAGTGCACTTTCTCCTGCATTATCACACTCGACAGACGGTGCAGAGAGCAGAACCCCGCCGCTGTCAATGCTGAGGTTAACGCGCTCATCTATGAACACTCAGATAGCCCCGAAGTGCTCATCTATACAGATCGATCTGTTGTAAAGCAGCAGAGAAGTGCGTGGGCATTTACAGCCCGTTCAGCGGGCCGAACCGTTCAAGAATCCAGTGGTGCCCACTCTATGACCACGAGCAGCATGACGATGGAGGTGATGGCAGTTACACAGGCTTTCATATGGCTGGAATCACAGCATTATACCAACGTGTGTGTACTAAGTGATTCAATGAGCATGATTCAGAAGGTCGAAGCTGGATCTGTACGTAGACAGTGGGCTGAGTCGCTGCGGAAGTCTGTTGTTCGTAAAGTCACCTTCATCTTCATCCCGGGACATTCGGGAGTCGAGGGAAATGAACGAGCTGATAAACTGGCTGGCTCTGTAGATGGCACCCCCTGTAGATGGCCAGCCCATGGATCGTGCCGATGTTATTAACGTCCTTAAAGATATGGCGAGAACAGAGGACTTTGACGTCAGTGAATCCACACCGCTGTCCAGGATGAAAGACTTGGGAGTAAGAATCGGCACAACCAGACGCGAGAGGTACATCGGGAAAACAAAGCGCTTCGTCAACCAAAACAGAACTGGCACTATTAGCCACCGGACGCTGATGCATATGCTGGGGGGGGGGGGGGTGGGGGGAGGGAAGATCTGAGCACCTATGGACATGTCCGGAGTGCAATGAAGATACATCAACTGATAACTGATAACTGACTGATATCACTGTTATCTTTCTTCATGTGTGAGGTATTTTCAGCTGATCAATGGCTATCTTATGTTTTCAACTGTGACAATTTATTGGCTGCCAGATCTTCCTCCATGATCTTGTCTGCAGTCTTCTTAAATAAGTTGTTGGGGTTTTCATTCTGGTTGTTTGTCTATCCATCCATCATGTGCCATGCCGGTAAGCGTGGGCGGTCATGTTCTGCCATCTCACTCGATCAATAGAGTCGTGGATCAGTTCCGTGTTTTTGTCTCGACCATGCCACAAGGCCAAGCCATCCAGATACTTGTTTCTAGGTCTTCCCCTTGGTCTGTTCCCCTCGATCTTACCAGTTGTCACCAAGTTCTCCAAATCATTTCTTCTCATAACATGCCCAAAAAATTGTGACTGTCTACGTCTAATGTCTCTGATCAGTTTACGATCTTCATTTGTTTCTTGAAGGACTTGTTCATTGGTCTTTCTGGCTGTCTATGGTATTCTTTGCATTTTCCTCAGAAACCACATTTCTACAGCCATCAGATATTTTTCAGCCTGGCTGCTCATTGTCCAAGCTTCACATCCATATAAAAGTACAGGTTCTATGTAGCATCTCAACACTCTTTTTCTCGTTTCAATTGACATCTTTTTATTGGTCAGTATGTTTTTCATCTTGCTAAAGGCTACTTTTGCCATGGCGATTCTTGTTCTAATCTCTTCAAGGCATCTCCCATCAGATGTTATTACTGTTCCGAGGTAATTGTACCTATTCACTTGTTGAAGAGTATTCCCATTTACTTGTATATTACACTGTGGTATTTCGTTCTTCTTAGTGACGACCATAATCTGTGTCTTTTTACAATTTAATTCTAACCCTTGTTGTTCACTATGTGTAACAACCGCATCTACTAAATTTTGCAGGTCCTGTTCATTGTCTGCAATCAAGACTGTATCATGTTTGTCTATACATTTCAATATATGTTGTTGTTGTCCGTGTCAGTTTCCATATTTACATTTATTATGAATCGAGACAAATATTCGGTGGTTTCCAAATACATTGTAATTTGACAGAAAACTATCTTGTTTGCTTCTGATCAGTTTGGTAACTATAAGAAACATTTGAAATATTTAGAACTTGAATACCCACTACTATTCATTATGTTGTACAATGTCATATATAATAGACATACATGTATAAACAATATTTATACTGAATGTGAACGGACATTTACAGCGCAAATTGGCCTTATCAGTCACATTCACTACCGCCATAGTTAAAAGTTATTATGCCTTTTTAAAGCACAAACTATCGTCTGTCAAGACGGCAAGGTGCCAATGTAACATGAACAATCTGAACATATCGAAGTATATTAAAACATTTTCTACTTTTCATGAATTGAAATATTTGAATAACGAAGACACAAACCATATATTGTACGATTTATTTCCTGGCATATTTCGCTGCATCTTGTCAGGTGCACACTCAGAAGTCACACAACACAAAATATTGCCATGGTAAATTACTAATACAAATGTAGATCAATGAAACGGTATAGAATATACAGACTCCAAGAGAACCATGAACATTAAGGATGGCGGTTATTATTGTTTGTAGTGAGCAGATTTAAAACTCTAGAATCGAAGTACATTGTACAACCACACGGAATGACACTATCCAGTGCCGTCCACCGGGCGCTGGAACGCAAATTATTCCTCCCCACGACGCTTGACGGCAGAAGTGGAAGATGATGATGATGATGATGATGGTGATGATGATGATGATGATGATGATGATGATGATGATGATGATGATGATGATGATGATCTACCGATGAACATCTACTGATACGTGTTTATTCTTTATTACTTCTGCCATTTGCATCTATTTTCGTTTTCGTATTGTCACCTATCTTCCAGTAATGCGTTGCTGATATGTGGAACATTCACCTATATGCAGTTATGAAGCATTGAGCTCACAATTACTACGTCGTATCTTGAGTCAGTATTTAGCCAACTTTCTAATTCCAATTCCAACTATTGAGACAAATATCCCGTTCAACCATCGGCTATGTCGATTTGGTTGTACTTAGAGCCTTTATAGTGCAGCTTGCATTGTGTCTTCCGAAGATTGGACTGCTTCTATATTTAACCCTCTCCCGTACCATTATAATCTTCTGAGCGCGCACAATCACAGTTACGAGTGTGAGCATTAAGACAGTCTACGATACAATACTAGAGGGCTTCAAATGAAAAACTATTTTTCTTCTGTGAATATAATCTGAGAAAGAAAAGAACAAATACGCCATTTTTATTTCGATATAGCCACTATTGCGGTCAATGCACACCACCCAGCGCTGATACAATGCTCGGATTCCTGTAAAAAAAATGTCTTCGGTCGTATGCATAACCGCCCATGCAGGACCTGCTGTATCTCTTCACCGGAACGACAAGTTCTGAAACTTCCTACTCATACACTGTTGGACTGATAGGCATGCATCACCATAATGAACCTTCATTCACCGATGCATTTCAATATGTGTCACCCTTTGACTGATTACAAAACGGAGAACGCTGCTTCTAAATGGTGCATGTCAAAAGTGAACGGGCCATCTTTAAACGGTCCTTATGATGTCACTGTATTCGTCTGCATCACGATGGCACGTGCTTAACATTCTTGCCATCCTTTAAAAACCATATTGACAGGTTACAAGATAAGAGCTAGGCTGTTGTAATGTCTATCAGACTTCTGAGATTTTGATTTGAAATCCCCTCGTATATCTAACTGTAGTGTCACGCCAAGTGGCGGAGATTGCTGTAGATTGTTTGCCGTATACTTTCCACGCAATAATGGTCAATGGTGTGACGTATCTGGCCTGCTCATGACACCTTGTCATGACCCTCACTGGTTACAAGTTATTTTTTGTTTAGATCCTTTTGACCCATTGTGGTCCACCAAGGCTCCGTTTGACGGTGTTAGTGGTCAGTGATATGGTGATTTTGGGTTTTTAGTTTGGATGACCGCTTCTACACCCTGGTCAGATCAAGTACAGATAAATTAACACTTTGATCTTAGCCGCCACTATTTGCAATTTGTGTAAGGGCTCGGGGTTCATACAGGGGCCAGAGCCGACCCATGACGTACCCGCGTCCCATTCTGTTTCACCACTGCTTGCAGATCATCTCTGCTGTCAAGATCAAGGTCAGATACTGCAGTATGATGTTAGCCAAAACGTTGAGTACAGTTACAAGGTACACGCATGTACCTGCCAAAAATAAGGATTAAACACAGCGATAAGTAACATCTATTGCTTAGCAAATAATTGTTCAGACGTATCACTCTTTAAGTAAACTAATATAGTGTCTGATATTATACAATAAGAAACACTTATGTATGGATTAATATAATCTAGCAAACAATGCAAATAAATCGATTATTTTATTACATAAATGCCTTGAAACTTCCAAATAAAAAGGCAAGGGAAAGGTTACATATTCTTTTAAAACTAAAATATTCACCATATATGTTATATTAATAAATAGCTATAGTTATCTCCCGTGCAGGCCTTAATATGGTTTTAGATAATATTTGTTTCCCCTTATTGCATAATTTCCTGACGTACAGTGTTTTCAAATCTTATTTTAATTTTGTTATGCACATTAGTGCGAAAGCAGAAATAGACACCAACATGTTATCGAACAGTTGGACTGATATTTTAAAATGTGAATAAAGCATTGTCATCATCATTATGTACCTTGTCAAATGGCGTCGGCGACCATGCACTCACTTATCGGAAAAATACAGGAGAACATGTCTACCAGCGAGTCACTGAGAGCACATCATCCACTGCACGGAGAGATCAACAAGAGAAAAGGCAGCAGGTTAGACAGAGGAACCTCGTGGAAGGGTTATCCCGAGCATAGATTTTGAAAGGTCTGTTCAATTGAGGTTATAGATTCTTCTGAAGAATGGAGACAAGTGCAAGCAACATGAAGTACGTACTTTTTAGTATGCGTTAGACTGGATAGAGGGAGAAGACAGCAACACCCGATAATGAATAACGTAGATGTTCAAGCCTTTACTTTTGAGAGGTCTTATTAGTGTAAGTAGTCATCTAGACTGATGGGACTGTTGTTAGACATAGCGGAGCTAAATAGGTTTTACAAATCAATTCGGAGGAACAAATGTGAAGGAAGACTGCAGTGCCATTGCCTAAATAAGAAGTCTGATTATGGAGGCCATGGCAATAACGAAAGCAGTAGCCTGGTTGGAGACACAGATTGTAGCCCGACATGGCAGTAATTAAAGCAGTAGCCTGGTTGGAGACACAGATTGTAACCTGACATGGCAGTAACTAAAGCAGTAGCATGGCTGGAGACACAGATTGTAACCCGACATGGCAGTAACTAAAGCAGTAGCCTGGTTGGAGACACAGATTGTAACCTGACATGGCAGTAACTAAAGCAGTAGCCTGGTTGGAGACACAGATTGTAACCCGACATGGCAGTAACTAAAGCAGTAGCCTGGTTGGAGACACAGATTGTAACCTGACATGGCAGTAACTAAAGCAGTAGCCTGACTGGAGACACAGATTGTAACCCGACATGGCAGTAACTAAAGCAGTAGCCTGACTGGAGACACAGATTGTAACCTGACATGGCAGTAACTAAAGCAGTAGCATGGCTGGAGACACAGATTGTAACCTGACATGGCAGTAACTAAAACAGTAGCCTGACTGGAGACACAGGTTGTAACCCGACATGGCAGTAACTAAAGTAGTAGCCTGGTGTCACAGCCTCACATGGGGCCGGTAATCAACATAGAGTAAGGCACACTGGCAAAGGGCTATAAATCCCGCTCAAGGGAAAGAAGTGAGTCACTCGAAGGCTTGAGTAATCCAGAGCCTTCTCGAAGGACTGGTCAGTGCGTCCACGATCCCGTGGACACTGATGTGGCCCGCCGATTACGGGGTCCACGAGAAACTCGGACAGAGTTACCACCCGTGTCGGATTGCGACCCGTGTGGAACGGCAGAGACAGACTGGACATCGATGAAGCAACAGGGCTTACCTTAGGGGGACTAGATAGTTCGGACCCATGTGTATTTAGGGGTCGTAGACATATGCTAGATAGTTGCTTAGAGTTGTTTAGAGTGTTTAGAATTGCTTGTGAATTGTTTGATATAATCATGTATGATGTATACCTCTGTGATACGCAACGCGGCAAGTGCGGGAATGTCAAAACCCACTTTGACAGCGCACTGTACATATAATAGATCAATACACGTTTGCTATATTGTATCTAACAGAGTTGTTGCCTGTATGAGCCCGAGCATAGATCCCCTAGCGATCTAAGACTGTAACAAGCTATTTGGGGGCTAGCGCCGGTTTGGGCACAAGCTTTACGTTCAGACAGCTTTTGATTGCCAATTAAAAAAAATTAATTGAATTATATCAAAATTTGATACAAAACAAAGTTTAAAACAAAGTTTAAAAACGTTGCAGCTATCTAATAATGAACTAGTATTAGTCCCTCGTCATAACTTCTCAAATATTATTGATATTATGAAAATTGACATGACTGTGACATTTACGTGACTGTTACTAATTTTTTTTTTATTCCAACATCAGATTGTTCCGCGAAGTGTCGGGTGTAGGTACCATATCCTCCAACAGTGGCGAGAGAACACGACTACATTCGAAAGCTCAGGGAAAATAAGATGAGTTTCATTTCATGCTCATTGCAACCCTAAGCGGTACTTACCAGCATCCATTCATGTAACATTATTTTTGCTATGCATTGATTTGTATGTATATGCTAACTTTATAACCAACAAAATTGTTCATGTGTATTTGCTCATGTAAACATTAAGGGAAATAACAAAATTTTCTACTCCTTAACTATTTTCTAAGGGATTTAATTTCAGTAAATTTAATAACAACTTAAAGACAAGATGTCAACTTTAGAACAATGTATAGAGTTAGGGATTAGATTATGATATAAAGAGGAGAAACTAGCAGAATGGGCACAAAGGCGCATTCAGAAAATATTGCGCGAGAAGAAAGAGCAATAGAACGAGAAGAAAAGAAGATGCAAATGGAAGCGGAAGAGAAGAAAATGCAAATAGAGGCAGAAGAGAAAAAGATGCAGATGCAACTACAAGCTGAAGAAAAGAAAATGCAACTGCAAGCTGATGAAAAGAAAATGCAACTTGAGCTTGAGGCCGCAGCTAAACAAGCCCAGTTGAATGCAGAGACACAGATAAGTCTAAAACAAATGGAGATTGATTCCAACCTAGAAATATCAGTAAACAAATTTAGAAGTAAGGAAGAGGAACAAAAATACAATAAATATAAAGGTCTCGTGAAGGCATTTTGCTCAGGAGATTCCATTAGCGCCTACTTAGAAAATTTTGAGTGTTTAATGACCCATCATAAGGTCGAAAAAGTAGACTGGTCATTTATTTTAATGAGAAACTTAGCTCTGGAACCTTTAAAAGTAACAGAGACAGTGCCACAAGATTTGAGAAAAGACTATGATTATTTAAAGCAAAGAATACTCCAACATTTCTCATTAGATACAGCAGGCTATCAACAACAGTTCGCAAAATTAGCTCCACAACCTAACCAAACTTTCATTGACTACGTTTCTACCGTTCAGGATATATGTACAAAGTGGATAAACTCAGCTAAAACTAATAACAACCATGACAAACTGAAAGAACTTATTATAATAGACAAAATTGTTAATACAATTCCAACACCTTTTGCCAAGTTTTTGAAACAAATGGATTGTAAAACTATTCAAGAGGTAGAAGCCAAGGGGAGCGCATTTTTTTACAGCAAACCGCGATATTTTCCAATTGAACACGAGTCAGAACGAAACAGCAGCAGTTATAAACACGAAATACTCGAAACCAACTGAAAATAAATTTAAACAACGCCCTAGGCTCACAAAACAAGTTAAGTGCCAATATTGTCATCTTACACACGAAGAATACACAATGTGTGACAAATCACCAAATTATCCACACCATCTTCAAATGATAGTGGAGAAGCAAAAGAACAAGAGAAATGCTTACCAGAGAGCGGTCAAATGCTATTTTTGTTCCAGCTTTGGACACTATTCACGATTTTGTGAAGGACGTAAGAGAATGAAGCAGGCAAATGCCGCATTAGTTGACACATCCTCTGATGAAGATATTGAACGACTGAACGAATGTGACAACCAGAGGGAAAGTTTGAGTGAGCTAGGAAATGCAGTGCAAATCATTGACAACATCACTGACAACAAATGTAACACCTGTATAAAATTTCAACTTGATACAACATTGCTATGCGGCCACACAATACCAGTTTCAAACGAAATAGCCAACGCAGCCTTATCTTCATCAGGCAAATTAAATTTTTAAACAGGGTTTGTTAACAACAAAAAGTGCACATTAATTCGCGATTCCGGAGCAACTCTGTGTGGTATTAAGAAAACATTAGTTGACGACAAAGACTACACACACAAATACGTAACTTGTCGCACATTCGCAGGCACGATCGAAAAATACCCCCTAGCACTTGTCGAAATTCGTACACCATTTATATCAGGACGAGTATTATGCGCAATACTAGAAAATCCTGTCGCTGATATTATTCTTGGAAATCTTCCCAACATAAGATCGTGTACTGAAAAGGAAATCAGAGATTGGGAACAGAAAAACTGTATCCAGAACCCAAACAGCGATTCTAAAGAGAAACACCACGCGTGCGTGTCTCAAACTGCCAAAAGCACAAGGGAGACAACCAATGACGTAATTCAAAAAGAATTCACCGAGGTGCAAAATGCAGGGGCGGTGGAATCTATCAGTGATACCACCAATTTAATACCTCGAACTGAGGATGCCATCGATCCACACATTACTAGGCCTGTACATGTGCAACAACACACACAACACACTAACGCAGTAACACGACAAACAACACACAAAACCCACACCGACCAACTTCAGGAGGCACTAGAAATTATATCACCAAACACTACCACCACGAATTTTGTAGAAGAACAGAAAGCAGATCCTACACTGTCACACTACTTTCGGTTAGTAGGACTTAAGCCAAAATTAACTAAAAATGCTTCATGGACATTTAGAATAAAGAACAATGTTCTAACTAGATTATACACTAAAGATCAGACCACGATACAGCAAGTAGTTCTACCACAAACACATCGTAAGAAAGTACTAAATATAGCCCATGATTCACCTTTCGGAGGTCATATGGGTTACGAAAAGACAAGAGCTAGAGTACTGAGCCAATTTTATTGGCCGAAATTTTGCCAAGATATAAAAACCCATTGTAGATCATGTGATACATGTCAGAAAATGGTCAAAAAGGGAAAAAACCCTACAGCAGACATTCAATCTACCACAACTGCCTCAAGACCATTTCAAATTGTGGCAGTTGATTTAGTAGGGCCTTTGAACCACATCTCGAACAAAGGTAATAGATATATTTTTACACTTGTAGATCTATGTTCGAGATGGCCAGAAATGATTCCATTAAAATCTATCTCCTCTAAGGATGTGACGGACGTATTGTTAAATATTTTCTCCCGTTTTGGCTTCCCGGAGAAAATAATTTCGGATAGGGGAACTCAGTTCATATCGAATGCCACCCAATCAGTAACTAAGTTACTGGGCATAAAACAATGTTTCACCAGTCCATATCGACCGGCCGCGAATGGAATTTGCGAAAAACTAAATGGGGACCTGAAACATATGTTATCTAAAGTGACAGCTGAAAATCCAGCCGATTGGGATATACTTCTCCCAACGGTGCTGTTCGCATATAGAGAAGTCCCACAATCAAGCACAGGGTTCTCTCCGTTCGAATTGATATATGGAGCGAACCCAAGAGGACCTCTCACTATTTACAGAGATATAATAGCACAACCTGTAAATACCCAGTTACCAGTTTCCACCTATGATTTAGTCACTGACACCAGAGACAAAATCATTCGATCATGTATACTGGCCAGAACATCACTACAGGAGAAAGGTTTTAGGTACAGGCAGTACGTCAACAAAGGGGCGAAAACTATTGTATTACAACCAGGTCAGGATATTTTACTATTGTGGTCTGACAAGAGAGATTTACTATCAACCTCTTGGCAGGGACCATTTAAAATTATGAGAAGAATTTCGGAAGTTGACTACGAAATTTCTTTGAATGGAAAATTGAAAATATTCCATGTAAATATGTTAAAACCCTACTATTCTAGAAATGACAATGACACGAGTAAGCAGACGCAGATAACAGATGACATAAACGTAACGACAGTTACTCAACTGAATGACACCTCGACAAACGCAGCAGCGTTAACGACTCATTCTTGCGACAACGAAGATGACGAAAACATATTGACAGTACCGACAATATGGGATAACGACAACGACAACCAATTTGACGACATTTTGACAACTATTAGTCTCGACGACGACGACAATGACATTGAGGACAATTTACAAACAGTAGCATCAGTAATAAATCAGACGGACGTAGACAATACGGAAATTCCAGTACCAATTATGAATGACGACAGTAGTACGAAAGACATACAAATCTCTGACACTTTGACACAACAGCAGCGACAAGACATTTTGTCTCTCCTTAACGACTATAAAACTATCTTCTCAAACAAACCTGGACGGACTGACAAAATAACACATTCAATTGTGTTGACAGATCTGACACCAATAAAATGTAGACCGTATTCGATTCCTCTCCATTATAGAGCAAATTTAGACAAAGAAATTTTGGACTTAGAGAAAAATAGAATAATACAGAAATCCATGTCCCAGTATTCTTCACCAATAGTCCTGGTGAAAAAGAAGGACCAAACAATTCGTTTGTGCATAGACTATAGAAGATTGAATACTATAACCACAACAGATGCAGAGCCAATGAACAGTTGTGAAGACCTCATTTTGAATATGTCTCAATCATCCTTATTTTCTAAGCTTGATTTAGCGAAAGGTTACTGGCAGGTACCACTACACCCTTCTTCAAGACATATAACAGCATTCGCTACACCTCTTGGGTTGTACGAATGGAGATATCTTCCATTTGGTCTCAAGAACGCTCCCGCCACATTTGTCAGGCTAACTAGGTTGTTATTGCATGGCATTAAGGATGTACAATCCTATATTGATGATATATGCATTCATTCTTCTAATATGACTTCTCACTTACTTACACTCCAACAAGTCTTTAAACAAATCTTTCTTTTTGGACTTACTATCAAACCTTCCAAGGTTGAAATAGGCTTTAAACAGATAGACTTCCTTGGTCATAGAATTTCTGAAGGCAAACTTTTGACAGATGATAGAATTGTATCCGAAATTCTCAACTTAGAAGTTCCAACTACTAAGAAACAAGTTAGAAGCTTATTAGGTCTCATAAACTATTATGCCAAATTTATACCAAACTGGGCAGAACTTACATCAGTTTTTTCTAATTTGTTGTCAAAAGATCATCCACAAAAATGTTGTAAAAGTACCCGCTTAGAGGATGCAATGTGCAGATTGAAAACCATTTTTTCTAACCCACCAGTATTAACATTACCAAACATAGATATACCCTTTATTTTGAACACAGATGCTAGCACCATCGCAATTGGAGGTTGCCTGATGCAAGAAGTGCAAGGGGTGAGACATCCTATACTATACGTAAGCCGGAAGCTGAGCAAGGCAGAGACCCATTATTCTGCAGTCGAATTGGAGGCATTGAGTCTACTATACTGTATGCGCCGGTTATCAAAGTTCCTCTTAGGTAGCCACTTCATTGTGCTCACCGATAACTCGCCATTGTTGGTACTGAAGCAAGGTGTTCCTAAAAACCATCGTTTACAAAGATGGAGTCTTCTTCTTCAAGATTTCGACTTCGAAATCCGCCATATCAGAGGCACTGATAACATTATCGCTGATATTTTATCGCGACAAGCGAGTGCACCATCAGATTAACTTTAGGCACATTATTAATTCGCCATACAAGAATCTGTGATATTTTATTCTGTGGCATAAAACAGTGTACCTCTACACCTGCTAGAGACCTTTCATTTATAAGTAATAACACCCAAGTGAATAGGTTACTTAGAACACCCACGAACAGGAAACTTTGACAACCCTATACTACCAATTACCAAAGCGGTATAAACATTCCAATCGAGACAATATCTGTGAAAATGATTTCAACCAGCGAACTGACAGTGATCATGAAAGCAGTAAGAACATTTGATACTCGACATTAACAACATTGCATACTTCCTGTTGCTAAGAAACTTTGCAAACAGCCGGAATAGGACTACATTAATTATGCAAGAGACAACATGCAAGAGACAGCCATATTAACCATTAACATTCATGGCATGACATATGGACAACAGGAGGACAACGCACCCATCATCGCTGGATTTAGTTAGTTAGTTAATTAATTTAATAGTATTTAATATGTATTATATTTGTATTGAATTATGTATATACAATATGTCAACCTGTAACTTATATATTTTCTAACATAATACTATAGGTATTTCCACTCATACGCGAAATATCATTCTTTTGCAATTTTCTCTAGTTAAATTATAAACCATTTTTTGAGTACTCGCACAAAAAGTACTTATTATCTAAAAGGGAACTTATCACCCAATCCGTTTTTCTAAGGGCAATAATACTTACCTCAACTTTATTTAGATATTTTAACTAAATACTATTTTGAATGAAAGATGTGTGAATGACAGGGTGAATGAATTAAATGAGAGAGTGATATACTGAGCGGACAAATTGTACGCAAAACGTATTTATTTTAATTTGTCTGCGTCTTTCATGTAACATGTGTTACCTGTCTAAATAGTTAATACATGTTTAGATATTTAAGACACTACATCTAAGCGCCACTGCTTGGAATGCCCGATCATGCATTACACATTGGGGTAATTCATGACAAAGGACCAACCCGTGACGCTTGGAGATAAAACCACACATTGAGCACACACTTTATACACAACTCAAAACTGAACACTAACAATTAAAATGCAGTCACTTTATTAGAAGCAACACATCAGTCAATACACTAACAAGCCAACAGGGACACATGTAGTCAGAGGGGATAAAACAACAGCATGACTACATATTCAGCATTATACATCATACGGAAGTAAAAGTGTATCGAAATGCACACACAAGACAAGATTTGCAAGTGCACTTAATTAGCCAAGACTTTTGTCTTGTTAATACTCTCTTACAGAGAGGTTAATTATCTTGGTATCAATAGGATACTTGAGAAGGACGGGTTGTATAAACAACTAGGTAACGTCACGTAACTTCGGTCAGATAAGCATTTTTAAGGACACAGAAGAGAAGAGAGACCTCTGCAGCAAATCGTTGTGAAGTGGTGTATGGGGGAATACATGAGTGTTGATGCAGATATGTAGGTTGCCATGTGACTATCCACCAAACTACAAACACCGACTTTATGTGATTCTGTGACAGAATTAGTACAAAACTAATTACCTTATAATAACCCATCCAATCAGGGGGGAGAGGGGGAACTCCTGTCACAGCCTCACATGGGGCCGGTAATCAACATAGAGTAAGGCACACTGGCAAAGGGCTATAAATCCCGCTCAAGGGAAAGAAGTGAGTCACTCGAAGGCTTGAGTAATCCAGAGCCTTCTCGAAGGACTGGTCAGTGCGTCCACGATCCCGTGGACACTGATGTGGCCCGCCGATTACGGGGTCCACGAGAAACTCGGACAGAGTTACCACCCGTGTCGGATTGCGACCCGTGTGGAACGGCAGAGACAGACTGGACATCGATGAAGAAAAAGGGCTTACCTTAGGGGGACTAGATAGTTCGGACCCATGTGTATTTAGGGGTCGTAGACATATGCTAGATAGTTGCTTAGAGTTGTTTAGAGTGTTTAGAATTGCTTGTGAATTGTTTGATATAATCATGTATGATGTATACCTCTGTGATACGCAACGCGTCAAGTGCGGGAATGTCAAAACCCACTTTGACAGCGCACTGTACATATAATAGATCAATAAACGTTTGCTATATTGTATCTAACAGAGTTGTTGCCTGTATGAGCCCGAGCAAAGATCCCCTAGCGATCTAAGACTGTAACACCTGGTTGGAGACGCAGATTGTAACCCGACATGGCAGTAATTAAAGCAGTAGCCTAGTTGGAGACACAGAATGTAATACGACATGGCAATAACTAAAGCAGTAGCCTAGATGGAAACACAGATTGCAACCCGACATGGCAGTAACTAAAGCAGTAGTCTAGATGGAGACACAGATTGTAACCCGACATGGCAGTAACTAAAGCAGTAGCCTAGATGGAGACACAGATTGCAACCCGACATGGCAATAACTAAAGCAGTAGCCTAGATGGAGACACAGATTGCAACCCGACATGGCAGTAACTAAAGCAGTAGCCTAGATGGAGACACAGATTGTAACCCGACATGGCAGTAACTAAAGCAGTAGCCTAGACTGAGACACAGATTGCAACCCGACATGGCAATAACTAAAGCAGTAGCCTAGATGGAGACACAGATTGTAACCCGACATGGCAGTAACTAAAGCAGTTTTCCGTCTCCCCATGAGAAACAGGACATCGTGGATGCACCCTCGCTCGAAATACTGGCACCTCATTGACTATGTCATCGTCAGGAGGAGTGACAGACAAGACGTTCGAGTGACAAAATCCATGTGTGGTGCCGAATGTTGGACAGACCATCGTCTCATTGTCTCGAAAATAATCATCCACATCAGCCACCACGGCGTCCTCAAGGGGCGAAAATGCAAAAAAAACTTAATGTCACCCGCCTAAACAGTAAGAAAATGCAGCAGTCGTTTGAAAATATGCTGGAAGACCACCTCAAGTCCAATGCTGCAGCTAAACAGGATACAGAAACAGAATGGAGAGCCCTAAAGGACATAATTTACAACATTGCTATGGAAATCCTGGGTCCAGCCCCCCGAAAGCATAAAGACTGGTTTGATGAAAATTCTGAAGACATCAACCAATTGCTGGCCGAGAAACATCTTCTCCTCAAGGCACATTTGAATGACCCAAAGTCATCATTTAAAGAAGATGCTTTCAAGAACATTCAGAGAGTAGTACAGTAGAAACTTCGGCACATGCTCCTGGCTGAGCAGAAAAGCTGATGAAATTCAAGGCTTTGCTGACAGACATGATATGAAAAATTTCTACGACTCACAGAAAGCGGTCTGTGGTCCTACATCACCAGGCATAGTTCCCCTCCTCAGTGCAGATGGGGGAACATTGGTCACCGATAAGAAAGAAATCCTTCAACGCTGGGCAGAGCATTTCAGCAAAATCTTAAATGCAACTTCCTTCTTCGATGATGAAACCATATACTGCCTTCCTCAAGTTCCCACCAATGAGACACTTGATGACCTGCCAACCATAGTGGAAGTAAACAAAGCCATCCAGCAACTCTCCAGCGGCAAGGCACCTGGTCCTGACTCCATCCCAGCAGAGATATACAAGGCAGGTGGGCCGGTCCTAACAGAGCAGCTTCACCAAGTCTTTACAAACATATGGGTGAACTAGACCATGCCACAAGATTTCAAGGACGCATCAATAGTCCACCTTTACAAACGTAAAGGAAACCGCCATTCCTGTGACAACCACCGAGGCATCTCCTTGCTTTCAATTGCAGGGAAGATACTCGACAGAATTCTTCTCAATCGCCTCACAGCCCATCTCGATCAAGGTCTTCTTCCTGAGAGTCAATGTGGCTTCAGAAAAGAACGTGGAGCTGTTGACATGATTTTCGCTGCAAGGCAGCTGCAAGAGAAATGTCAGGAACAGAACTGCGAAATGTTCTCAACTTTCATTGACCTTACCAAGGCTTTTGATAAAGTCAGCAGAGAAGGACTGTGGAAGATTATGGCAAAATATGGCTGTCCACGAAAGTTTGTCCAAATAGTGTGGCTATTTCATGACGGCATGCAGGCAAGAGTACAGGAAAATGGTGAACAGTCTGAACCCTTTCCTGTCACCAATGGAGTGAAGCAAGAATGTGTCATGGCACCAACACTGTTCAGCATCATGTTTTCAGCCATGTTGATGAATGCCT
Source organism: Cepaea hortensis (assembly GCA_963921405.1). Classification (NCBI taxonomy): domain Eukaryota; kingdom Metazoa; phylum Mollusca; class Gastropoda; order Stylommatophora; family Helicidae; genus Cepaea; species Cepaea hortensis. The sequence continues at coordinate 96,805,595 of OY992888.1, forward strand.
TCGAGAACGACAACATTGGAATAGGCATTAACTACAGTATGGATGGAAAGTTATTCAATCTCAGAAGGCTGAAAGCTAAAACCAAAATTAACAGCGACACCATCAGAGAGCTCGTGTTTGCTGATGATTGCGCTCTATACGCCAACTCAGAGGCGGACATGCAACATAATGTTTCAGCTTTCTCACATGCCTGTGCCAACTTTGGGCTCAATATCAACTTGGAGAAGACTGTAGTTATGTACCAGCCAGCTCCAGGGAATAATCACACTGTGCCGATAATCAAAGTGAATAATCATAGACTAAGTGTTGTGGACTAATTCACCTATCTTCGCAGCACTGTGTCACAAGCTGCCACAATTGATGACGAAGTGAAAGCAAGAATCTCCAAGGCCAGTGCGGCCTTTGGCAGACTGTACAAGAATGTATGGGACAGAACTGGAATAAGCCTGCAAACAAAGCTAAAAGTCTACAAAGCAGTTGTATTATTCACACTGCTATATGCTTGTGAAACCTGGACTGTTTATCGGCGACACGCTAGGAAATTAAACCACTTCCACACAGTCTGCCTAAGGAAGCTACTGACGATTAAATAGCAAGACAAGATTCCAGACACTGAAGTCCTAGAAAGAGCATCCATGCCCAGTATCCACACTATGCCGATGAAGAATCAGATTCGTTGGGCTGGTCACTTGACTCGCATGCCAGATCACAGGCTCCCTAAACGAATTTTTTACAGCGAACTGAGTTTTGGTAAACGCTCCCAAGGTGGCCAGAGGAAATGCTTTAAAGACACTCTGAAAATTTCACTGAATGCTTTTGGAATTCATCATGACACCTCGGAGACTGCAGCCAGAGACCGAAATTCGTGGCGTGGATCATTACACAAGGGTGCAGTCATATGCGAGGCAACCAGGACTGCAAGAGCTGTGAAGAAAAGGCAGGACAGAAAAACCACTGCAGGAAATCCTCCTCCAGAGACGTCAAGCATTCTTTGCCTGCAAAGTCAAAGAACATTTCGAGCCAAAATAGGCCTTATCAGCCATCATAGAACCCACGGCTCCACACGTTCAACCCCACTGGATGAAATGAATGGTCATCATCATTCTTGATGGACAAACAACAACAAACAACAACAACTAAAGCAGTAGCCTAGTTGGAGACACAGATTGCAACCCGACATGGCAGTAACTAAAGCAGTAGCCTGGTTGAAGACACAGATTGTAACCCGACATGGCAGTAACTAAAGCAGTAGACTAGTTGGAGACACAGATTGCAACCCGACATGGCAGTAACTATAGCAGTAGACTAGTTGGAGACACAGATTGCAACCCGACATGGCAGTAACTCAAGCAGTAGCCTGGTTGGAGACACAGATTGTAACCCGATAAGGCAGTAACACAAGCAATAGCATGACTGGAGACACATATTGTAACACGGCACGTTTTCTCAGAGAATCAATGCGCATATCCAAGGAGTTGGAGATGTGCTGGTCTCGAAGGCAGTGATTGAAGTCGCTCATGAGATCGTGCAAGGTCTCCGATCAAATGAGGTGACGTTTTAGACACTTCGCATGATGATGTTAAAAACTTAAGTGGACACCAATGAAAAGAATAGCTGATCTGAAAAATCTATGACCAGATGTCCTTACTAAAGGAATCGACGATCTCTAAAGTAGGTTTTAATGAAGCCATCTACTCAAAAGAAGATAAATGAATTCCTAGAAGACACAGACCTAACACAACCGTTACAAGCAAATTTAGAGTCGACTAGTGAAGATGTGCGAATGCTTCTTCCATTATACTACCGAATAATTAGCTTGATACCCAACCTACTACTAATATCAACACATCCACACCGGACTGATTGATGGATTGATTGTTAATGTATTCGCTATGTCTAAAATTGCATATATAGATTTGTACCATTTTAGCAAAGAGATTCAATCAACAAGGCTGGCCTATCAGATATTTAAAACTGTTGCCATCAGCTTGGTCGGAGCTCCAAGCTACATATTATGTTATAGAAATAGATGTATTTTCAATTTAATGTATTTTTATAGTAAATTTACATCCACTATTACAGTGGCCATTAATTTTGTTCTATATTCAATTATGGAATCTTGGATAAATAAGATTTGTAAGAGTGTCTATTTAGTTGATGCAATCAAGAAATTGAAGTTAATTTTTTTCAAATCCACTAATTCTTCGTCTCCCATATATACATACTCCCTTTATTTTGAAATACGATGCCAGCACTACCACCATAGCAGGCGTACTCATGTAAAAACATGAGGGCATCGAACATCCAGTCGTCTATATCAGCAGGAAGCTAAAGCCAGCCGAACAACGCCATAGTATTGCGGAACTTGAAGGACTGAGTGTGGTCTATTGTGTCCTTAAAATATTCAAATATCTCAGAGACACCCACTTTCTTATCCAAACGACAACTCACCTTTACTGGTGATCAAGCAAGGGACACCCAAAAAAAAAAAACCTAACAGAATCGCTCTGTGGGCCCTATTGCTTCAAGACTTCTACTATGACATTCAACACATTAAGGGAGCTAAAAATATTTTACCAGATCTCTTGACGAGAATGCCTGATTCACCAGTCGAATGAAACACCGACCTCTCTGCCCGATCTTACGAACTGTGATATTTTATTCGGATGCCTAAACCCGACAGCAGCAGTTCAAATCCACCAGAACATTGTTACAATATTTCCCCAAAACCATCGAATATTTGAAACATAACGTTTCTACTAGGAACATGCGACGAACTTTCGACAGTATTCATCTACACTCTTCATTGAGGGCGGAATCATCTAATTAGTTAGTTACATTAAATTGTGTTTTGAAATGTATTTTGTCAATATAATGCATATAATATTCGCCGATTTTCGGGAAAGGTAACGTAAATTATGGCTATAGCAAAAATGCAGCCTAAATTAATTATTCATAATCTTTTTCTACTTGTGTTAATCGCGTTTGTAAAGTTTTTCCTTTCGTAAATCACTGCCAACACTTTTTCGAATTTGCAAAAATGTACAAAACCTAATACTCAACTTCACTTATATTTTAACAAGAAGGAAGAACGAATTTGTGAATGAAAGGTGTATGAAAGGCAGCGTAAATGTATTAAAACAAGGGAATGTAAGATAGCGTACAAATTGTATGCGCCAATTTTATTCTTGTATATTGTATGCGTCTTTCGCAATACATGTGAATTGTGCCAGTTTTAGATGTCTGTAATTATTACACTACACAATTAGAGTATGAATCTAAGAATCATAGCTCGAAGATCTATCTCATGAATTACACATATACGGTAATTCGTGACTTCGGAAATTCTAGCTTTTGACACTTAGAGAAATTCAGACTGCGCACACTATAACACACACAGATAGTACAAATAATACACACACCAGTGTAAATATAGTACTTAAATACTCCACAAAAACAAATAAAGTACACACACTATTATACCAGAGCAACGGGAGAGTAGTCAACACTTACAAGACAACAAGGGATATAAGTAATTTCTAGATGGAAACAGATGATATGTATTAGATACACTGCCAAAATACGGGAGTAAAAAAAAATGCTATAATGTTAAATATACACATTTGGGACAATGGGTTACACGCATTCTTAATAGGACCAGGGAAAATGTTCCTTGATGAGCTTCTGTACAAAGAGCCCATTGTCCATGGCATACTTTTGGATGTCTGAGAAGGATGCATTTGTGGGCGACGTCTACAATATGAGACATTTGTTACTTCGGTCTGGATAGTCCTGATATATTAAGTTTGGCGAGAGTATGAGACTCTTTAACAACCACCCAAATTGATAGTACAAGAATAGCATAAGATGGCGAGTGCTTCAAGAGATATCAGACAGTTGCCATCTACTATATTACCACCCTTAACTCATAGATCTCACGACATGACTAATTACTTCCCTTTACGCCCTTGACAGAAATAGTGCAGACTAATTAAGCAAACACAACACTGTGCCACTAATAGTGCCACACGGAAGGGAGGAGGAGGAGTATGTCAGGGTCCTGACAGGACATATTAGAGGACAGAAGACAGACATAGGGACATGGGTTGAGTACGGGGGAAGGAGAACAGTCTAGAATCTTAGGACAGTAGAGACAGGACTGTACCCTTGAGTGACAGGTTCACCTTGGACAGAATTACACAGTACGCTTAGCCCCAACCAGGCGAATGCGAGACAGACGTGACAGTACGACTTACCACGGATTGCAC
>OY992888.1:96814862-96994862 GCA_963921405.1 Cepaea hortensis
GGAGGAGACAGGAGACAGGAGGAATAGGGAGGAATAGGAGGGAGGAGGAGGGATTAGGAAGAGGAGGGAGGAGTAGGGTGGAGGAGGAGGGGGAGGAGGAGTGAGGAGGAAGAGGGAGAAGGAGGGAGGAGGAGAACGCAGGAGGAGGAGGGAGGAGGAGGAGGAGAGGGAGGAAGAGGGAGAGGGAGGAGGAGAAGGAGAGAGTAGGAGGAGGGAGCAGGAAGAGGGAGGAAGAGGCAGGAGGAAGAGGGAGAAGGAGGAGGAGGAGAAGGAGGAGGGAGGAGGAAGAGGGAGGAGGAGGGAGAAGGAGGGAGGAGGAGAACGCAGGAGGAGAAGGGAGGAGGAGGAGGAGAGGGAGGAGGAGGAGAGGGAGGAGGAGGGAAAGGGAGGAGGAGGGAGGAGGAGGAGAGAGTGGGAGGAGGGAGGAGGCGGAGGGAGAAGGAAGAGGGAGGAAGAGGGAGGAGGAAGAGGGAGAAGAAGGAGGGAGGAGAAGGAGGGAAGAGGATGAAGGGGAGGAGGAGGAAGAGAGAGGAGGAGGAATGTGAAGGGAGGAGGAGGGAGGAGGTAGAGGGAGGAGGAGGAGGGAGGAGGAGAGAGGAGGACGAGAGAAAAGGAGGAGGGAGGAGGAGGGATGAGGAGGAGGGAGTAGGAGGAAGAGGGAGGAGGAGGAATGTGAAGGGAGGATGAGGGAGGAGGTAGAGGGAGGAGGAGGAGGGAGGAGGAGAATGGAGGAGGAGGGATGAGGAGAGGGAGGAGGAGGGAAGAGGAGGAAGGAGGAGGGGGAGGATGAGGGAGGAAGAAGGAGGAGGGAGGAGGAGGGATGAGGGGGAGGAGGGAGGGGTAGGAGGGGGAGGAGGAGAAGGGAGGAGAAGGGAGGAGGAGGGCGAAGGAGGAAGAAAGAGGAGGGCGAGGAGGTAGGAGGAGGGAGGAGGAGGAGGAAGAGGGAGGAGGAGGGAGGAGGAAGAGAGTGGAGGAGGGAGGAGGAGGGAGGAAGAGATAGGTGGAGAGAGGATGAGGAGGGAGGAGGCGGAGTAGGGAGGAATAGGAGGGAGGAGGAGGGAGGAGGAGGGATTAAGAGAAGGAGGGGGGAAAGGGGAGAAGGAGGAGGGATGAGGAGGGAGGAGGAAGAGGGATGAGGAGGGAGGAGGAAGGAGGAAGAAGGAGGAGGAGGAGGGAGGAGGAGGAGAGAGGAGGAGGGAGGAGGGTGAAGGAGGAGGAGGAGGATGGAGGAGGGTGAAGGAGGAGGAGGAAGAGGGAGGAGGGGGAGGAGGAGGGGGAGGAGGGAGAAGGAGGAGGAGGGAGGAGGAGAACGCAGGTGGGGGAGGAGGAGGAGGGAGGAGGAGAGGGAGGAGGAGGGAGGAGGAGGAGAGAGGAGGAGGAGGGAGGAGGAGGAGGGAGAAGGAGGAAGGAGGAAGAGGTAGAAGGAGGAGGGAGAAGGAGGAGGGAGAAGGAGGAGGGGGAGGAGGAGGAGGAATGATAAGGAGGGAGGAGGAGGAAGAGAGATGTGGAGGAAGGAGGAGGAGGAGGAGGGAGGAGGAGGGAGGAGGAGAAGGGAGTAGGAGGGGTGACGAGAAGGGAGGAGGAGAGGTAGGAGGAGGGAGAAGAGAGGGGGAGAAGGAGGAGGGAGGAGGGAGAGGGAGGAGGGGGAGGAGGTAGAGGGAGGAGGAAGAGGAGGAGGTTTGAGGGAGGAGGTAGAGGGAGGAGGAGGGAGGAGGTAGAGGGAGGAGGAGGGAGGAGGCGGAGGGAGTAGGAGGGAGGAGGATGGAGGAGGAGGGGAGAGGAAGAGGGAGAAGGAAGAACGAACGAACGAACGAACGAACAGACTTTATTTTCAAAGGGTAACAAATTGGGCACGCAGGCCCGTCTTACATTCGGCCCTTCCAATCACTCATATTTCTTTCATCAACAGTGCATAGGAAAAAAACATTGTCATATGAATTTTGTAAACATAAACAATGTATATTACTATGTTATGAGACACATCCACCACCAACCCACACATCCCCCATTCACTCCAACTCCACCACCCAACCACACACACACACACAATACATTCCCCAACCCATCCACCACATCCCTACACCTACACATCTCCCCACCCACACACACCTCTCACCCACCACACATCCCATCCACCCACACCCCAAGCACACATACATTCAATAACCCACACATCCCCCACCTACACACATCTCCCCACCCACTCACATATCCTCTACCCGTCCCATTTCCCACCAACAATCACTCACCCAATATCCCTCTCCACCCACACACCTCCAACCACCCAACCAAACACACATTCCTCAGCCACACACACATCTCCCCGTCAACTCACATATTCCGCACCTACCCACACACAAATTCCGCACTCACCCACATAATCTCCCATCTCCCCCAGCCCACTCACAGATCCCGAGCCCACACCTACAAACATCGCCCACCATCTCCTAACCTGCACACACTCACCCACCCACATATCCTCTACCCACCCACACATCCTCTACCCACCCATCCCCCAACCAAACATCCCTTAACCACACACCCTAACTCATATACACTCACCCACCCACACATCCTCTACCCAACCACACATCCTCCACCCAACCACACATCCTCCATCCACCCATTCCCCCAGCCACACATCCCTTAACCACACACCCCTACCCATATACACACACATCCCCACCAACAAATCTCCCCACCCATACAAACATCCCTCACACACATCCCCACCCACCAACACATTCCCCATTCACAAACACACACAAGAGGGAGAAGGAGGAGGGAGGAGGGAGAGGGAGGAGGGGGAGGAGGTAGAGGGAGGAGGAAGAAGAGGAGGGTGGAGGGAGGAGGTAGAGGGAGGAGGAGGGGAGGAGTTAAAGGCAGGAGGAGAAGAGAGGAGGAGGGAGTTCGCCATTCCGAATTCATACTCGTCTAGGTTCTGTGATTTCGGTCCTTCCATTGATTGTTCTTCCCTTCTACACGACGGTAGATAACTTCCTTACACATAAAAAGATGAATTGTTATTGATATTGCCGTGGCATGGAGGCATATATATCAGCAGCAGAGTTGAACGCCTACGCCAGCCGGCACGGCACTTGATGATGATGATGATTGCCGTGTGACGATTCTGTGTAGTCACGTCATTTTCTTCCCTTTCCCTAGCGTTTTGGTTCGGGGATTCTTTCATCATCATCTTCATATATTTACGTACGTATTTTGGGAGTGGGAGGAAGGAGGAGGAGGAAGAAGAAAAAAAAATACGACAGCTGGCAGCGCTGGAATGAAAGGAAGGCGTGTAGAAAATTTCATCTCAATCGGATGGGCCGTTCGCGAACGTATAAAGGACATACAGACATACAGACATATCCACACACATTGCCTTTTATATATAAGATAACATAATCTCCATAGCTTCATGTAAGCGCACGCCTCTCTGTGCCGCTATCTCTCTCTTTCTGTGTGTATGTGTATGCGTGTTATATATATATATATATATATATATATATATATATATATATATATATATATATATATATATATATATAGAGAGAGAGAGAGAGAGTGTATGTGTGTGCGTATATGTGTGTGTGTGTGTGTGTCAGAACAAGAGACATGGTGGTGAATTAAGAAGGTATCGCGGAGGAATGCCATCAGTGGAGCTGATTCAGAGCACCAACCTGGGAGATCTGTGGAGCTGATTCAGAGCACCAACCTGGGAGATCTGTGGAGCTGATTCAGAGCACCAACCTGGGAGATCTGTGGAGCTGATTCAGAGCACCAACCTGGGAGATATGTGGAGCTGATTCAGAGCACCAACCTGGGAGATCTGTGGAGCTGATTCAGAGCACCAACCTGGGAGATCTGTGGAGCTGATTCAGAGCACCAACCTGGGAGATCTGTGGAACTGATTCAGAGCACCAACCTGGGAGATCTGTGGAGCTGATTCAGAGCACCAACCTGGGAGATCTGTGGAGCTGATTCAGAGCACCAACCTGGGAGATCTGTGGAGCTGATTCAGAGCACCAACCTGGGAGATCTGTGGAGCTGATTCAGAGCACCAACCTGGGAGATCTGGGGATAGATATGATCGTCTGCGTCAGTTGCCAAGGCACATGATAGTAACGAAAATGATTGGTGTTTTCATTCTTTCCCTATCTCATCTTGTGCTTCTCGTACCTTGCAGTGTCGAGGTGGAGCACAAACAATAGGAGAGTGCCCGTTTATGGACATGATAAATTTTCCCATGTTCTCTGCTATTGCCTCTGCCCATCGTTTACATGATATGCCTCTCCTTCGGGTCCCATTTTCTTCTGCACATCGTTGCTTGTTGTGGTATAGTGTCAGTTGGTAGCCTAGTTATGTGTCTGAACCCTTTAACGTGCTGTGTTCTAGTGAACGTTATTGTTTCTATAACCCCTACTTTAGTAATGATTTCATCATTTCTGATTTTCTGGCTTCTTTAGATATAGAGTAATCTCGTCAGGAATGTCATTGCCGTTGTCATAATTTTTATGTTCCCATTTTCCGTCATTGTCCATATGTGACATTGGTAGTATATAGTATGTATAAAGATTGTGTTGTATTGTTCTTTTTCAGTATCTACTGTTACGTGTATGTTCCTTAGTATTGATGCCACTTGTCCAAAGAGTTGGTTTACCTTATTGCATGTATTTTCAATCTGGTCTTAGGATTTCTCACCATCTACCAATAATATGATGCTGATATGTGGAACATACACTTATAAGTAGATCTGAATCAATGAGCTCACAATTACTATGTGCAAACCTGACTCACTATTTAGCTCTCTTTTCCACCCTAATGAACTTGTAGAAGTTCTTAGCGCGTACACTCGGAGTTTAGAGTGAGAGCATCATGGCAGACTACGATTAAATACTTTTTAGGTGAATATATTCTGAAATATTGAAGAACTACCTCTGAAGTAGGAGTGGATTCGCCTGAACGCGAGGGACACTGTTAATAGGGAAAGCTAATTAACACGCAAAACTCAGTCCATCACTACTGTAAATAGTGTGTATGGACTACGCTTGAGTTCACAGTGAGCGATCAAACGAGCAGAAAACAAAATATTGGAGAACAAATGTATCATGATTTCGATGAAGTCACCACTGTGTTCAGTGCAAGTCGTCTAGCTCCGATACAATGCTGGATTCCTGTAGGGAAATGTCCACTTGACGGCATGTGTAACCACTCATGCCCCCCGTTGCTGTACCTCTTCATCGCACCGGACAGAGTTGAAACTTCCTGCTTATACCTTTCTCGACTGACAAGCATGCATCACCATACTGGACCTTCATTCGCCGATGAATTTCTATACATTTACCCCTTCGTTGATTTCCAATTTCAATCATGATTTTCATGTGAAGCCCTCTCGTATATCTAACTGTAGTGTAACGCCATGTGGCGGAGATTGTTGTAGATTCCTTGCCGTATACTTTCTACCCATTAATGGCCACTGGTGTGACGTATCTGCCTGCACATTGTAACTGTATTTACCCTCACTAGCTACAATTCTTTGGAGCCTATTAGTCCCAATATATTCCTTTAGGCCCTTTGTGGTCCACCAATGGCCGTCTACCAGTGTTAGTGGTCAGTAATTTAGTATTTCGAGTTTGCACCTTGGATGACCACCTCTGCACCCTGACCAGATCAAGAGCAGATAAATCTATAATTTGATCTTAGCCACCGATAGTTACAATTACAAGGTACACGCCTGTACCTGCCAAAAATGAATATGTGTTCAACATGTAACAACCACAGATAAGCAGATATTTGCTCAGACATATAACTTCTTAAGTAATCTAATATTGTGTACGATATTATACAATAACAATAGTCATGTATGAATTAATACAAAATAGTTTAAATTAAAACAAAAAAAGATTATTTGATTACATATATGCCGGAGAGCTTCCATGAACAGATCAAGTAAGATGGTATAAACATGTTTTTACATATTAAATAACCACCGTATGTGTTCTATGAATACATAGCTATAGTTGTCTCCCGTGCTGGCCTCCTTAATATGGATTTAGATTATTTTTGATTCCCCTTTTTGCCTCATTTCCTGTAGTATAGTTATAAGATAGTGGGCTATGAGTGAAGACATCTCACACTCAGACGATAGTTTGTTGATGAGTGATTCACGTTTTGTGACCAGATCCTGGAGAAGACAATTACCTTCTGGATTGGAGACTACGTGTTCGGACACGGTCCATGTAGGACGTGTCGTGAGCGAGTGCTAAAATGGCATGATCTTAGTGCCGATTGAGTGATGTAGTTTTAGAAATTTTAGTAATGATCGTAGTTTAGTAGAGAATAAGTGTGAGATTAGATGAAAGTATCAAATACTGTAAACATGTAACGGTGAAGTAGATATTGAAAACTGCGTGGACATCTGTTGTGTTATTCATCTAAATCTGTGACTCTAGCGTGAGATTTGGAGAGAGAGGGTAAACTGCAAGCTGTTGGCAAATATGGACAACTATAAAGATCTAATATCAAGTACACTACACGATAATACACATGGCGCAGAGATCTTCAAACATCACTTACGCAACACAGAAGTATCGCTATGACAAAGTTGCAATCACGGGGACGGCTAGCCAGTAGTAAGATAACAAGCTAAATGTGGTCTGAACGTCGATCCATAACAATATTGTTGTCAAACTTTATTTGCCATAGCACATGCTGATCAACTGAATCTCTACATTTCCATGTAGCCATATGTCTACCTATGTCTCTTTCTAGCCCACACAAATTACCCTCTATATCTTCATGTAGCTTGTCTAAGAGCAAAGATAGCTTGTCTGTGCATCCTTTGATTGTCCTAACTCAAAAGTGTGTTTTACTTAGCTGGGATTCTATTGTGGGTCGTTATCCTTTCTATACAATTTTGTGGAATATATCTTCAGTATGACTCAAAATCTGTACAATTATCTCGGAACAGTCATAACATCTGGTAGGAGATGTCTTGAAAAGATTAGAACAAGAATCGCCATGGCGAAAATAGCCTTTAGCAAGATGAAAAACATTGTGACCAATAAAATATATGTCAATTGAAACGAGAAAAAGTGTGTTGAGGGGATACACAGAGCCTGTTCTTTTGTATGGATGTAAAACTTGTACAATGAGCAGTCAAGCTGAAAAACATCTGATGGCTACAGAAATGTGGTTTCTGAGGAAAATGCAAAGAATGCCATGGACAGACAGAAAAACCAATGACCAAGTACTACAGGAGACAAATGACAATCGTAAATTGATTAGAGAAATTAGACGTAGACAGTCAAAATATTTTAGACATGTTATGGGAAGAAATGGATTGGAGACCTTAGTGACAACTGGTAAGTTCTAAGGGAACAGACCAAGAGGAAGACCGAGAGGAAAATACCTGGGTGGCTTAGCCACATGGCATGGACGAGACAGGAACACTGAATTGATTCACGACTCTGGTGATCGAGTGAAATGGCGAGTCATGACCGCCCACGCTTTCCGGCATGGCACATGATTGATTGATTGATTGATGACTCAAAAAGGGAAATGCGAATTTATTGTGTTCATTATCTCCTATTGCATTTGTTTCCTTGTTTGTTCTTAATTGGAATAATTATGGCGCCTCTCCAGTCTCGTGGTGTCTATTATTCTAGATAAATATGGTTGAAAAGTCTAAGTAGCCATGTTGTTCCTACTTATTTTGATGCTTTTATTAGTCCATTTGCTATTTCGTCTTGTCCTGATGATTTATTCAATGGTGCTAATCTTATGTTTTCTGTAAACTTGTCTGTCAGTACATCTGGTTCTAGTTCTTCGACGACGCCTGTGTCAGTTTCTTGGATTCCTGCGGCATCTGATGGAATCTTGTTCGTTGTATTGCCTCCACCTTTATAAGATTTTTTTTTTTCACTTATAGATTCTCCTTTTTCGCTGTTAAATACGTCAGTTGGTTCAACAGGTTCTGCGCTGGTTCTCATTGCACACATCTTTTTGGTAGACGTTTCTAGTTGCCTCCATGTAGATTTTATTTAGGATTTCTCCATATTCCTTCCAGTCAATTTGTTGTTCTCTCTTTATTGTTGTATTAATGTTTTCTTGCTATTCTTTATTCTATGTGATGATGATCCTGTTTGCTTTTTACCCACTTTTTATACTTTTCCTTTTTGTCTGTTACAACTGTCTTTACCTCGGCGTTCCAATAACTTGTTATTATCTGTATTGCGTTTTCTCGTGGTTCCACATGGTATCTTTGCAGTGTTTAACATACTTGAATTGAACATCTTCCTTCTTCTTCCACCGCTTGTTTTTCTATCGGTAGTTTTACACAGATTTCATTTAATTCTTTCTCATTATTTCACCTCACTGTCTCGTCATTGAGATTTTTAAAGTTTACTAATTCGCACGCATTTTTTTTTTTCTGGTCGTGTCTCTCTTCTTCTATTGGTTCTTATTGTGGTAATAACTGCTGTGTAGTCTGTGCTTATATTTAAGTTGGGCACTGCCCTTGCATCTAATATTATTCTATGTCTGTTTTTCTTGTGAATATACAATCAGTTTCGCTTTTGATATCTAGATCGTCCCACTTGTATCAGGTGCATATTTTTGAGTCTTTGTGTATATTATAAAGAGGTGTTCAGGGCATGGATCTATCAATCTACTTCCATGATCATTTCTTTTGTTTTATTGGTCTCCAAATGTTCCAAGATGTTTCTCCATGTACCTTCTGTAATGTCACATTCTTGCTTAGAAATCTCCCGTAAATATAATGTTGTTTTGCTTCTCTATTTTATTTAGATCGTCATTGATGTTTTAGAACAATGGTTCTCAATAGGTGGGGAATTACCCACCCCCCTCCCGCCCAGGGGAAATTTTAGGGTTTTCGGGGTGGGGGGGGGGGGGTGAAATTAAAATTATTTCAAGATCGCATTAATACAAGAACCACTTACTTGATACTGATTTTCTCTCTAAATTTTACGGTTCTGTACTTCTCGTCCTAATGAAATTCATTTTATAACGTTAGGTAGACCCGCAAATCATGTTTTATGTAGATGTCTTGACTTGTTTTAGTATGTGCTACTAAATTTAGCTTCCATTTTTATGTATACTGTGTAAGGGTGATGATAACAGAGACGAACAGTATGATATTAGATTTAATAATGAAGGACCGCCAATTTTGGAGATGGAGGTTCGAAATGTTCTTAATCATATGAAAGCTGGCATGGCCCCCGGTGCAGATAACATCACAACAGAAATGATTAAAGCTTTAGAAGAATTTTGACTAGAGCAAGTCACCAGACTGCTGAACACATTATATAATACAGAAGATATACCTCCTGAATTGTGTAGCTCTGTATTTATTGCAATCCCAAAGAAATCAGGAACCTTGGAATGTAATCAACATAGAACAATTAGTATAATGAGTCACATCACAAAGATTTTGCTAAGAATTATCATGCAAAGAGTGAGGAAGAAGATACAACCTGAAATAGGGGAAGAACAATGTGGGTTTGTAGAAGGAAAGGGTACAGTAAATGCTGTGTATATGCTGCGAACAGTTATTGAACGTGCTATAGAAGTAAACAAGGATATGCATCTTTGCTTTATTGACTATACAAAGGCTTTTGATAGAGTTAAACATGTCAACATGGTGGATATGCTTGCAGATCTACAAATTGATGGGAAAGACATTAGACTTATAAAAAAAATATATTGTATACAACAAGCTGTAATAAGGATTGATAATGAAGTGGTACAGTATCTGCCAATTAAGAGAGGTGTTAGGCAGGGATGTGTGATGTCTCCAGATTTTTTTTCCCTATACAGTGAAAATATTTTCAGAAATGTAGAGGATATAAATGGAATCAGCATTGGTGGAAGAAACATCAATAACATTAGATATGCAGATGATACAGTATTAATTGCAGACAATGCGCAGGATCTGCAACAATTAGTAGATGCGGTTGTTGTACACAGTGAGCAACTGGGGTTAGAATTAAATTGTAAAAATACTCAGGTTATGGTCGTCACTAGGAAGAAAGAAGTGCCATAATGTAATATACAAGTAAATGGAAATATTCTTCAACAAGTGAATCGGTACAATTATCTTGGAACAGTCATAACATCTGATGGGAGATGCCTTGAAGAGATTAGAACAAGAATCGCCATGGCGAAAGTAGCCTTTAGCAAGATGAAAAACATTCTGACCAATAAAAAGATGTCAATTGAAACGAGAAAAAGAGTGTTGAGGGGATACATAGAGCCTGTTCTTTTGTATGGATGTGAAACTTGGACAATGAGCAGTCAAGCTGAAAAGCATCTGATGGCTGCAGAAATGTGGTTTCTGAGGAAAATGCAACGAATACCATGGACAGACAGAAAAACCAATGACCAAGTACTACAGGAGACAAATGAACATCGTAAGCTGATTGGAGAGATTAGACGTAGACAGTCAAAATTTTTTGACATGTTATGAGAAGAAATGGATTGGAGAACTTGGTGACAACTGGCAAGATCGAAGGGAACAGACCAAGAGGAAGACCGAGAGGAAAATACCTGGATGGCTTGGTCACATGGCATGGACGGGACAGGAACAGTGAGCTGATCCACGACACTGGTGATCGAGTGAAATGGCGAGTCATGACCGCCCACGCTTTCCGGCATGGCACATGATTGATTGATTGATTGATGACTCAAAAAGGGAAATGCTAATCTATTGTGTTCATTATCTCCTACTGCATTTGTTTCCTTGTTTGTTCTTAATTGGGATAATTATGGCGCTTCTCCAGTCTTGTGGTGTCTATTATTCTAGATAAATATGGTTGAAAAGTCTAAGTAGCCAAGTTGTTCCTACATATCGTGATGCTTTTCTTAGTCCATTTGCTATTTCGTCTTGTCCTGATGATTTATTCAATGGTGCTAATCTTATGTTTTCTGTAAACTCGTCTGTCAGTACATCTGGTTCTAGTTCTTCGATGACACCTGTATCAGTTTCTTGGGTTCCTGCGGCATCTGATGGAATCTTGTTCGTTGTATTGCCTCCATCATTATAAGTTTTTTTATTCACTTATAGATTCTCCTTTTTTGCTGTTAAGTTGGTTCAACAGGTTCTGCGCTGGTTCTCATTGCACACATCTTTTTGGTAGACGTTTCTAGTTGCCTCCATGTAGATTTTATTTAGGATTTCTCCATATTCCTTCCAGTCAATTTGTTGCTCTCTCTTTATTGTTGTATTAATGTTTTCTTGCTATTCTTTATTCTATGTGATGATGATCCTGTTTGCTTTTTACCCACTTTTTATACTTTTCCTTTTTGTCTGTTACAACTGTCTTTACCTCGGCGTTCCAATAACTTGTTATTATCTGTATTGCGTTTTCTCGTGGTTCCACATGGTATCTTTGCAGTGTTTAACATACTTGAATTGAACATCTTCCTTCTTCTTCCACCGCTTGTTTTTCTATCGGTAGTTTTACACAGATTTCATTTAATTCTTTCTCATTATTTCACCTCACTGTCTCGTCATTGAGATTTTTAAAGTTTACTAATTCGCACGCATTTTTTTTTTCTGGTCGTGTCTCTCTTCTTCTATTGGTTCTTATTGTGGTAATAACTGCTGTGTAGTCTGTGCTTATATTTAAGTTGGGCACTGCCCTTGCATCTAATATTATTCTATGTCTGTTTTTCTTGTGAATATACAATCAGTTTCGCTTTTGATATCTAGATCGTCCCACTTGTATCAGGTGCATATTTTTGAGTCTTTGTGTATATTATAAAGAGGTGTTCAGGGCATGGATCTATCAATCTACTTCCATGATCATTTCTTTTGTTTTATTGGTCTCCAAATGTTCCAAGATGTTTCTCCATGTACCTTCTGTAATGTCACATTCTTGCTTAGAAATCTCCCGTAAATATAATGTTGTTTTGCTTCTCTATTTTATTTAGATCGTCATTGATGTTTTAGAACAATGGTTCTCAATAGGTGGGGAATTACCCACCCCCCTCCCGCCCAGGGGAAATTTTAGGGTTTTCGGGGTGGGGGGGGGGGGGGGGTGAAATTAAAATTATTTCAAGATCGCATTAATACAAGAACCACTTACTTGATACTGATTTTCTCTCTAAATTTTACGGTTCTGTACTTCTCGTCCTAATGAAATTCATTTTATAACGTTAGGTAGACCCGCAAATCATGTTTTATGTAGATGTCTTGACTTGTTTTAGTATGTGCTACTAAATTTAGCTTCCATTTTTATGTATACTGTGTAAGGGTGATGATAACAGAGACGAACAGTATGATATTAGATTTAATAATGAAGGACCGCCAATTTTGGAGATGGAGGTTCGAAATGTTCTTAATCATATGAAAGCTGGCATGGCCCCCGGTGCAGATAACATCACAACAGAAATGATTAAAGCTTTAGAAGAATTTTGACTAGAGCAAGTCACCAGACTGCTGAACACATTATATAATACAGAAGATATACCTCCTGAATTGTGTAGCTCTGTATTTATTGCAATCCCAAAGAAATCAGGAACCTTGGAATGTAATCAACATAGAACAATTAGTATAATGAGTCACATCACAAAGATTTTGCTAAGAATTATCATGCAAAGAGTGAGGAAGAAGATACAACCTGAAATAGAAGAAGAACAATGTGGGTTTGTAGAAGGAAAGGGTACAGTAAATGCTGTGTATATGCTGCGAGCAGTTATTGAACGTGCTATAGAAGTAAACAAGGATAAGCATCTTTGCTTTATTGACTATACAAAGGCTTTTGATAGAGTTAGACATGTCAACATGGTGGATATGCTTGCAGATCTACAGATTGATGGGAAAGACATTAGACTTATAAAAAACATATATTGGAAACAACAAGCTGCAATAAGGATTGATAATGAAGTGGGACAGTATCAGCCAATTAAGAGAGGTGTTAGGCAGGGATGTGTGATGTCTCCAGATCTTTTTTCCCTATACAGTGAAAATATTTTCAGAAATGTAGAGGATATAAATGGAATCAGCATTGGTGGAAGAAACATCAATAACATTAGATATGCAGATTGTGGGATGTGGGTTTTAATTCCTGAGAATATTGTTAAGATGTCTAGAGGGTTTTATTGATTCTCTGGTCACAGGTTAGAATGCAGGGTGATCAGGGATATTTACCACAAATCACAGGAGAAAAGAGTTCAATCCTTGAGACAATGGCATCTGTGTGTAGGTTTCCCTTCCCACTTCATCACCCTTTAAATTAACTATAGTGCTAGAAGGATATTGATTGCTCACAACATATAAACAACCACTTGTTGGACACCACATTTACTTGATGTACACAACACTTTTGGACAAACAGTTCAGGTATTAACTCAAGATCTGCAGTTACATATATAGGTGTAATAAATGTCAGGGTCTTAAACCTGGCTCGTTGTACCTAACATATGTGAGACAAGTACAAGTACAAAATGATTGGACTTGACACACAATGACACTAAGTTCAATGGATTTATTCCCAATTCACATGCAAGACAATCTAGTTTGGCATGTGATGATCATTACAATACATATACAATACATCAGTACACTTACAGACAAAACCCACAGCATCACAGTCTATCTCACAAGATATACAAGCATTCGACTTTCGGGCACAGAAACGATACGAAGCCTTTCTCAACCCACACGTCTTGTCTTGTCCGAGTCCCCAAGCAGTCTGCCGGTTTCCTCACACAGTGCTTGCCCTGTGGACTGGCTTCACGAGGACTGCGTGCGTCCTGCTTTGTCCTTGCCTGACCGCTGACGATCGCGTCAGACCGCAACCTGTGGGCAGGTACCTGGTACTCGCCTGGTGGCTGTAACGATGTTACTGCATCCCGGCTGGAGACTATTCGCATGGCGGGCGTAACGATGTTCCTGCATCTCGGTTGGAGATAGAGATTCTGACACACTCCCCCGGGGCTTATTCATGAAAGATTTTATATTTCATGCATAATTTACCTAGACATAGGGTTTATATTTTAACCATGTCAGAATCGACCTTTCTGTTGTCATGTACATTGGCATAGAAATACATAAGAAATGCAAGTTGTATGTTAAGTCATGCGGTGTTCAATCCTCACCACTTTCCAAGATTCATCCTCTCGATGGACGATCACCTGAGTTGCAATGTTGACCCAGTCAGATCGGTAGCATCAGCAACAATGCAACTACCTCGCAACCTCTAAAAAAACTGAATAATATGCTTTTTGCAACAAAAAACATCGGGTAAGACCGTAATACGACTTTTTATAAGCCGTATTCAACGCTCGAGTTCCGACCTCATTTGGCCGGGAGTTCTTCCGTTGGTCTACAACTCCGGTAACCCTATACCATACCTAGCTGATGACCGTTTGGAGTGTTGACAATCTGGCAACACCATGGCTATTTTTATACAACACATCTCTGAATACATTTCCATTTACCGCCCTTAGTGTAATAAAGTAATAACAACAAAAATGAAATGGACATAATTTCAAAAGATTTCAAATCTAAATTATTACAATTATTGTTCTATTTCTCAGCGTCATAGCTTGATGCTTTTTCATACTAACGAAAAAATGTCGATAGTGTGAATAAGTTAATCAAGATATGATTCTAAGATTACATTAGTCGAAAAATATTGATACACAATTCGTGTATTTGAAGTTGGTGTTTTATAATTATTTTAGAAGCGTCATACATTTTTAAGATTTTTGTTTATCGTCTGCTACTTTTAGCTAAATTTACAAATCATCCGGAAGTACACACGAACAGCTGGTGTTGTTAAAACTCTATCACACACTTGTTCCGCTCTGGTGTAGCAATGCGAAATTGTTCTGATAGTTCATGTGTTCGTTGTTTCGCTGGAAAACTTCTGGATTCTGATTAACTGCAGTGGTGTAAATGTCAAAGTTCAGTTCACACTTTCGTTCACGGATTAAAATGTCACTGGATATGATCCACTCGCAGATACCAATGATAACTTGATTAGGTCGCTTCAGGTAAGTTGAAAGCGCATGTGGCACTGTTCTTGTTTTATAATATATACAATTAATATTATTCGCTTTCTACCACGCATTACACAATTATTCCAGACGATTACTACACTAATAATAAAATAAGAAACAATATTTACAGTGGGAATGAACCCTATCACATCACATCATCGATGTACACAGCTTTTCTGAAAAAACAAATTCACTGATGGCTGTGTTGGTCTGAGTGTTTTCTAACACGCTGCACTCAGACATTAGTGCTTACTGGGTCGTTCGGACAACGGGACAAAAGATCAGCAATCGTGTTGGTTCTGCCGGCGATATGTCGAACTTCAAAGCTGTAATCTTGCAGCAAAAGAGACCAGCGCGCTATCATCTGGTTTGTTGGGACCCCTAGTAATAAATTTTAATGGACTATTGTCCGAATCTACGATGAAATGTCGTCCTAGGAGGAATCTGGACAATTTAGTTATACCCACCACTAGAGCAAGAGCTTCTAACTGAGGTGTGGACCAAGCGCGTTCTCTTGGTTTCAATTTTCTAGAGACGTAGTATCATTGGCACCTTGCCGTCTTGACAGACGATAGTTTGTGCTCTAAAAAGGCATAATAACTTTTAACTATGGCGGTAGCGAGTGTGACTGATAAGGCAAATTTGCGCTGTAAATGTCCGTTCACAGTGGGTGCATGTGAACACGTGGTCATTTCCACCATCATGCACCATCTTACGTCTCAAACGCTTGGTGTGTGACTTTTCTGCAATAATTTTCTCCTTTGACTTTATTCCATTTCTGATATTTGCCCTCCATGCAACACGTTCAGCGGCGACTTGCTCCCAATGTGCATTATCAATGCCTGTATCAATCATGTCCCGCTTACACACATCTTTGTATCGTAGTAGAGGCCGACCCTGAGATCTCTTACCCATCTGTAATTCACCAAAAAAGATATCCTTTGGTATTCTACCATCATCCATCCTCCTAAGATGTCCTATCCATCTAAGTCTACGAAGACTGAGCATGGAATAAACTGTCACACAACCTGATCTTTCCAATACTTCAGTATTTGTGATTTTGTCTTGCCACTTAATACCAAGAATTCTTGGCAGACACCGCATATGAAAGCTGTTTAAATTGTTCTCTTGGTGTGAGTAAGTTGTCCAGGTTTCACTGCCATAGAGAAGAGTACTAAGGACACAGGCTTGATAGACAAGGACTTTTATTTTGGCAGTAAGCTTCCTGTTCTCCCAGACTCTTTTTCTTAACCTGTTCATTGTTGTTGCTGCCTTACCAATCCGGATGTTGATTTCCTGATCTAGGGATAATTTGCTATTTACCACTGATCCTAGATATGTAAAATGGTCTACTATCTCTAGTTCGGCGTCGTCAATAGAGATTGATGGTACCCCATGTGCACCTTGTGACATAATCTGTGTCTTCTTTTTGCTAATTGTTAAACGAAATTCAGAACAAGCATTGGAGAATGCAGATAGTAGACATTGCAATTCTTCCTCAGAGTGGGTCGTAACTGCAGCATCATCTGCAAAAAGCAACTCTCTGATCAGTACCCTCCTAATTTTGGTCTTAGCCTTCAATCTCTGAGCATTGTAGAGGCCGCCATCTGAGCGTGAGTGAATGTATATACCACCATCCTGATCACGAAATGCATATTTCAGTAGAAGTGAAAAGTATATTCCAAAGAGGGTGGGAGCTAGTACACAACCTTGCTTAACTCCACTCTTGATTTCAAATACTTCAGAAGTTGCACCATCAAACTTGATTATACCCTTCATGCCTGTATGGAACGATTCCACAATGTACAGAAGAGTTGGTGGGCAGCCAATCTTCTTTAGTGCCTTGAACAGACCCTCACGACTGACCAAATCAAATGCCTTTGTGAGGTCGATGAAGGCAATAAACAGTGGTTGATTCTGTTCACCGCATTTTTCTTGCATTTGTCGCAATGAGAATATCATATCAGTGGTAGACCGGTTCTGTCGAAAGCCACACTGTGATTCGGGGTAGACTTGATCTCCTAGGACTTGAAGTCTGCGCAGAACAATTCTGGCAAATACTTTTCCAACAATACACAGAAGTGAGATACCCCTATAGTTGTTAAAGTCGCTCCGATCACCCTTGTTCTTGTACAGCGTTATGATGTTTGAATCTTTGAAATCCTGTGGCACTTGTCCTTCACGCCAGCATAGCTCTATTAGCTGGTGGATCTGTAGAGTGAGTGTGTCTTGCCCACTCCTGATAACCTCTATTGGAATCCCATCCTTACCTGGAGCCTTGCCAGATGCAAGTTCATTTATAGCACACTTAACTTCTGTTATGGTGGGAAGTGTGTCCAGGTGGTCAAGAGTTGGTAGAGCCTCTATGGCGTTAAGGGCATCATCCGCTAGTTTGGTCTCACTTGAGTAAAGCTCCAAATAGTGCTCTACCCATCTGTCCATCTGCTGTTTCTTATCAGTGATGACTTCTCCAGTCAAGGTTTTCAGCGGTGCACTTCTTTTGATCGCTGGACCACAGGCTTTCTTTATTCCTTCATACATGCTTCTTATGTCTCCCTTATCACTTGCGATTTGAATGGACTCACATTACTTGATCCAATAATCATTTGCACACTGCCTGGCAGCCTTTTGCACATCCTTCCTAGCTTGCCTTAGCTCACTCAGAGTGTTACGCGTTGGTCTTTCCTTGTTTCTTAAGAGAGCTTTCTTCTTCTTATCAATCAAGGGCTGCAGAGTCTCGCTGTTGGCCGCAAACCAGTCCTGCCTCTTATGATCCACAGTGCCGTAAACCCCTACGGCAGTTTTATAAAGAGTTTCCTTAATTTGACCCCACTTTTCATTTACTGTACAATTTTCTGGTGTATCAGTGAAAGCGTCTTCAAGTTGCTGTTGAAACTGAAAGCACTTTTCAGGATCATGAGTGTTAATAATATTAATCCTGGGGCTAGATTTGTGTTTAGCTGTGTAGATTCTCTTTGGTCTCAGTCTAACTCTTGCAACAACCAAAGAATGATCTGTATCACAGTCAGCACTGTGGTAACTACGAGTCAATGATATATGGTTCAGATGTTGTCTCCGTGTGATGATGAAGTCCAGCTGGTGCCAATGGCCGGATCTTGGATGTTTCCATGTGACCTTATGCATCTCTTTTGTTTTAAAAAAAGAGTTTGTAATACATAGGTCATTACTGGTGCAATGCTCCAGCAGCCTTTGCCCATTTTCATTCATGCGACCGATGTTGTATTTTCCAAGGGACACTGGCCATGAACTCGAGTCCTTGCCCACACGAGCATTGAAATCACCGAGCATATAAATGTAGTCAGATTTTGGAGCTGCCTTGATCACGGAGTCTAACTCCTCATAGAACAAATCCTTCACATCATCAGAGGAATCGAGTGTCGGTGCATATGCAGTAATAATGGTGGCAAACCCACAAGAGGTTGCCAAGCGCAGGGATAATAGTCTTTCATTTCCTCCTGCTGGAATTTCAATCATTCCCAGTAGCGAATTCTTCACTGCAAAGCCTACACCGTGTTGCCTTTTTTCTGCCTGCCCTTTACCCTTCCAGAAAAAGGTGTAGTTGTTTTCCCTGAGTGACCCTTCCTCAGAGAGGAAGGCGAGTCTCCTGCAGGCCAGCAATATCAATGTTAAGACGATTTAGTTCGGCATCAATCACAGCCGTTTTTCTCACATCGTCAATATTGGTCAAGTCAGTGGAAAATCCTGGACACATGGTTCTCACGTTCCAGGTTGCAAGCCGTAGCTTGAGGTTTCTATTTTTATTTTTGTTTGTACCTGGTGCATTGGTTTTACAGCCTGCGATTTAGATTTTGTCCTAGCCCCAAGCACCCATTGAAGCAGGCAGGCTGTGGCGGATCAGCACCCAATTGGCTGGGGGCTGCCCAGCTTGAGGCGGGCGGTAGCTGATCAGTGACACCTATAGGTGTCTCCCACCGTCAGAGGCAACGCGTGGCGCCCCATGTCTACGCCAACTGACAAGGACTTATAACCCGTAACAGTTACCTCTCGCTTTGATTCCGAGACCAGTTAAGACCAGGGATGGAGTTATTGCCTCTCCATAGCACAAAGCCTGGGCTAAAATATAGAGATCATGTGTTGCCCATGCAGCATGATCCCTCTCTCGGCCTGCCTAGTTCACTCCAGAGGAAAGGTAACACCCCTACATCTGGAACAAGACAAGCTGCAGAAGCTGCCGGATCAGCAAAGCAATGCTCTAACTGTCCGCCTGTCGGAGCTTCGATCCTAGACCAGTCGCCAACCACGGCTTAGGGCCTGGTCTGCCCTGCCATAACAATTTTGTCTTTAGCTTGCATTTCCTCGCACCAGGGTAAGGCTTGTACCCTCCCAATTGCGCTCTTCCGCCCGAAGCCGTTGGCACAATGTGGGGTGTCGGGTTTGGTAAGCGCCGCCCAACGTTCGGCGCTAACAGAAACCAGGTAGTACCGTCTACTGTTATACGGTAGCTCAGTCATATCTGACTAAGACCTGACTGATAGACGTAGTATACAGGATATAGAATGTTGTCATATTCCTGTAATAGAACAGCCCCAATCGCCACGGAGCTCGCGTCTGTGCGTAATCTGAAAGGAATATGTAAATTTGGCAATTTGAGAATGGGATTCTTTAAACTATTCTCAGAAAAATAAGATAACACTTTTTGGAATGCAAATTTTAGGCATTCGTTGTTTACAATCTTTTCAGGTTGGTTTTTCGTTAGTAGGTTAGTAAATTTTTCTGTCAGTTCAGCAAAATCAGGTATGAACTGCCTATAATAATTTAATAGTCCTAATACACTTCTGACTTGTTTCTTGGTAGTCGGAAGTGAGAGTTTCTGTATTTTGGACACGATGTTATCGTCTGTCGTGACAAAGCCATTATATATTCTATAACCCAAGAAGGAGATTTCCTGATAGGCTATGTCTACTTTTGTCGGCTTCACAGTCAGTCCGTGTTGTCTAATCCGTTCAAATGTCTGCTGTAATGTCTTTATGTGGTCTGTCATCGTCTTTGTGTGAACGCAAATTTCGTCCATGTAACAGATAATGTTTGTTATGTCCACAAGTAATAGTCGTGTCATACGTACGAATGTCGCTGGGGCATTGACTAGTCCAAATGTTAATTTGCACCATTCGTACAGTCCACAAGGTGTGGCAAAAGCTGTCAGATGTCTGCTATGTTCGTCTACCGTTATCTACCAGTAACCTTTTGTCATATCTAACTTCGTGAAGTACCTAGAGTCTGTCAGTTCTGTCAGTAGATCCTCGCAGTTGGTCATTGGTTCCAGATCTAGAAGAGTTATTTTATTTAATTTTCTATAGTCGACACAGAGTCTTATCGTGTTGTCCTTTTTGCGTACCATGACCATTGGAGATGAAAAATGTGATTGGGATCGTCTAATGATGTTGTTTTTCTCTAAGCTAATGATCTCTTGATGTAAGTTTTCTTTGTAATGTAATGGAATGGTGTAAGGTCTGCATTTTATTGGTGTGTTTGAAGTGAGCGTGATGTGATGTTGTACTTATTCTGTTTGTCCTGGGTTGTTGGAGAAGATGGTGTTGTATTGTTGTATGAGATGTTTGCAAGTGTCTGTTTCTGCTTGAGTTAAGTTTGGGTTTATTTTGATTTCTTTCAAGCAGTTTGTCGTGTCTAATGCATGTGTTGGAATTTCGTCACTATCTCCGTCATCTTCGTGGTCTATTATCACTGTACAAGCTGTTGTATTGTCTTGTTCGTTGTCTCTGTTGTAGTATGGTCTTAGCATATTGTTGTGGAATATTTTATGTTTGTCTTTTATTTGAATCTCATAGTCCACATTCGAAATCTGTCTTATAACTTTAAATGGTCCCTGCCAAGAGTCAGTCAATAAGTGTCGGTCACTAGGTAAGAGAAGAAGTACGTCCTGTCCAGGTGTCAACGTTATTGTCCTGTTCCCTTTGTCTGCATATTGTCTATATGTAGCACCAGATAGTTTTAGTGCTTCTTTTGCAATAGTACAAGATTTGATGATTTTTTCGCGCAATGATGTAACATACACGTATGATGATATGGGTTTAAGTACAGGGGTGGCTTCAGTTAACATTGAATGGTAGATACTCAATGGGCCACGTGGTTTGGCACCATAGATAAGTTCAAAAGGAGAGAATCCAGTACTAGAATGTGGGACCTCGCGATAAGCAAAAAGTATAGCGGGCAAATATATGTCCCAGTTTTTGGGATGTTCTTGCGTGACTTTAGCAAGCATATGCTTCAAATCCCCGTTAAACTTTTCGATGATTCCCGTTGAGTGAGGATGGTATGGAGAATTGAAACATTGTTTCACCCCTAACATTTTGGTGAAAGCTTGAGTAGATGCAGTAATAAATTGACTACCCCTATCTGATAGGATAGTGTCTGGAAATCCTATTCGTGAAAATATATGGAAGAAAACTTCCATAATATCATTGGCAGTTATGTTCTTTAACGGAATCGCTTCCGGCCAGCGGCTACATAAATCAATGTGGTAATGATGAACCTATTCCCTCTGGATGTTACTTGATTCAGAGGGCCCACTATGTCGACAGATATTTTCTCAAAAGATCGACTGGCTAAGTCGGTAATTTGTAATTTGGCCTGTGGGTTTTTACCTTTTTTCACTAGTTTTTGGCAGATGTCACAACTTCTACAATATTTCTTAATGTCATTGCAGAATCTTGGCCAATAAAACTGTGTTATTAATCTTGATCTGGTCTTAGAGTATGCCATATGCCCTGCAAGAGGTATATCGTGGGCAAGATGTAAGGCTTGCTTACGGTATTCAATTGGCAACACAGTTTGCTCTGTGGTGCTGTCACCTCTGGTATAGTACCTGGTGAGGATGCAATTCTTCAGAGCAAAATGCCATCTTGCATTTTTGGTTACCTTTGGCTTCTGGCCGATCAGATTAAAATATTTAGATAATGAAGGATCAGCCTTTTGGGCTGCTACAAAATTCTCCTTCATGGTTTTAGGAGGTAGTATGACTGGGCTAAGCATTTCTATAGCCTCAGTTTGATTAATTTCATCTTGCACTCTCGCAGTAGATCTGGTTACTGCGTTCACACATTCAATGATATCAGATGGTGATGAAACATTTTGGTCAATGGATTCATGAAGTGTTAGTGCTCCATTAGCTACCATACATTCATCTGGTGATACTATACTTTCAATGATGACATGTGATGGTGATGATGTTGTGTTATCATCAATACAAACAGATGTAATATCATGAGGCATATCATTCACCTCTGGTAAATTTCCAATGATAATATCACACACAGGGTTAGTTAATGCAGCGCATTTTATTTTCCCAGTGAGGAAAGGTGTTTGAATATATGCCCATGCTAATGGGTACTTTTCAATATTTCCAGAGAATGTTCTGCATGTTACGTGCCTGCCTGTATAGTCTGTAGGCATTATGAACTGTCTCTTTAGCCCTATAAGAGAGCTTCAGGTGTCACGAAGTACTTTAGCAGGCTTGCCATTCACATATCCCTGATGGATGTTTATTCTGCCTTTGGAATCTATTACCAAATTAGCTTCTTCATTGGCAATAGGAATGGAGTGGCCGCATGTTAAAATTCCATCTTCATAAAAGGTATTACAAACAGTACATTTATGTGAATTAAACATGTCAAACGCCTGTCCTGAGTTCACAGGGAGTTTTTCTGAATGTTCTTCATCTGATGATGAACTGTCAAATAAGGCGGCATTTGCTTTCTTGGTCATTTGCCTTCCTTTACAATCTTTACGCCAGTGGCCATACGCTTTACAGAGGAATCATTTTCGTACCTTTTTAAAGGATTTACGTTCCTTATCCTGACTATTTATGTAGTTCTGTAAGTATGTAAAATATGCTGGGTTCTTATCGCACATTTCACCTTGGTGGTGTGACGTGTTACAAAATCTACAATGATTGTATTTCTCAGAAGTAGGCTTATAAGTTCTTTGCCTATTGTAGGTTTCTGATCGAGGTTTGTCATAGTTTGCAGATGCTACGAAGTTTGTATCAGTAGCTTCAATAGCAAAACAATGTTTATTGGCTGAATAGTAAGCCGACCCACGTCTCTCCATCTCTTCTACACTCGTACATTCATTCTCTAGCAAAAATTTTGAAAATGCTGGTGGAAGGGATGTGATGATTTTATCCCTGATAATGAGATCCTCTAACTTATCATAGTTCTTATTTACTTTGGCTGCTGAACTCCATTTTGTAAATACGTCTCGGACTACAGAGACATAGTCAGAGAACGTCTGAGTAGATTTTGGACTCAGTTTGCTGAACTGTTCTCTGTATCCTGCCTCATCTAGCATAACATGAAACATAATTTTCCATTTTAGATAGTGGTAATCTTTTCTGAGGTCTTTGGGGATAGTCTCTTTGACTTTCAGAGGTTCCCCTGACAAACTCCTCATATAAATAATGTTCCATTCAGAAACTGGAACCTGATAATGGTCCATTAAGGTTTCAAAATTTTGGGTGAACGCTGCAATGCAGTCACCTGAGGTATAATTTCTCACAATACCTTGATACTTTTTGTACTGGTTCTCTTTTTCCAGTCTTTCAGATTTCTTAGACTCTTTGTTTATGGCAGTCTCGGTTTCAAGCTGTTTAATTTTGAGTTGTAATTCAAGCTCTTCGCGTTTGCTTTGAGCTGCTATTTCTGCCTTCTTCAATTCAGAATCTAACTCTGCTTGTTTTTTATTTCGCAGCTAATTCTAGCTCAGCCTGTTTTAATGCTGTTTCTGCCTCAGCCTGTTTCGTTTTCGCAGCTAATTCTAGCTCAGCCTGTTGTAATGCTGCCTCTGCCTGCTTTGATGCTCTTTCAGCCGCTCTTTCATCGCGTTCATTAGCTTTTTCTCGAAGGTGTTCAGAGTATTTTGTTTCACTCCATTTTGTTAACTCGTCACCAGTTAACTTTAGCTTTAAACCCATATCGATGAAGACATGATGGAATGTTTAAATGAAAATAAGTTATCAGACACACAATTTGTTACAAGGTGTTAGTAACGTGAACAATTTTACAATATTGTTGACTTACAATTTATGCCCAAATTTTCATCCGAAGCATATAGAAAAAATATACTCAAGTGTACTGGATGCGGTGAAGAATGGTTCAAACCAGGGCTCGGAACTGTAGGGTCGCTACCTCAAGGAAAAACTGACCTCTACGGGCAAGGGTTTCAGATGGCACAGAAAACCTGCTTTCTTTTTGGGAGGGAATAAATTAGAATCTCCCTTTGTGTGAGGTGTATGCTTGTCACTAAGTTTTGATTAGGTTTGTATGGCGTTGAGTGTAATTGTAGGTCGTAATGTCGTCGGTCAACAATTTTTCAAATCACAAGTCACTTTCTTTCCTAAACTTTATGCTTTCCACAACTAACTTCACAAATACAATCTAGATATCTTCCAACAATCTATAACAATGATGACACATTACTTACATCAAGATGACATTTAGTAAGGACATAGACATCATGTTCACAAGATGGCGACAAGGTCAAACTACAACAAGTTCAAAATAGCGACAAGTTTTACATTCACAGATGTTTTACACGTTTAAACAATCAAATGCATGTAATTTACGTTAGTATGTTCAATGAGGACGAGCCCCCACGTTCACACATGTCAGGGTCTTAAACCTGGCTCGTTGTACCTAACATATGTGAGACAAGTACAAGTACAAAATGATTGGACTTGACACACAATGACACTAAGTTCAATGGATTTATTCCCAATTCACATGCAAGACAATCTAGTTTGGCATGTGATGATCATTACAATACATATACAATACATCAGTACACTTACAGACAAAACCCACAGCATCACAGTCTATCTCACAAGATATACAAGCATTCGACTTTCGGGCACAGAAACGATACGAAGCCTTTCTCAACCCACACGTCTTGTCTTGTCCGAGTCCCCAAGCAGTCTGCCGGTTTCCTCACACAGTGCTTGCCCTGTGGACTGGCTTCACGAGGACTGCGTGCGTCCTGCTTTGTCCTTGCCTGACCGCTGACTAGCGCGTCAGCCCGCAACCTGTGGGCAGGTAACTGGTACTCGTCTGGCGGCCGTAACGATGTTACTGCATCCCGGCTGGAGACTATTCGCCTGGCGGGTGTAACGATGTTCCTGCATCTCGGTTGGAGATAGAGATTCTGACAATAAACACTATGCATTTTCAGACAGGCATGGGAATTAGTTGCATTGTTACAATATAGTACCCAGTGACCCCAGAAAAAAAAACACAACAATGTTATTACAAACAATGTTATTACACAACAACCACAAATTGGGTCTACTTTCATTTTCCCTCATAATTAAGGCAAATAATGATCAAAGTACTTAGAACCCCAACATATAAACATTTGGTTCTGACACCATTTACAATGTTCTCATTTAAAAAAATAATGAGCTGGTGTCAAAATACTATACCATCTATATACCATTGGAAAAAAAACTACTGACCTGTTACCTTCAGAAAAAAAAAAACCAACACATAAACAGCCTTTTGTATTACTAATTAAACTAATTAATAGAGTCAATTTTCTCCTGGTGTGCGGTTAAGGGTTCATCTTTGCTGTCGATTAGATCCTTTTCGCATTATCTGGGTACCGAATTAATGCACTCAGTTATGTTCGTAATATTTATCCACTGGTAATTGGCTGGTGACTATTTTATACTCCATAATCCAGGAATTGAAAAATCACACACCATATATCCCCTCCGTTTAGGGCTAGAATCACGAATATTCTGTTGCCTTAGGCTCGGTGCCCTGTTTGTGAAATTTGGTGCCTCAGGTTGGTCATACTTCAGGAGTTCCACTTAAGCTTTGCTGAAGGTAATTCCCTTTATCATCAGGTCTGATGAAAAGTTGACGTCCATTCAGCTTCTCGGCTTATAATATCAGACTACCAAATTGGCTTACACTAAGGTTTCACCCACCTAGTCGCGAGTCTATAACCCATGGCATTTAGGCTGACAATGGACCGGCAAGGAATTAGTCGTTGTTATCTAGTCCAGTGTAGAACTTTAATTGACTGAGAGGCATCTTATGGTAGTATCTGTGACTAGGGCCACAATTGATCTATACCTACGTATATCCACAGATGAATAAATCCAGCACAGTAACAGGGTTGCAAACAATTAGATGATTCCTCTTGTTGCAGATGTAGAGACATTTAGCTGCTTTCATATGGTCTTTTATCTGATGGTGTTCAGGGTTTGGAACCTTGAGGTAATCTGGTTTCGTAGTTATGTTTCAGATGATATTAAGTTTGTACCTTGGTTGTATTGGCTTATGTGGTTCAGTGTCTTCTCCCATTTTGAGTTGGTGTTCATAGCTAGAACTTGGGGTTGCATGGCTGGAACCTTATGTTTGACTGTTGCAGCTGTGAGATGTTCTTTCGAAGACTTATCCATTGTGGATATTAACTTGGTAATCCAACCAACAGTTGAAGGTTACTCACTGTTGTTAAATTTAGTAACTTGAAGAAGGATTGTCACAGTTTCACTGACTTGGTTGAATGATGAGGCCATAGGTGATACTTCTCAGAAGTAACGCAAACGATACACTGTTGTCAGTACTCTGATGATCTTCATCTGTGTAGATTATTAGATCTTGAAGTCCATCCTGGATATTCCTACTAAAAATAGGACTTAATCACTCACCCAGTCAGTTGTCTTCTAATTGCTCACGCTCATTTCTCATGCTCATAGCTCACGCTATGGAGCTATTGAGCGCAGCAGTCCATGGGTATTTCTAGATGCAGACTATGGTTAGGACATTCACTTTCTGGCTGTTGACCCAGGATCCAGGTGTAGTGATATAGTCCCACCACATTCAACCACCACCTGCTTCTCTTCTATAGAAAAGGGATGACAAGAATACAACACGAGCATTAACCTACTGTGTTATGTTAACTTTCACAAGACAATTACAAACAAAAATACAAAACAACAAGGGGAGAAGGGGAAAGGAGTGGGTGTCCATGTTCCACTGTCCCTCATTGCTGAGTAGAGCCATTCTGACTCTTAATAGTGAGTAAGGTATTTTCTCACTTTATTTTATGTTCTGTTGTTACTGGGACTATTAGATGAGTGAAGTCATTCTGTCCATCCAATATGTTGATATTGTCTCTCTCATTACTTGAAGAGAATAGCCTATACAGAATCTCTGTGGTTTCTAATGCCGCGTCTTCCTTTCGGCACTATAATCATCATTAGGTCAAGACTATTCAACATTGGCTTCTTAAGTACTGACGTACACATGGACTCTTACATCAACATCCTCTAATCCCAAGGTGCAACATTAAAATGTATATTCCCACAGGAAAAAGTAACAATCAGAACAGAGAAAATTCTCATACCAGAAAAAAACATACATGTACATTTCTCTGATATTAAGTACATGATAATCATACATAATAATCATAATGATGATGCAGGGAGCCTAGGTTTTTGAATTGTCTTCATAAACTAAAACATCCATTGTTTTCCCCCACTGCGTACAGCACATGAGGATAGTAATCGCTGTGATATGTTTTGCCAATGACTGCTATTATTCGGAGTGTATTTATTAGAATAACTTATGCCGCACGGTCCAGTATTCTGAATATTGCAAGCAATGTATTCACATCAATCTTCGCTTCTGTTTCTACTACGGTGAGGCGATGGGGATTGAATCCTATCCGAACATGCATTTACATCACGCGTTTACTTTAATTGTTCATGAATTTATATTCAAACATGGCATGTCCCTAACACTATTTTATGAAATGATTATATGTTCACCCTCATATGGAGTGGTTACTAATCTGTTAACAAAAGGATGGTACTAAAATTTAACACTATAGTTCCAAGTTACAGATTATGATGTGGCGAAGTATTTTATCCCCTGACTAAGAGTCAGGAATACGCGTAATCATGTGTATGTTCCCGCGTGGATAAAACACCTGTCTATAGTACATAGATTATTTGCAGATTTCTAAGCATAAATAGTGAGCTATTGTTCACAGTGCATAGATGTTTTAACATAGGAATATGAAATTGACAGACACAAGTTCTCTACTGAAGTATGTAAACAAGAGTCTTCTACTACATTGAGATAATTCCTAGAATGTGTTTTTGACATGAGAGTTGATACTTTATGTGTACTACAGTACACATAATATTCATAGGTTATAAACACTATTAGTTAGATATAAGTTCATAATGCCTATAAAAGATATTAACATAGGGATTTGAAATTGTAAGACATAGGAAAAATTACAGCGTGGCGCCCTCATGTGTTTTCTTGGTAAACATCATCCAGCCTGGTTTAAGAGAATTGTAACTAATTCTTAATTAAACATACTGGTCTATGTAATACATAAATCCATCTTAATAATGTAGATATAACATACCAATAGCTTGAAGAGAATCATGTTTTTAAAGGCAACACTACCTTTTCCCCACACGGGGAAAGAAATCCCACAAGGGAACGCACGTCTGTTTACTTTCTTAGCTTGAACTAAAAATGGCTACACTGGGTCTTTGTCCTACAATCAGTCGACGACTGTTGGCCAGGTACGTAGGCCAAAATAAGGCCAAATTAATTTAGCTACCCTACGGGTTAGTTTTTATCCTATATTCAGTAAGATACTTAAACCGTAGTTGAAAGGGGTTGTTTATTTTTAAGGGAGTCAATAAATAGGAAAGGGTAAGGACGTTTTATTATATCACACAGATGATACAGTATTAATTGCAGACAATGCGCAGGATCTGCAACAATTAGTAGATGCGGTTGTTGTACACAGTGAGCAACTGGGGTTAGAATTAAATTGTAAAAATACTCAGGTTATGGTCGTCACTAGGAAGAAAGAAGTGCCACAATGTAATATACAAGTAAATGGAAATATTCTTCAACAAGTGAATCGGTACAATTATCTTGGAACAGTCATAACATCTGATGGGAGATGCCTTGAAGAGATTAGAACAAGAATCGCCATGGCGAAAGTAGCCTTTAGCAAGATGAAAAACATTCTGACCAATAAAAAGATGTCAATTGAAACGAGAAAAAGAGTGTTGAGGGGATACATAGAGCCTGTTCTTTTGTATGGATGTGAAACTTGGACAATGAGCAGTCAAGCTGAAAAACATCTGATGGCTGTAGAAATGTGGTTTCTGAAGAAAATGCAACGAATACCATGGACAGACAGAAAAACCAATGACCAAGTACTACAGGAGACAAATGAACATCGTAAGCTGATTGGAGAGATTAGACGTAGACAGTCAAAATTTTTTGACATGTTATGAGAAGAAATGGATTGGAGAACTTGGTGACAACTGGCAAGATCGAAGGGAACAGACCAAGAGGAAGACCGAGAGGAAAATACCTGGATGGCTTGGTCACATGGCATGGACGAGACAGGAACAGTGAGCTGATCCACGACACTGGTGATCGAGTGAAATGGCGAGTCATGACCGCCCACGCTTTCCGGCATGGTACATGATTGATTTATTGTGTAATGGGGGCGATCTATAGGGAGGAAATTCGAAAGGGGGGAATGACGTTCTGAACATATGGTAAAGGAGGGATTGGGCCAAAAAAAGGCTGAGAACCACTGTTTTAGAAGAAGGACCTGCATTCTTGTTCAAGTTTTTTTTTGTGCGTATATTTGCACACATGTAGTAATTTAATTCTCACTGTTATAATTCATTCGTATATATAGTTTATTTATAATATTCGTCTTGCTAGCCCTGGTTCAGTGACTAGTGACACACCGTGTTGTGCAATTTCTGATTGTTCCACTCCGGAGTAGACAAGCGCATAACTGTGGTGGATCTCCATGCATTCCCTCCCTTTTATTCTGGTGACCACTATTCCCATCAGTCCAATTTGTTTCTTCTCCTTTGTTTCTATGAGTTCTTTTTCTTTACTGTTAAAACTGCAGATGTTCAGTATGCCTTATTTTTTTTTGTTAATCGCTGATCTGTCTCGTTGTCTTTCGACATCGTCGGGAATGTTACCATGTGTATCAGTCCGAATATGCTTCATATTATGTCTTCGAGCAGGAAAAAAAACATCAACTGCCTGTTTGCTAGGCCAGTCGCATGTTTTGGACGAACACGGTATGACCAAGGGGGTATGTCCCTCCAGGAGAGCCAGAGCCCCGTTAGCGCCCGACCTCGCGGTCACGGTTACCCGGTCAGCACCACAGGGAAGTGAGGTTGACTTGCGTAGTCTGGGGATCATAGGCAGGCTACTACTGTTCACTTTTCACCCCTCCTAAGAGAGGTTAGATGAACCTATTTCTACTGTTGCATATCCCTTATAGGACGTCGTAGTCATCACCAGCATTTTTTAGCTGATGTTGATGCACTAGGCAAGTTTTTATATTTAGTAGTTTGCCATTGCTGTTTGAACGACCGGCTCACATGTCCCCGTAAGTTACAAGCGGAGCGATCCGCTACCGAATCTTGCGCAGCAGTTTCCCACGTGGATATACGGGATTACGAACAACGTCGTTAATCCCTTGGCCAGGGAATCCGGCCTGCAGATCCTTCTTCTTCTTCAGCGTTCCCAGCCATTGAGGTTCTTTGCTGTAGATACAATCCGTCTCCATTCGTCTCTCTGGTTGACCTTCTCTTGCCAGTCATTGATTCCAAGTGATTGTAGAATTGTAGGTTTGTATATATATTATCTCTCCACCGTCTTCTTGGCCTACCTCGGGGTCTACTGCAGAAGAAGAATTCACTCAACCATCTTCAGCTTGTATGCACCAACCATGACCAACGAAGATGACGTCAAGAACAAGTTCTATGAGGACGTGCACACTGTTTTAATGTCTGTTCCCAAAAGGAGACAAACTTATACTACTTTGAGACTTTAAAGAGTAGGCAAGGACACGGCCTCTTGGAGTGGCATCATTGGAAAGGACGGAGTCGGTAATTGTAACATCAATGGAGCACGATCTCTTGATTACCAACACAATTTTCTGTCTTCCTATGAGATAGAGGAAATCGTGGATGCACCCTCACTTGAAACACTGGATGAAATTGATAGTCATCATCATTCTTGATGGACAAACATCAACCTTGCTGGCGACACAGATTGCAACCCGTCATGGCAGTAACTGAAGCAGTAACCTGGCTGGAGACACAGATTGTAACTCGACATGGCATTGTCGAAACAAGAACAAAGAGATGATCCACGACTCTGATGACCATGTGAGAAATCTAAACACGACCGCCCTCGCTTATCGACATGGTATATGATGATGAACTTACCCTATGTAGCTCAGTGTAAGTATATGCCTCTCTATATCACGTTCTAGCCTACAAAATATACTGGCTATAGATCCATGTAACTGCTTGGCACTATATGTCTTGCAGTCTAACCCATATAACTTACGTTTTATTGATCCATGTAACTGTATGCCTCTCTATGTCACTCTTTATAGCCCATATAACTTAATCTCCATGTAAGTGCACGCCTCTCTGTGCCGCTATCTCTCTCTTTCTGTGTGTATGTGTATGCTTGTTTATATATATATATATATATATATATATATATATATATATATATATATATATATATATATATATATATATATGAGTGTGTGCGTGCGTGTGTGTGCGTGTGTATGTGTTCACGTATGTGTGTGTTTGTGTGTGCGTATGTGTGTGTGTGTGTCAGAACAAGAGAAATGGTGCTTGGTGAATTAAGATGGTATCGCGGAGGAATGCCATCAGTGGAGCTGATTCAGAGCACCAATCTGGGAGATCTGGGGAGAGATGTGATCGTCTGCATCAGTTGCCAAGGCACATGATCGTGACGAAACTGATTGGTGTTTTCATCCTTTCCCTATCTCATCTTGTGCCTCTCGTACCTTGCAGTGTCGAGGTGGAGCACAAACAATAGGAGAGTGCCCGTTTATGGACATGATAAATCGAAATTCCCATGTTCTCTGCTATTGCCTCTGTCCATCGTTTACATGGTAGGCCTCTCCTTTGGGTCCCATTATTTTCTGCACATCATTGCTTGTTGTGGTATAGTGTCAGTTGGTAGCCTAGTTATGTGGCTGAACCCTGTAACGTGCTGTTTTCTAGTGAACGTTATTGTTTCTATAACCCCTACTTTAGTCCTGATGTCATCATTTCTGATTTTCTGGCTTCTTTAGATATAGAGTAACCTCGTCAGGAATGTAATTTCCGTTGTTGTAATTTTTATTTTCCTATTTGCTGTCATTGTAAATATGTGACATTCGTATAGTTGGTATAAAGATTGTGATGTATAGTTCTTTTTTCAGTATCTACTGATGCGTGTATGTTCTTTAGTACCGGTGCCACTTGTCCAAAGAGTTGGTTTGCCTTATTCCATGCATTTTCAATTTGGTCTTTGGATTTCTCACCTACCTACCAATACTATGATGCTGATATGTGGAACATTTACTTATAAGTAGATATGAATCAATGAGCTCACAATTACTATGTGCAGTCTAGACTCACTGTGTAGCTCTCTTGTCCACCCTAATGCACTTGTAGAAGTTCTTAGCACGTACACTCAGAGTTAAGAGTGAGAGCATCATGGCAAACTACGATTAAATACTAGGGGGCGTCAAATGAAAGTCCAAATTTGCCACACATCCCCCACCCCCTTTTTAGGTGAATATATTCTGAAATATTGAAGAACTACCTCTGAAGTCGGGGTGGATTCGCCTGAACCCGAGGGACAATGTTAATAGGGAAAGCTAACCCAGACACAAAATTCAGTCCAGCAATACGTAAATAGTGTGTATGGACTACGCTTGAGTTTAAAACGAGTGATCAAGCGAGCGGAAAACAAAATATTGAAGAACAGATATATCATGATTTCGATGACGTCACCACTGTGTTCAATGCAAATCGTCTAGCTCCGATACAATGCTGGATTCCTGTAGGGGAATGTCCACTTGACGGCATGTGTAACCACTCATGCACCGTTGCTGTACCTCTTCATCGCACCGGACAGAGTTGAAACTTCCTGCTTATGCCTTTCTCGACTGACAAGCATGCATCACCATACTGGACCTTCATTCGCAGATGAATTTCTATACATTCACCCCTTCGTTGATTTCCAATTTCAATCATGATTTTCATGTGAAGCCCTCTCGTATATCTAACTGTAGTGTCACGCCATGTGGCCGAGATTGTTGTAGATTATTTGCCGTATACTTTCTACCCATTGATGGTCACTGGTGTAACGTATCTGCCTGCACATTGTAACTTTATTTATCCTCACTAGCTACAATTCTTTGGAGCCTATTAGTCCCAATATATTCCTTTAGGCCCTTTGTGGTCCACCAATGGCCGTCTGCCAGTGTTAGTGGTCAGTAATTTAGTGATTCGAGTTTTGCACCTTGGATGACCGCCTCTGCACCCTGACCAGATCAAGAGCCGATAAATCTAGAATTTGATCTTAGCCACCGATAGTTACAATTACAAGGTACACGCCTGTACCTGCCAAAAATGAATATGTGTTCAACATGTAACCACCACAGATAAGCAGATATTTTCTCAGACATATAACTTCTTAAGTAATGTAATATTGTGTACGATATTATACAATAAAAATAGTCATGTATGAATTAATACAAAATAGTTTAAAATAAAAAAAAAAAAAGATTGTTTGATTACATATATGCCGAAGATCTTCCTTGAACAGATCAAGTAAGATGGTATAAACATGTTTTTACATATGAAATAACCACCGTATGTGTTATATGAATGCATAACTATAGTTGTCTCCCGTGCTGGCCTCCTTAATATGGATTTAGATTATTTTTGTTTCCCCTTTTTGCCTCATTTCCTGTAGTATAGTTATAAGATAGTGGGCTATGAGTGAAGACATCTCACATCCGGACGATAGTTTGTTGGTGCGTGATTCACGTTTTGTGACCAGATCCTGGAGAAGACAATGACCTCCTGGATTGGAGACTACGTGTTCGGACACGGTCCATGTAGGACGTGTCGTGAGCGAGTGCTAAAATGGCATGATCTTAGTGCCGATTGTATGATGTAGTTTTAGTATTTCAGTGATGATCGTGGTTTAGTGGAGAACTAGCTGACCCGGCCCGGCTTCGCCCAGACCCTGGTGGGGAGCATCTCATTTAATTCATATAAGTAGTCATATAAGTTCTCGTTCCCGTTACCGACTATCTGTCTGTCTGTCTGTCTGTCTGTCTGTCTATCTGTCTGTCTGTCTGTCTGACCCGGCCCGTCTTCGCCCAGACCCTGATGGGGAGAATCTCATTTAATTCATATAAGTAGTCATATAAGTTCCCGTTCCGACTATCTATCTGTCTGTCTGACCCGGCCCGGCATCGCCCAACTCCTGGTGGGGAGAATCTCATTTAATTCATATAGTCATATAAGTTCCCGACTGTCTGTCTGTCTGTCTGTCTGTCTGTCTGTCTGTCTGTCTGTCTGTCTATCTATCTGTCTGTCTGTCTGACCCGGCCCATCCCATGGTGGAGAGCATCTCATTTAAATTATATAAGTAGTCATATAAGATCCCGTTCCCGACTATCTGTCTGACTGTCTGTCTGTCTTGGGTAAATGGAGGAGGGAGGAGGAAGAGGGAGGTGGAGGAGGGAAGAGGAGGGAGGAGGAGGAAGGAGACAGGAGGAGTAGGGAGGAATAGGAGGGAGGAGGAGGGATTAGGAGGAGGAGGGAGGAGTAGTGTGGAGGAGGAGGCGAGGAGGAGGGAGGAGGAAGAGGGAGGAGGAGGGAGAAGGAGGGAGGAGGAGAACGCAGGAGGAGAAGGGAGCAGGAGGAGGATAGGGAGGAAAAGGGAGGAGGAGGGAGGAGGAGGAGAGAGTAGGAGGATGGAGGAGGCGGAGGGAGAAGGAAGAGGGAGGAGGAAGAGGGAGAATGAGGAGGGAGAAGGAGGGGGAGGACGGGAGGAGGAGGAGGAGGGAGGCGGAGAGAGGAGGAGG
Organism: Cepaea hortensis; assembly: GCA_963921405.1. NCBI lineage: Eukaryota > Metazoa > Mollusca > Gastropoda > Stylommatophora > Helicidae > Cepaea > Cepaea hortensis. Next base: position 96,849,888 of record OY992888.1, read on the forward strand.
AGGGAGGAAGAGGGAGGAGGAGGAATGTGAAGGGAGGAGGAGGGAGGAGGTAGAGGGAGGAGGAGGGAGGAGAGGAGGTAGAGGGAGGAGGAGGAGGGAGGAGGCGGAGAGGGAGGAGGGGGAGGAGGGAGGAGGAGGAGGAGGGAGGAGGAGTGATGAGGAGGAGGGAGGAGGAGAGAGGAGGAGGAGGGAGGAGGAGGAGGGAGGAGGAAGAGGGAGGAGGAGGAATGTGAAGGGAAGAGGAGGGAGGAGGTAGAGGGAGGAGGAGGGAGGAGGAGGAGTGAGGAGGAGGAGAGGGAGAAGGAGGAAGGAGGAGGGGGAGGAGGGAGGAGGAGGAGGGAGGAAGAAGGAGGAGGAGGGAGAAGGAGGGATGAGGAGGAGGAGGGAGGAGGAGGAAGAGGGAGGAGGAGGAATGTGAAGGGAGGAGGAGGTAGAGGGAGGAGGAGGAGGGAGGAGGAGAAGGGAGGAGGAGGGATGAGGAGGAGGAAGAGGGAGGAGGGGGGAGGAGGTAGAGGGAGGAGGAGGAGTGAGGAGGAGGAGAGGGAGGAGGAGGAAGGAGGAGGGGGAGGAGGGAGGAGGAGGGAGGAAGAAGGAGGAGGGAGAAGGAGGGATGAGGAGGAGGAGGGAGGAGGAGGAAGAGGGAGGAGGAGGAAGAGGGAGGAGGAGGAATGTGAAGGGAGGAGGAGGGATAGGGAGGAGGAGAAGAGGAAGAGGGTAGGAGGAAGAGTGGAGAGGAGGAGGGAGGATGTAGAGGGAGGAGGAGGGAGGAAAAGGGAGGAGGGAGGAGGAGGGAGGAGGTAGGAGGAGGAGGAAGAGGGAGGAGGAGGGAGGAGAAGGAAGGAGGAGGAAGAAGGAGGAGGAAGAGGGAGGAGGAGGATGGAGGAGGGAGAGGGAGGAGGAGGAAGGAGGAAGAGGGAGGAGGAGGATGGAGGAGGGAGAGGGAGGAGGGAAAGAGGAAGAGGGTAGGAGGAGGAGGAGGGGAGAGGAGGAGAAGGAGGGAGGAGGAGAAGTAGTAGGAGGGAGGAGGAGGGGATAGGAGGAGGGAGGAGGCAGAGGGAGAAGAAGGACGGAGGAGGAGGAAGGAGGGAGAGGAAGGAGGGAGAATGAGGAGGGGAGGAAGGAAAGGGAGGTGGAAGAGGAAGAGGAGGGAGGAGGAAAGAGGTAGGGGGAGGAGGAGGTAGAGGGAGGAGGAGGAAGGAAAGGGAGGAGGAAGAGGAGGAGAAGGGAGGAGGAGGGTGGAGGGAGGAGGAGGAGGTAGAGGGAGGAGGGGGGAGGAGGTAGGAGGAGGAGGAAGAGGGAAGAGGGAGAAGAAGGGAGAAGGAGGAGTGAGGATGATGAGGGAGAGGGAGGCAGGAGGAGGAGGAGGGAGGCAGGAGGAGGAGGGATAAGGAGGGAGAGGGAGGAGAAGGGAAGATGAGGGAGGAGGGGGAGGAGGCGGATGGAGTAGGAGGCAGGAGGATGGAGGAGGAGGGGAGAAGAAGAGGGAGAAGAAAGAGGGAGAAGGAGGAGGGAGTCGGGAGAGGGATGAGAGGGAGGAAGAAGAGAGGAGGAGAGAGTTCGCCATTCGGAATTCATACTCGTCTAGTTCTTCCCTTCTACACGACTGTAGATAACTTCCTTACACATAAAAAGATGAATTGTTATTGATATTGCCGTGGCATGGAGGAATATCAGCAGCAGAGTTGATCCAAAAAACAAAAGACTGAGATCTACGGAGAGCCATGAACGCCTACGCCAGCCGGCATGGCACTTGATGATGATGATTGCCGTGTGACGATTCTGTGTAGTCACGTCATTTTCTTCCCTTTCCCTAGCGTTTTGGTTCGGGGATTCTTTCATCATCATCATCATATATTTACGTACGTATTTTGGGAGGGGGAGGAGGGAGGAGGAGGAAGAAGAAAAAAAAACTATGACAGTTGACAGCTCTGGAATGAAAGGAAGGCGTGTAGAAAATTTCATCTCAATCGGATAGGCCGTTCGCGAACAAATAAAGGACATACATATTTACATACATACATATATATACACATACACTTTGTTTTATAGATATAGATAAGTGTGAGATTAGATGAAAGTATCAAATGTTGTAAACATGTAACGGTGAAGTAGATAATGAAAACTGCGTGGACTTCTGTTGTGTTATTCATCTAAATCTGTGACTCTAGCGTGAGAGTTGGAGAGAGAGGGTAAACTGCAAGCTGTTGGCAAATATGGACAACTATAAAGATCTAATATGAAGTGCACTAAACGATAATACACATGGCGCAGAGATCTTCAAGCATCACTTACGGAACACAGAAGTAGCGCTATGACAAAGTTGCAATCATGGGGACGGCTAGCTAGTAGTAAGATAACAAGCTAAATGTGGTCTAAACGTCGATCCATAACAATATTGTTTTCAAACTTTATTTGGCATAGCACATGCTAATCAACTTAATCTCTATATTTCCACGTATCCATATGTTTATCTACGTCACTTTCTAGCCCACACAAATTACCCTCTATATCTTCATGTAGCTTGTCTAAGAGCAAAGATAGCATCTGTGTATCCTTTGATTGTCCTAACTCAAAAGTGTGTTTTACTTAGCTGGGATTCTATTGTGGGTCGTTATCCTTTCTATACAATTTTGTGGAATATATTTTCAGTATGACTCAAAATCGGTACAATTATCTCGGAACAGTCATAACATCTGGTGGTATGCCTTGAAGAGATTAGAACAAGAATCGCCATGGCGAAAATATCCTTTAGGAAGATGAAAAACATTGTGACTAATAAAAAGATGTCAATTGAAACGAGAAAAAGAGTGTTGGGGGGGGGGGGATACATAGAGCCTGTTCTTTTGTATGGATGTGAAACTTGGACAATGAGCAGTCAAGCTGAAAAACATCTGATGGCTGCAGAAATGTGGTTTCTGAGGAAAATGCAAAGAATACCATGGACAGCCAGAAAAACCAATGACCAAGTACTACAGGAGACAAATGACAATCGTAAATTTATTAGAGAAATTAGACGTAGACAGTCAACATTTTTTGGACATGTTATGAGAAGAAATGAATTGGAGAACTTAGTGACAACTGGCAAGATCGAAGGGAACAGACCAAGAAGAAGACCGAGAGGAAAATACCTGGGTGGCTTAGCCACATGGCATGGACGAGACAGGAACACTGAACTGATTCACGACTCTGGTGATCGAGTGAAATGGCGAGTCATGACCGCCCACGCTTTCCGGCATGGCACATGATTGATTGATTGATTGATGACTCAAAAAGGTAAATGCGAATTTATTGTGTTCATTATCTCCTACTGCATTTGTTTCCTTGTTTATTCTTAATTGGGATAATTATGGCGCTTCTCCAGTCTTGTGGTGTCTATTATTCTAGATAAATATGGTTGAAAAGTCTAAGTAGCCAAGTTGTTCCTACATATCGTGATGCTTTTCTTAGTCCATTTGCTATTTCGTCTTGTCCTGATGATTTATTCAATGGTGCTAATCTTATGTTTTCTGTAAACTCGTCTGTCAGTACATCTGGTTCTAGTTCTTCGATGACACCTGTATCAGTTTCTTGGATTCCTGCGGCATCTGATGGAATCTTGTTCGTTGTATTGCCTCCATCATTATAAGTTTGTTTTTTTCACTTATAGATTCTCCTTTTTCGCTGTTAAGTTGGTTCAACAGGTTCTGCGCTGGTTCTCATTGCACACATCTTTTTGGTAGACGTTTCTAGTTGCCTCCATGTAGATTTTATTTAGGATTTCTCCATATTCCTTCCAGTCAATTTGTTGTTCTCTCTTTATTGTTGTATTAATGTTTTCTTGCTATTCTTTATTCTATGTGATGATGATCCTGTTTGCTTTTTACCAACTTTTTATACTTTTCCTTTTTGTCTGTTACAACTGTCTTTACCTCGGCGTTCCAATAACTTGTTATTATCTGTATTGCGTTTTCTCGTGGTTCCACATGGTATCTTTGCAGTGTTTAACATACTTGAATTGAACATCTTCCTTCTTCTTCCACCGCTTGTCTTTCTATCGGTAGTTTTACACAGATTTCATTTAATTCTTTCTCATTATTTCACCTCACTGTCTCGTCATTGAGATTTTTAAAGTTTACTAATTCGCACGCATTTTTTTTTCTGGTCGTGTCTCTCTTCTTCTATTGGTTCTTATTGTGGTAATAACTGCTGTGTAGTCTGTGCTTATATTTAAGTTGGGCACTGCCCTTGCATCTAATATTATTCTATGTCTGTTTTTCTTGTGAATATACAATCAGTTTCGCTTTTGATATCTAGATCGTCCCACTTGTATCAGGTGCATATTTTTGAGTCTTTGTGTATATTATAAAGAGGTGTTCAGGGCATGGATCTATCAATCTACTTCCATGATCATTTCTTTCGTTTTATTGGTCTCCAAATGTTCCAAGATGTTTCTCCATGTACCTTCTGTAATGTCACATTCTTGCTTAGAAATCTCCCGTACATATAATGTTGTTTTGCTTCTCTATTTTATTTAGATCGTCATTGATGTTTTAGAACAATGGTTCTCAATAGGTGGGGAATTACCCACCCCCCTCCCGCCCAGGGGAAATTTTAGGGTTTTCGGGGTGGGGGGGGGGGTGGGGTGAAATTAAAATTATTTCAAGATCGCATTAATACAAGAACCAGTTACTTGATACTGATTTTCTCTCTAAATTTTACGGTTCTGTACTTCTCGTCCTAATGAAATTCATTTTATAACGTTAGGTAGACCCGCAAATCATGTTTTATGTAGATGTCTTGACTTGTTTTAGTATGTGCTACTAAATTTAGCTTCCATTTTTATGTATACTGTGTAAGGGTGATGATAACAGAGACGAACAGTATGATATTAGATTTAATAATGAAGGACCGCCAATTTTGGAGATGGAGGTTCGAAATGTTCTTAATCATATGAAAGCTGGCATGGCCCCCGGTGCAGATAACATCACAACAGAAATGATTAAAGCTTTAGAAGAATTTTGACTAGAGCAAGTCACCAGACTGCTGAACACATTATATAATACAGAAGATATACCTCCTGAATTGTGTAGCTCTGTATTTATTGCAATCCCAAAGAAATCAGGAACCTTGGAATGTAATCAACATAGAACAATTAGTATAATGAGTCACATCACAAAGATTTTGCTAAGAATTATCATGCAAAGAGTGAGGAAGAAGATACAACCTGAAATAGAAGAAGAACAATGTGGGTTTGTAGAAGGAAAGGGTACAGTAAATGCTGTGTATATGCTGCGAGCAGTTATTGAACGTGCTATAGAAGTAAACAAGGATAAGCATCTTTGCTTTATTGACTATACAAAGGCTTTTGATAGAGTTAGACATGTCAACATGGTGGATATGCTTGCAGATCTACAGATTGATGGGAAAGACATTAGACTTATAAAAAAACATATATTGGAAACAACAAGCTGCAATAAGGATTGATAATGAAGTGGGACAGTATCAGCCAATTAAGAGAGGTGTTAGGCAGGGATGTGTGATGTCTCCAGATCTTTTTTCCCTATACAGTGAAAATATTTTCAGAAATGTAGAGGATATAAATGGAATCAGCATTGGTGGAAGAAACATCAATAACATTAGATATGCAGATTGTGGGATGTGGATTTTAATTCCTGAGAATATTGTTAAGATGTCTAGAATGTTTTATTGATTCTCTGGTCACTGGTTAGAATGCAGGGTGATCAGGGATATTTACCACAAATCCCAGGAGAAAAGAGTTCAATCCTTGAGACAATGGCATCTGTGTGTAGGTTTCCCTTCCCACTTCATCACCCTTTAAATTAACTATAGTGCTAGAAGGATATTGATTGCTCACAACATATAAACAACCACTTGTTGGACACCACATTTACTTGATGTACACAACACTTTTGGACAAACAGTTCAGGTATTAACTCAAGATCTGCAGTTACATATATAGGTGTAATAAATGTCAGGGTCTTAAACCTGGCTCGTTGTACCTAACATATGTGAGACAAGAACAAGTACAAAATGATTGGACTTGACACACAATGACACTAAGTTTAATGGATTTATTCCCAATTCACATGCAAGACAATCTAGTTTGGCATGTGATGATCATTACAATACATATACAATACATCGGTACACTTACAGACAAAACCCACAGCATCACAGTCTATCTCACAAGATATACAAGCATTCGACTTTCGGGCACAGAAACGATACGAAGCCTTTCTCAACCCACACGTCTTGTCTTGTTCGAGTCCCCAAGCAGTCTGCCGGTTTCCTCACACAGTGCTTGCCCTGTGGACTGGCTTCACGAGGACTGCGTGCGTCCTGCTTTGTCCTTGCCTGACCGCTGACGAGCGCGTCAGCCCGCAACCTGTGGGCAGGTAACTGGTACTCGCCTGGCGGCCGTAACGATGTTAATGCATCCCGGCTGGAGACTATTCGCCTGGCGGGCGTAACGATGTTCCTGCATCTCGGTTGGAGATAGAGATTCTGACAATAAACACTATGCATTTTCAGACAGGCATGGGAATTAGTTGCATTGTTACAATATAGTACCCAGTGACCCCAGAAAAAAAACACAACAATGTTATTACAAACAATGTTATTACGCAACAACCACAAATTGGGTCTACTTTCATTTTCCCTCATAATTAAGGCAAATAATGATCAAAGTACTTAGAACCCCAACATATAAACATTTGGTTCTGACACCCTTTACAATGTTCTCATTTAAAAAAATAATGAGCTGGTGTCAAAATACTATACCATCTATACACTATTGGAAAAAAACTACTGACCTGTTACCTTCAGGAAAAAAAAAACCAACACATAAACAGCCTATTGTATTACTAATTAAACTAATTAATAGAGTCAATTTTCTCCTGGTGTGCGGTTAAGGGTTCATCTTTGCTGTCGATTAGATCCTTTTCCCATTATCTGGGTACCGAATTAATGCACTCAGTTATGTTCCTAATATTTATCCACTGGTAATTGGCTGGTGACTATTTTATACTCCATAATCCAGGAATTGAAAAATCACACACCATATATCCCCTCCGTTTAGGGCTAGAATCACGAATATTCTGTTGCCTTAGGCTCGGTGCCCTGTTTGTGAAATTTGGTGCCTCAGGTTGGTCATACTTCAGGAGTTCCACTTAAGCTTTGCTGAAGGTAATTCCCTTTATCATCAGGTCTGATGAAAAGTTGACGTCCATTCAGCTTCTCGGCTTATAATATCAGACTACCAAATTGGCTTACAATAAGGTTTCACCCACCTAGTCGCGAGTCTATAACCCATGGCATTTAGGCTGACAATGGACCGGCAAGGAATTAGTCGTTGTTATCTAGTCCAGTGTAGAACTTTAATTGACTGAGAGGCATCTCATGGTAGTATCTGTGACTAGGGCCACAATTGATCTATACCTACGTATATCCACAGATGAATAAATCCAGCACAGTAACAGGGTTGCAAACAATTAGATGATTCCTCTTGTTGCAGATGTAGAGACATTTAGCTGCTTTCATATGGTCTTTTATCTGATGGTGTTCAGGGTTTGGAACCTTGAGGTAATCTGGTTTCGTAGTTATGTTTCAGATGATATTAAGTTTGTACCTTGGTTGTATTGGCTTATGTGGTTCAGTGTCTTCTCCCATTTTGAGTTGGTGTTCATAGCTAGAACTTGGGGTTGCATGGCTGGAACCTTATGTTTGACTGTTGCAGCTGTAAGATGTTCTTTCGAAGACTTATCCATTGTGGATATTAACTTGATAATCCAACCAACAATTGAAGGTTACTCACTGTTGTTAGTTTTAGTAACTTGAAGAAGGATTGTCACAGTTTCACTGACTTGGTTGAATGATGAGGCCATAGGTGATACTTCTCAGAAGTAACGCAAACGATACACTGTTGTCAGTACTCTGATGATCTTCATCTGCGTAGATTATTAGATCTTGAAGTCCATCCTGGATATTCCTACTAAAAATAGGACTTAATCACTCACCCAGTCAGTTGTCTTCTAATTGCACACGCTCATTGCTCATGCTCATAGCTCACGCTATGGAGCTATTGAGCGCAGCAGTCCATGGGTATTTCTAGATGCAGACTATGGTTAGGACATTCGCTTTCTGGCTGTTGACCCAGGATCCAGGTTTAGTGATATAGTCCCACCACATTCAACCACCACCTGCTTCTCTTCTATAGAAAAGGGATGACAAGAATACAACACGAGCATTAACCTACTGTGTTATGTTAACTTTCACAAGACAATTACAAACAAAAATACAAAACAACAAGGGGAGAAGGGGAAAGGAGTGGGTGTCCATGTTCCACTGTCCCTCATTGCTGAGTAGAGCCATTCTGACTCTTAATAGTGAGTAAGGTATTTTCTCACTTTATTTTATGTTCTGTTGTTACTGGGACTATTAGATGAGTGAAGTCATTCTGTCCATCCAATATGTTGATATTGTCTCTCTCATTACTTGAAGAGTATAGCCTATACAGAATCTCTGTGGTTTCTAATGCCGCGTCTTCCTTTCGGCACTATAATCATCATCATTAGGTCAAGACTATTCAACATTGGCTTCTTAAGTACTGACGTACACATGGATTCTTACATCAACATCCTCTAATCCCAAGGTGCAACATTAAAATGTATATTCCCACAGGAAAAAGTAACAATCAGAACAGAGAAAATTCTCATACCAGAAAAAAAACATACATGTACATTTCTCTGATATTAAGTACATGATAATCATACATAATAATCATAATGATGATGCAGGGAGCCTAGGTTTTTGAATTGTCTTCATAAACTAAAACATCCATTGTTTTCCCCCACTGCGTACAGCACATGAGGATAGTAATCGCTGTGATATGTTTTGCCAATGACTGCTATTATTCGGAGTGTATTTATTAGAATAACTTATGCCGCACGGTCCAGTATTCTGAATATTGCAAGCAATGTATTCACATCAATCTTCGCTTCTGTTTCTACTACGGTGAGGCGATGGGGATTGAATCCTATCCGAACATGCATTTACATCACGCGTTTACTTTAATTGTTCATGAATTTATATTCAAACATGGCATGTCCCTAACACTATTTTATGAAATGATTATATGTTCACCCTCATATGGAGTGGTTACTAATCTGTTAACAAAAGGATGGTACTAAAATTTAACACTATAGTTCCAAGTTACAGATTATGATGTGGCGAAGTATTTTATCCCCTGACTAAGAGTCAGGAATACGCGTAATCATTTGTATGTTCCCGCGTGGATAAAACACCTGTCTATAGTACATAGATTATTTGCAGATTTCTAAGCATAAATAGTGAACTATTGTTCACAGTGCATCGAAGTTTTAACATAGGAATATGAAATTGACAGACACAAGTTCTCTACTGAAGTATGTAAACAAGAGTCTGCTACTACATTGAGATAATTCCTAGAATGTGTTTTTGACATGAGAGTTGATACTTTATGTGTACTACAGTACACATAATATTCATAGGTTATAAACACTATTAGTTAGATATAAGTTCATAATGCCTATAAAAGATATTAGCATAGGGATTTGAAATTGTAAGACATAGGAAGAATTACAGCGTGGCGCCCACATGTGTTTCCTTGGTAAACATCATCCAGCCTGGTTTAAGAGAATTGTAACTAATTCTTAATTAAACATACTGGTCTATGTAATACATAAATCCATCTTAATAATGTAGATATAACATACCAATAGCTTGAAGAGAATCATGTTTTTAAAGGCAACACTACCTTTTCCCCACACGGGGAAAGAAATCCCACAAGGGAACGCACGTCTGTTTACTTTCTTAGCTTGAACTAAAAATGGCTACACTGGGTCTTTGTCCTACAATCAGTCGACGACTGTTGGCCAGGTACGTAGGTCAAAATAAGGCCAAATTAATTTAGCTACCCTACGGGTTAGTTTTTATCCTATATTCAGTAAGATACTTAAACCGTAGTTGAAAGGGGTTGTTTATTTTTAAGGGAGTCAATAAATAGGAAAGGGTAAGGACGTTTTATTATATCACACAGATGATACAGTATTAATTGCAGACAATGCGCAGGATCTGCAACAATTAGTAGATGCGGTTGTTGTACACAGTGAGCAACGGAAGTTAGAATTAAATTGTAAAAATACTCAGGTTATGGTCGTCACTAGGAAGAAAGAAGTGCCACAATGTAATATACAAGTAAATGGAAATATTCTTCAACAAGTGAATCGGTACAATTATCTTGGAACAGTCATAATATCTGATGGGAGATGCCTTGAAGAGATTAGAACAAGAATCGCCATGGCGAAAGTAGCCTTTAGCAAGATGAAAAACATTCTGACCAATAAAAAGATGTCAATTGAAACGAGAAAAAGAGTGTTGAGGGGATACATAGAGCCTGTTCTTTTGTATGGATGTGAAACTTGGACAATGAGCAGTCAAGCTGAAAAACATCTGATGGCTGCTGAAATGTGGTTTCTGAGGAAAATGCAACGAATACCATGGACAGACAGAAAAACCAATGACCAAGTACTACAGGAGACAAATGAACATCGTAAGCTGATTGGAGAGATTAGACGTAGACAGTCAAAATTTTTTGACATGTTATGAGAAGACATGGATTGGAGAACTTGGTGACAACTGGCAAGATCGAAGGGAACAGACCAAGAGGAAGACCGAGAGGAAAATACCTGGATGGCTTGGTCACATGGCATGGACGGGACAGGAACAGTGAGCTGATCCACGACACTGGTGATCGAGTGAAATGGCGAGTCATGACCGCCCACGCTTTTCGGCATGGTACATGATTGATTTATTGTGTAATGGGGGCGATCTATAGGGAGGAAATTCGAAAGGGGGGAATGACGTTCTGAACATATGGTAAAGGAGGGATTGGGCCAACAAAAGGCTGAGAACCACTGTTTTAGAAGAAGGACCTGCATTCTTGTTCAAGTTTTTTTGTGTGCGTATATTTGCACACATGTAGTAATTTAATTCTCACTGTTATAATTCATTCGTATATATAGTTTATTTATAATATTCGTCTTGCTAGCCCTGGTTCAGTGACTAGTGACACACCGTTTTGTGCAATTTCTGATTGTTCCACTCCGGAGTAGACAAGCGCATAACTGTGGTGGATCTCCATGCATTCCCTCCCTTTTATTCTGGTGACCACTATTCCCATCAGTCCAATTTGTTTCTTCTCCTTTGTTTCTATGAGTTCTTTTTCTTTACTGTTAAAACTGCAGATGTTCAGTATGCCTTATTTTTTTTTTAAATCGCTGTTCTGTCTCGTTGTCTTTCGACATCGTCGGGAATGTTACCATGTGTATCAGTCCGAATATGCTTCATATTATGTCTTCGAGCAGGAAAAAAAAACATCAACTGCCTGTTTGCTAGGCCAGTCGCATGTTTTGGACGAACACGGTATGACCAGGGGGTATGTCCCTCCAGGAGAGCCAGAGCCCCGTTAGCGCCCGACCTCGCGGTCACGGTTACCCGGTCAGCACCACAGGGAAGTGAGGTTGACTTGCGTAGTCTGGGGATCATAGGCAGGCTACTACTGTTCACTTTTCACCCCTCCTAAGAGAGGTTAGATGAACCTATTTCTACTGTTGCATATCCCTTATAGGACGTTGTAGTCATCACCAGCATTTTTTAGCTGATGTTGATGCACTAGGCAAGTTTTTATATTTAGTAGTTTGCCATTGCTGTCTGAACGACCGGCTCACATGTCCCCGTAAGTTACAAGCGGAGCGATCCGCTACCGAATCTTGCGCAGCAGTTTCCCACGTGGATATACGGGATTACGAACAACGTCGTTAATCCCTTGGCCAGGGAATCCGGCCTGCAGATCCTTCTTCTTCTTCAGCGTTCCCAGCCATTGAGGTTCTTTGCTGTAGATACAATCCGTCTCCATTCGTCTCTCTGGTTGACCTTCTCTTGCCAGTCATTGATTCCAAGTGATTGTAGGATTGTAGGTTTGTATATATATTATCTCTCCACCGTCTTCTTGGCCTACCTCGGGGTCTACTACAGAAGAAGAACTCACTCAACCATCGTCAGCTTGTATGCACCAACCATGACCAACGAAGATGACGTCAAGAACAAGTTCTATGAGGACGTGCACACTGTTTTAACGTCTGTTCCCAAAAGGAGACAAACTTATACTACTTTGAGACTTTAAAGAGTAGGCAAGGACACGGCCTCTTGGAGTGGCATCATTGGAAAGGACGGAGTCGGTAATTGTAACATCAATGGAGCACGATCTCTTGATTACCAACACAATTTTCTGTCTTCCTATGAGATAGAGGAAATCGTGGATGCACCCTCACTTGAAACACTGGATGAAATTAATAGTCATCATCATTCTTGATGGACAAACATCAACCTTGCTGGCGACACAGATTGCAACCCGTCATGGCAGTAACTGAAGCAGTAACCTGGCTGGAGACACAGATTGTAACTCGACATGGCATTGTCGAAACAAGAACAAAGAGTTGATCCACGACTCTGATGATCATGTGAGAAATCTAAACACGACCGCCCTCGCTTATCGACATGGTATATGATGATGAACTTACCCTATGTAGCTCAGTGTAAGTATATGCCTCTCTATATCAAGTTCTAGCCTACAAAATATACTCGCTATAGATCCATGTAACTGTTTGGCACTATATATCTTGCATTCTAACCCATATAACGTACGTTTTATTGATCCATGTAACTGTATGCCTCTCTATGTCACTCTATATAGCCCATATAACTTAATCTCCATGTAAGTGCACGCCTCTCTGTGCCGCTATCTCTCTCTTTCTGTGTGTATGTGTATGCTTGTTTATATATATATATATATATATATATATATATATATATATATATATATATATATATATATATATATATATATATGAGTGAGTGTGCGTGTGTGTGCGTGTGTATGTGTTCACGTATGTGTGTGTTTGTGTGTTCGTATATGTGTGTGTGTGTGTGTGTGTGTGTGTGTCAGAACAAGAGAAATGGTGCTTGGTGAATTAAGAAGGTATCGCGGAGGAATGCCATCAGTGGAGCTGATTCAGAGCACCAATCTGGGAGATCTGGGGAGAGATGTGATCGTCTGCATCAGTTGCCAAGGCACATGATCGTGACGAAACTGATTGGTGTTTTCATCCTTTCCCTATCTCATCTTGTGCCTCTCGTACCTTGCAGTGTCGAGGTGGAGCACAAACAATAGGAGAGTGCCCCACATGATAAATATATATATAGATATACCACATGATAAATCGAAATTCCCATGTTCTCTGCTATTGCCTCTGTCCATCGTTTACAATGGTAGGCCTCTCCTTCGGGTCCCATTTGTGTCTGCACGTCATTACTTGTTGCGGTATAATGTCAGTTGGTAGCCTAGTTATGTGGCTGAACCCTTTAACGTGCTGTTTTCTAGTGAACGTTATTGTTTCTATAACCCCTACTTTAGTCCTGATGTCATCATTTCTGATTTTCTGGCTTCTTTAAATATAGAGTAACCTCGTCAGGAATGTAATTTCCGTTGTTGTAATTTTTATTTTCCTATTTGCTGTCATTGTAAATATGTGACATTCGTATAGTTGGTATAAAGATTGTGATGTATAGTTCTTTTTTCAGTATCTACTGATGCGTGTATGTTCTTTAGTACCGGTGCCACTTATCCAAAGATATGGTTTGCCTTATTCCATGCATTTTCAATTTGGTCTTTGGATTTCTCACCTACCTACCAATACTATGATGCTGATATGTGGAACATTTACTTATAAGTAGATATGAATCAATGAGCTCACAATTACTATGTGCAATCTAGACTCACTGTGTAGCTCTCTTTTCCACCCTTATGCACTTGTAGAAGTTCTTAGCACGTACACTCAGAGTTAAGAGTGAGAGCATCATGGCAAACTACGATTAAATACTAGGGGGCGTCAAATGAAAGTCCAAATTTCCCACACATCCCCCACCCCCTTTTTAGGTGAATATATTCTGAAATATTGAAGAACTACCTCTGAAGTCGGGGTGGATTCGCCTGAACCCGAGGGACACTGTTAATAGGGAAAGCTAACCCAGACACAAAATTCAGTCCAGCAATACGTAAATAGTGTGTATGGACTACGCTTGAGTTTAAAACGAGTGATCAAGAGAGCGGAAAACAAAATATTGAAGAACAAATGTATCATGATTTCGATGACGTCACCACTGTGTTCAATGCAAATCGTCTAGCTCCGATACAATGCTGGATTTCTGTAGGGGAATGTCCACTTGACGGCATGTGTACCCACTCATGCCCCCCGTTGCTGTACCTCTTCATCTCACCGGACAGAGTTGAAACTTCCTGCTTATACCTTTCTCGACTGACAAGCATGCATCACTATACTGGACCTTCATTCGCAGATGAATTTCTATACATTCACCCCTTCGTTGATTTCCAATTTCAATCATGATTTTCATTTGAAGCCCTCTCGTATATCTAACTGTAGTGTAACGCCATGTGGCGGAGATTGTTGTAGATTATTTGCCGTATACTTTCTACTCATTGATGGTCACTTGTGTGACGTATCTGCCTGCACATTGTAACTTTATTTATCCTCACTAGCTACAATTCTTTGGAGCCTATTAGTCCCAATATATTCCTTTAGGCCCTTTGTGGTCCACCAATGGCCGTCTACCAGTGTTAGTGGTCAGTAATTTAGTATTTCGAGTTTGCACCTTGGATGACCACCTCTGCACCCTGACCAGATCAAGAGCAGATAAATCTATAATTTGATCTTAGCCACCGATAGTTACAATTACAAGGTACACGCCTGTACCTGCCAAAAATGAATATGTGTTCAACATGTAACCATCACAGATAAGCAGATATTTGTTCAGACATATAACTTCTTAAGTAATCTAATATTGTGTACGATATTATACAATAAAAATAGTCATGTATGAATTAATACAAAATAGTTTAAATTAAAAAAAAAAAAGATTGTTTGGTTACATATATGCCGGAGAGCTTCCCTGAACAGATCAAGTAATATGGTATAAACATGTTTTTACATATTAAAAAACCACCGTATGTGTTATATGAATACATAGCTATAGTTGTCTCCCGTGCTGGCCTCCTTAATATGGATTTAGATTATTTTTGGTTCCCCTTTTTGCCTCATTTCCTGTAGTACAGTTATATGATAGTGGGTATGAGTGAAGACATCACACATCCGGACGATAGTTTGTTGATGCGTGATTCACGTTTTGTGACCAGATCCTGGAGAAGACAATTACCTCCTGGATTGGGGACAAAGTGTTCGCACACGGTCCTTGTAGGACGTGTCGTGAGGCAGTGCTAAAATGGCATGATCTTAGTGCCGATTGAGTGATGTAGTTTTAGAAATTTTAGTAATGATCGTAGTTTAGTAGAGAATAAGTGTGAGATTAGATGAAAGTATCAAATGTTGTAAACATGTAATGGTGAAGTAGATAATGGAAACGGCGTGGACATCTGTTGTGTTATTCATCTAAATCTGTGACTCTAGCGTGAGAGTTGGAGAGAGAGGGTAAGCTGCAATCTGTTGGCAAATATGGACAACTATAAAGATCTAATATGAAGTGCATTAAACGATAATACACATGGCGTAGAGATCTTCAAACATCACTTACGGAACACAGAAGTAGCGCTATGACAAAGTTGCAATCATGGGGACGGCTAGCTAGTAGTAAGATAACAAGCTAAATGTGGTCTAAACGTCGATCCATAACAATATTGTTTTCAAACTTTATTTGGCATAGCACATGCTGATCAATTTAATCTCTATATTTCCACGTATCCATATGTTTATCTATGTCACTTTCTAGCCCACACAAATTACCCTCTATATCTTCATGTAGCTTGTCTAAGAGCAAAGATAGCATCTGTGTATCCTTTGATTGTCCTAACTCAAAAGTGTGTTTTACTTAGCTGGGATTCTATTGTGGGTCGTTATCTTTTCTATACAATTTTGTGGAATATATTTTCAGTATGACTCAAAATCGGTACAATTATATCGGAACAGTCATAACATCTGGTGGCATGCCTTGAAGAGATTAGAACAAGAATCGCCATGGCGAAAATATCCTTTAGGGAGATGAAAAACATTGTGACTAATAAAAAGATCTCAATTAAAACGAGAAAAAGAGTGTTGGGGGGGGGGGGGGGATACACAGAGCCTGTTCTTTTGTATGGATGTGAAAGTTGTACAATGAGCAGTCAAGCTGAAAAACATCTGATGGCTACAGAAATGTGGTTTCTGAGGAAAATGCAAAGAATGCCATGGACAGACAGAAAAACCAATGACCAAGTACTACAGGAGACAAATGACAATCGTAAATTGATTAGAGAAATTAGACGTAGACAGTCAAAATATTTTGACATGTTATGGGAAGAAATGGATTGGAGACCTTAGTGACAACTGATAAGTTCTAAGGGAACAGACCAAGAGGAAGACCGAGAGGAAAATACCTGGGTGGCTTAGCCACATGGCATGGACGAGACAGGAACACTGAATTGATTCACGACTCTGGTGATCGAGTGAAATGGCGAGTCATGACCGCCCACGCTTTCCGGCAAGGCACATGATTGATTGATTGATTGATGACTCAAAAAGGGAAATGCGAACAACTGTGTTCATTATCTCCTACTGCATTTGTTTCCTTGTTTATTCTTAATTGGAATAATTATGGCTCCTCTCTAGTCTCGTGGTGTCTATTATTCTAGATAAATATGGTTGAAAAGTCTAAGTAGCCATGTTGTTCCTACTTATTTTGATGCTTTTATTAGTCCATTTGCTATTTCGTCTTGTCCTGATGATTTATTCAATGGTGCTAATCTTATGTTTTCTGTAAACTTGTCTGTCAGTACATCTGGTTCTAGTTCTTCGACGACGCCTGTGTCAGTTTCTTGGATTCCTGCGGCATCTGATGGAATCTTGTTCGTTGTATTTCCTCCACCTTTATAAGATTTTTTTTTTTCACTTATAGATTCTCCTTTTTCGCTGTTAAATACGTCAGTTGGTTCAACAGGTTCTGCGCTGGTTCTCATTGCACACATCTTTTTGGTAGACGTTTCTAGTTGCCTCCATGTAGATTTTATTTAGGATTTCTCCATATTCCTTCCAGTCAATTTTTTGTTCTCTCTTTATTGTTGTATTAATGTTTCCTTGCTATTCTTTATTCTATGTGATGATGATCCTGTTTGCTTTTTACCAACTTTTTATACTTTTCCTTTTTGTCTGTTACAACTGTCTTTACCTCGGCGTTCCAATAACTTGTTATTATCTGTATTGCGTTTTCTCGTGGTTCCACATGGTATCTTTGCAGTGTTTAACATACTTGAATTGAACATCTTCCTTCTTCTTCCACCGCTTGTCTTTCTATCGGTAGTTTTACACAGATTTCATTTAATTCTTTCTCATTATTTCACCTCACTGTCTCGTCATTGAGATTTTTAAAGTTTACTAATTCGCACGCATTTTTTTTCCTGGTCGTGTCTCTCTTCTTCTATTGGTTCTTATTGTGGTAATAACTGCTGTGTAGTCTGTGCTTATATTTAAGTTGGGCCTGCCCTTGCATCTAATATTATTCTATGTCTGTTATTCTTGTGAATATACAATCAGTTTCGCTTTTGATATCTAGATCGTCCCACTTGTATCAGGTGCATATTTTTGAGTCTTTGTGTATATTATAAAGAGGTGTTCAGGGCATGGATCTATCAATCTACTTCCATGATCATTTATTTCGTTTTATTGGTCTCCAAATGTTCCAAGATGTTTCCCCATGTACCTTCTGTAATGTCACATTCTTGCTTAGAAATCTCCCGTAAATATAATGTTGTTTTGCTTCTCTATTTTATTTAGATCGTCATTGATGTTTTAGAACAATGGTTCTCAATAGGTGGGGAATTACCCACCCCCCTCCCGGCCAGGGGAAATTTTAGGGTTTTCGGGGTGGGGGCGGGGGGGGGGGGTGAAATTAAAATTATTTCAAGATCGCATTAATACAAGAACCAGTTACTTGATACTGATTTTCTCTCTAAATTTTACGGTTCTACTTCTCGTCCTAATGAAATTCATTTTATAACGTTAGGTAGACCCGCAAATCACGTTTTATGTAGATGACTTGACTTGTTTTAGTATGTGCTACTAAATTTAGCTTCCATTTTTATGTATACTGATCCATGTAACTGTTTGGCACTATATATCTTGCATTCTAACCCATATAACGTACGTTTTATTGATCCATGTAACTGTATGCCTCTCTATGTCACTCTATATAGCCCATATAACTTAATCTCCATGTAAGTGCACGCCTCTCTGTGCCGCTATCTCTCTCTTTCTGTGTGTATGTGTATGCTTGTTTATATATATATATATATATATATATATATATATATATATATATATATATATATATATATATATATATATATATATGAGTGAGTGTGCGTGTGTGTGCGTGTGTATGTGTTCACGTATGTGTGTGTTTGTGTGTTCGTATATGTGTGTGTGTGTGTGTGTGTGTGTGTGTCAGAACAAGAGAAATGGTGCTTGGTGAATTAAGAAGGTATCGCGGAGGAATGCCATCAGTGGAGCTGATTCAGAGCACCAATCTGGGAGATCTGGGGAGAGATGTGATCGTCTGCATCAGTTGCCAAGGCACATGATCGTGACGAAACTGATTGGTGTTTTCATCCTTTCCCTATCTCATCTTGTGCCTCTCGTACCTTGCAGTGTCGAGGTGGAGCACAAACAATAGGAGAGTGCCCCACATGATAAATATATATATAGATATACCACATGATAAATCGAAATTCCCATGTTCTCTGCTATTGCCTCTGTCCATCGTTTACAATGGTAGGCCTCTCCTTCGGGTCCCATTTGTGTCTGCACGTCATTACTTGTTGCGGTATAATGTCAGTTGGTAGCCTAGTTATGTGGCTGAACCCTTTAACGTGCTGTTTTCTAGTGAACGTTATTGTTTCTATAACCCCTACTTTAGTCCTGATGTCATCATTTCTGATTTTCTGGCTTCTTTAAATATAGAGTAACCTCGTCAGGAATGTAATTTCCGTTGTTGTAATTTTTATTTTCCTATTTGCTGTCATTGTAAATATGTGACATTCGTATAGTTGGTATAAAGATTGTGATGTATAGTTCTTTTTTCAGTATCTACTGATGCGTGTATGTTCTTTAGTACCGGTGCCACTTATCCAAAGATATGGTTTGCCTTATTCCATGCATTTTCAATTTGGTCTTTGGATTTCTCACCTACCTACCAATACTATGATGCTGATATGTGGAACATTTACTTATAAGTAGATATGAATCAATGAGCTCACAATTACTATGTGCAATCTAGACTCACTGTGTAGCTCTCTTTTCCACCCTTATGCACTTGTAGAAGTTCTTAGCACGTACACTCAGAGTTAAGAGTGAGAGCATCATGGCAAACTACGATTAAATACTAGGGGGCGTCAAATGAAAGTCCAAATTTCCCACACATCCCCCACCCCCTTTTTAGGTGAATATATTCTGAAATATTGAAGAACTACCTCTGAAGTCGGGGTGGATTCGCCTGAACCCGAGGGACACTGTTAATAGGGAAAGCTAATCCAGACACAAAATTCAGTCCAGCAATACGTAAATAGTGTGTATGGACTACGCTTGAGTTTAAAACGAGTGATCAAGAGAGCGGAAAACAAAATATTGAAGAACAAATGTATCATGATTTCGATGACGTCACCACTGTGTTCAATGCAAATCGTCTAGCTCCGATACAATGCTGGATTTCTGTAGGGGAATGTCCACTTGACGGCATGTGTACCCACTCATGCCCCCCGTTGCTGTACCTCTTCATCTCACCGGACAGAGTTGAAACTTCCTGCTTATACCTTTCTCGACTGACAAGCATGCATCACTATACTGGACCTTCATTCGCAGATGAATTTCTATACATTCACCCCTTCGTTGATTTCCAATTTCAATCATGATTTTCATTTGAAGCCCTCTCGTATATCTAACTGTAGTGTCACGCCATGTGGCCGAGATTGTTGTAGATTATTTGCCGTATACTTTCTACCCATTGATGGTCACTGGTGTAACGTATCTGCCTGCACATTGTAACTTTATTTATCCTCACTAGCTACAATTCTTTGGAGCCTATTAGTCCCAATATATTCCTTTAGGCCCTTTGTGGTCCACCAATGGCCGTCTACCAGTGTTAGTGGTCAGTAATTTAGTATTTCGAGTTTGCACCTTGGATGACCACCTCTGCACCCTGACCAGATCAAGAGCAGATAAATCTAGAATTTGATCTTAGCCACCGATAGTTACAATTACAAGGTACACGCCTGTACCTGCCAAAAATGAATATGTGTTCAACATGTAACCATCACAGATAAGCAGATATTTGTTCAGACATATAACTTCTTAAGTAATCTAATATTGTGTACGATATTATACAATAAAAATAGTCATGTATGAATTAATACAAAATAGTTTAAATTAAAAAAAAAAAAGATTGTTTGGTTACATATATGCCGGAGAGCTTCCCTGAACAGATCAAGTAATATGGTATAAACATGTTTTTACATATTAAAAAACCACCGTATGTGTTATATGAATACATAGCTATAGTTGTCTCCCGTGCTGGCCTCCTTAATATGGATTTAGATTATTTTTGGTTCCCCTTTTTGCCTCATTTCCTGTAGTACAGTTATATGATAGTGGGTATGAGTGAAGACATCACACATCCGGACGATAGTTTGTTGATGCGTGATTCACGTTTTGTGACCAGATCCTGGAGAAGACAATTACCTCCTGGATTGGGGACAAAGTGTTCGCACACGGTCCTTGTAGGACGTGTCGTGAGGCAGTGCTAAAATGGCATGATCTTAGTGCCGATTGAGTGATGTAGTTTTAGAAATTTTAGTAATGATCGTAGTTTAGTAGAGAATAAGTGTGAGATTAGATGAAAGTATCAAATGTTGTAAACATGTAATGGTGAAGTAGATAATGGAAACGGCGTGGACATCTGTTGTGTTATTCATCTAAATCTGTGACTCTAGCGTGAGAGTTGGAGAGAGAGGGTAAGCTGCAATCTGTTGGCAAATATGGACAACTATAAAGATCTAATATGAAGTGCATTAAACGATAATACACATGGCGTAGAGATCTTCAAACATCACTTACGGAACACAGAAGTAGCGCTATGACAAAGTTGCAATCATGGGGACGGCTAGCTAGTAGTAAGATAACAAGCTAAATGTGGTCTAAACGTCGATCCATAACAATATTGTTTTCAAACTTTATTTGGCATAGCACATGCTGATCAATTTAATCTCTATATTTCCACGTATCCATATGTTTATCTATGTCACTTTCTAGCCCACACAAATTACCCTCTATATCTTCATGTAGCTTGTCTAAGAGCAAAGATAGCATCTGTGTATCCTTTGATTGTCCTAACTCAAAAGTGTGTTTTACTTAGCTGGGATTCTATTGTGGGTCGTTATCTTTTCTATACAATTTTGTGGAATATATTTTCAGTATGACTCAAAATCGGTACAATTATATCGGAACAGTCATAACATCTGGTGGCATGCCTTGAAGAGATTAGAACAAGAATCGCCATGGCGAAAATATCCTTTAGGGAGATGAAAAACATTGTGACTAATAAAAAGATCTCAATTAAAACGAGAAAAAGAGTGTTGGGGGGGGGGGGGATACACAGAGCCTGTTCTTTTGTATGGATGTGAAAGTTGTACAATGAGCAGTCAAGCTGAAAAACATCTGATGGCTACAGAAATGTGGTTTCTGAGGAAAATGCAAAGAATGCCATGGACAGACAGAAAAACCAATGACCAAGTACTACAGGAGACAAATGACAATCGTAAATTGATTAGAGAAATTAGACGTAGACAGTCAAAATATTTTGACATGTTATGGGAAGAAATGGATTGGAGACCTTAGTGACAACTGATAAGTTCTAAGGGAACAGACCAAGAGGAAGACCGAGAGGAAAATACCTGGGTGGCTTAGCCACATGGCATGGACGAGACAGGAACACTGAATTGATTCACGACTCTGGTGATCGAGTGAAATGGCGAGTCATGACCGCCCACGCTTTCCGGCAAGGCACATGATTGATTGATTGATTGATGACTCAAAAAGGGAAATGCGAACAACTGTGTTCATTATCTCCTACTGCATTTGTTTCCTTGTTTATTCTTAATTGGAATAATTATGGCTCCTCTCTAGTCTCGTGGTGTCTATTATTCTAGATAAATATGGTTGAAAAGTCTAAGTAGCCATGTTGTTCCTACTTATTTTGATGCTTTTATTAGTCCATTTGCTATTTCGTCTTGTCCTGATGATTTATTCAATGGTGCTAATCTTATGTTTTCTGTAAACTTGTCTGTCAGTACATCTGGTTCTAGTTCTTCGACGACGCCTGTGTCAGTTTCTTGGATTCCTGCGGCATCTGATGGAATCTTGTTCGTTGTATTTCCTCCACCTTTATAAGATTTTTTTTTTTCACTTATAGATTCTCCTTTTTCGCTGTTAAATACGTCAGTTGGTTCAACAGGTTCTGCGCTGGTTCTCATTGCACACATCTTTTTGGTAGACGTTTCTAGTTGCCTCCATGTAGATTTTATTTAGGATTTCTCCATATTCCTTCCAGTCAATTTTTTGTTCTCTCTTTATTGTTGTATTAATGTTTCCTTGCTATTCTTTATTCTATGTGATGATGATCCTGTTTGCTTTTTACCAACTTTTTATACTTTTCCTTTTTGTCTGTTACAACTGTCTTTACCTCGGCGTTCCAATAACTTGTTATTATCTGTATTGCGTTTTCTCGTGGTTCCACATGGTATCTTTGCAGTGTTTAACATACTTGAATTGAACATCTTCCTTCTTCTTCCACCGCTTGTCTTTCTATCGGTAGTTTTACACAGATTTCATTTAATTCTTTCTCATTATTTCACCTCACTGTCTCGTCATTGAGATTTTTAAAGTTTACTAATTCGCACGCATTTTTTTTCCTGGTCGTGTCTCTCTTCTTCTATTGGTTCTTATTGTGGTAATAACTGCTGTGTAGTCTGTGCTTATATTTAAGTTGGGCCTGCCCTTGCATCTAATATTATTCTATGTCTGTTATTCTTGTGAATATACAATCAGTTTCGCTTTTGATATCTAGATCGTCCCACTTGTATCAGGTGCATATTTTTGAGTCTTTGTGTATATTATAAAGAGGTGTTCAGGGCATGGATCTATCAATCTACTTCCATGATCATTTATTTCGTTTTATTGGTCTCCAAATGTTCCAAGATGTTTCTCCATGTACCTTCTGTAATGTCACATTCTTGCTTAGAAATCTCCCGTAAATATAATGTTGTTTTGCTTCTCTATTTTATTTAGATCGTCATTGATGTTTTAGAACAATGGTTCTCAATAGGTGGGGAATTACCCACCCCCCTCCCGGCCAGGGGAAATTTTAGGGTTTTCGGGGTGGGGGCGGGGGGGGGGGGGTGAAATTAAAATTATTTCAAGATCGCATTAATACAAGAACCAGTTACTTGATACTGATTTTCTCTCTAAATTTTACGGTTCTGTACTTCTCGTCCTAATGAAATTCATTTTATAACGTTAGGTAGACCCGCAAATCACGTTTTATGTAGATGACTTGACTTGTTTTAGTATGTGCTACTAAATTTAGCTTCCATTTTTATGTATACTGTGTAAGGGTGATGATAACAGAGACGAACAGTATGATATTAGATTTAATAATGAAGGACCGCCAATTTTGGAGATGGAGGTTCGAAATTTCTTAATCATATGAAAGCAGGCATGGCCCCCGGTGCAGATAACATCACAACAGAAATGATTAAAGCTTTAGAAGAATTTTGACTAGAGCATGTCACCAGACTGCTGAACACATTATATAATACAGGAGATATACCTCCTGAATTGTGTAGCTCTGTATTTATTCCAATCCCAAAGAAATCAGGAACCTTGGAATGTAATCAACATAGAACAATTAGTATAATGAGTCACATCACAAAGATTTTGCTAAGAATTATCATGCAAAGAGTTAGGAAGAAGATACAACCCGAAATAGAGGAAGAACAATGTGGGTTTGTAGAAGGAAAAGGTACAGTAAATGCTGTGTATATGCTGCGAACAGTTATTGAACGTGCTATAGAAGTAAACAAGGATATGCATCTTTGCTTTATTGACTATACAAAGGCTTTTGATAGAGTTAAACATGTCAACATGGTGGATATGCTTGCAGATCTACAAATTGATGGGAAAGACATTAGACTTATAAAAAACATATGTTGTAAACAACAAGCTGCAATAAGGATTGATAATGAAGTGGTACAGTATCTGCCAATTAAGAGAGGTGTTAGGCAGGGATGTGTGATGTCTCCAGATTTTTTTTCCCTATACAGTGAAAATATTTTCAGAAATGTAGAGGATATAAATGGAATCAGCATTGGTGGAAGAAACATCAATAACATTAGATATGCAGATGATACAGTATTAATTGCAGACAATGCACAGGATCTGCAACAATTAGTAGATGCGGTTGTTGTACACAGTGAGCAACTGGGGTTAGAATTAAATTGTAAAAATACTCAGGTTATGGTCGTCACTAGGAAGAAAGAAGTGCCACAATGTAATATACAAGTAAATGGAAATATTCTTCAACAAGTGAATCGGTACAATTATCTTGGAACAGTCATAACATCTGATGGGAGATGCCTTGAAGAGATTAGAACAAGAATCGCCATGGCGAAAGTAGCCTTTAGCAAGATGAAAAACATTCTGACCAATAAAAAGATGTCAATTGAAACGAGAAAAAGAGTGTTGAGGGGATACATAGAGCCTGTTCTTTTGTATGGATGTGAAACTTGGACAATGAGCAGTCAAGCTGAAAAACATCTGATGGCTGCAGAAATGTGGTTTCTGAGGAAAATGCAACGAATACCATGGACAGACAGAAAAACCAATGACCAAGTACTACAGGAGACAAATGAACATCGTAAGCTGATTGGAGAGATTAGACGTAGACAGTCAAAATTTTTTGACATGTTATGAGAAGAAATGGATTGGAGAACTTGGTGACAACTGGCAAGATCGAAGGGAACAGACCAAGAGGAAGACCGAGAGGAAAATACCTGGATGGCTTGGCCACATGGCATGGACGGGACAAGAACAGTGAGCTGATCCACGACACTGGTGATCGAGTGAAATGGCGAGTCATGACCGCCCACGCTTTCCGGCATGGCACATGATTGATTTATTGTGTAAGGAGGGGGGGGGGCGATTTATAGGGAGGAAATTCGAAAGGGGGGAATGACGTTCTGAACATATGGTAAAGGAGGGATTGGGCCAAAAAAAGGCTGAGAACCACTGTTTTAGAAGAAGGACCTGCATTCTTGTTCAAGTTTTTTTTTTTTTGTGCGTATATTTGCACACATGTAGTAATTTAATTCTCACTGTTATAATTCATTCGTATATATAGTTTATTTATAATATTCGTCTTGCTAGCCCTGGTTCAATGACTAGTGACACACCGTGTTGTGCAATTTCTGATTGTTCCACTCCGGAGTAGACAAGTGCATAACTGTGGTGGATCTCCATGCATTCCCTCCCTTTTATTCTGGTGACCACTATTCCCATCAGTCCAATTTGTTTCTTCTCCTTTGTTTCTATGAGTTCTTTTTCGTTACTGTTAAAACTGCAGATGTTCAGTGTGCCTTTTTTTGTTTTTGTTAATCGCTGATCTGTCTCGTTGTCTTTCGACATCGTCGGGAATGTTACCATGTGTATCAGTCCGAATATGCTTCATATTATGTCTTCGAGCAGGAAAAAAAACATCAACTGCCTGTTTGCTAGGCCAGTCGCATGTTTTGGACGAACACGGTATGACCAAGGGGGTATGTCCCTCCAGGAGAGCCAGAGCCCCGTTAGCGCCCGACCTCGCGGTCACGGTTACCCGGTCAGCACCACAGGGAAGTGAGGTTGACTTGCGTAGTCTGGGGATCATAGGCAGGCTACTACTGTTCACTTTTCACCCCTCCTAAGAGAGGCTAGATGAACCTATTTCTACTGTTGCATATCCCTTATAGGACGTTGTAGTCATCACCAGCATTCTTCAGCTGATGTTGATGCACTAGGCAAGTTTTTGTATTCAGTAGTTTGCCATTGCTGTCTGAACGACCTGCTCACATGCCCACGTAAGTTACAAGCGGAGCGATCCGCTACCGAATCTTGCGAGGCAGTTTCCCACGTGGATATACGGGATTACGAACAACGTCGTTAATCCCTTGGCCAGGGAATCCGGTCTGCAGATCCTTCTTCTTCTTCTTCAGCGTTCCCAGCCATTGAGGTTCTTTGCTGTAGATACAATCCGTCTCCATTCGTCTCTCTGGTTGACCTTCTCTTGCCAGTCGTTGACTCCAAGTTCTTGTAGGTCTGTACATGTATTATCTCTCCACCGTCTTCTTGGTCGGCCTCGGGGTCTACTGCAGAAGAAGAATTCACTCAATCATCGTCAGCTTGTATGCACCAACCATGACCAACGAAGATGACGTCAAGAACAAGTTCTATGAGGACGTGCACAATGTTTTAACGTCTGTTCCCAAAAGGAGACAAACTTATACTACTTTGAGACTTTAAAGAGTAGGCAAGGACACGGCCTCTTAGAGTGGCATCATTGGAAAGTACGGAGTCGGTAATTGTAACATCAATGGACTCCTCCTCCTTAAGAAATGTGCCGAGCACGATCTCCTGATTGCCAACACAATTTTCTGTCTTCCTATGAGACAGAGGAAATCGTGGATGCACCCTCGCTTGAAACACTGGATGAAATTAATAGTCATCATCATTCTTGATGGACAAACACCAGCCTTGCTGGCGACACAGATTGCAACTCGACATGGCAGTAACTGAAGCAGTAACCTGGCTGGAGACACAGATTGCAACTCGACATGGCATTGTCGAAACAAGAACAAAGAGTTGATCCACGACTCTGATGATCATGTGAGAAATCGAAACACGACCGCCCTCGCTTATCGACATGGTATATGATGCTCCGTGAAAGTATATGCCTCTCTATATCACGTTCTAGCCTACAAAATATACTGGCTATAGATCCATGTAACTGCTTGGTGCTATATGTCTTGCATTCTAACCCATATAACTTACTTTTTATTGTTCCATGTAACTGTATGCCTCTCTATGTCACTATCTATAGCCCATATAACGTAATCGCCATAGCTTCATGTAAATGTAAGTGCATGCCTCTCTGTGCCGCTACCTCTCTCTTTCTGTGTGTATGTGTATGAGTGTTATATATATATATATATATATATATATATATATATATATATATATATATATATATATATATATATGCAGGCCGAGAGAGGGATCATGCTGCATGGGCAACACATGATCTCTATATTTTAGCCCAGGCTTTGTGCTATGGAGAGACCACCTGGACACACTTCCCACCATAACAGAAGTTAAGTGTGCTATAAATGAACTTGCATCTGGCAAGGCTCCAGGTAAGGATGGGATTCCAATAGAGGTTATCAGGAGTGGGCAAGACACACTCACTATACAGATCCACCAGCTAATAGAGCTATGCTGGCGTGAAGGACAAGTCCCACAGGATTTCAAAGATTCAAGCATCATAACACTGTACAAGAACAAGGGCGATCGGAGCGACTGCAACAACTATAGGGGTATCTCACTTCTGTGTATTGTTGGAAAAGTATTTGCCAGAATTGTTCTGCGCAGACTTCAAGTCCTAGGAGATCAAGTCTACCCCGAATCACAGTGTGGCTTTCGACAGAACCGGTCTACCACTGATATGATATTCTCATTGCGACAAATGCAAGAAAAATGCCGTGAACAGAATCAACCACTGTTTATTGCCTTCATCGACCTCACAAAGGCATTTGATTTGGTCAGTCGTGAGGGTCTGTTCAAAGCACTAAAGAAGATTGGCTGCCCACCAACTCTTCTGTCCATTGTGGAATCGTTCCACACAGGCATGAAGGGTATAATCAAGTTTGATGGTGCAACTTCTGAAGAATTTGAAATCAAGAGTGGAGTTAAGCAAGGTTGTGTACTAGCTCCCACCCTCTTTGGAATATACTTTTCACTTCTACTGAAATATGCATTTCGTGATCAGGATGGTGGTATATACATTCACTCACGCTCAGATGGCGGCCTCTACAATGCTCAGAGATTGAAGGCTAAGACCAAAATTAGGAGGGTACTGATCAGAGAGTTGCTTTTTGCAGATGATGCTGCAGTTACGACCCACTCTGAGGAAGAATTGCAATGTCTACTATCTGCATTCTCCAATGCTTGTTCTGAATTTGGTTTAACAATTAGCAAAAAGAAGACACAGATTATGTCACAAGGTGCACATGGGGTACCATCAATCTTTATTGACGACGCCGAACTAGAGATAGTAGACCATTTTACATATCTAGGATCGGTGGTAAATAGCAAATTATCCCTAGATCAGGAAATCAACATCCGGATTGGTAAGGCAGCAACAACAATGAACAGGTTAAGAAAAAGAGTCTGGGAGAACAGGAAGCTTACTGCCAAAACAAAAGTCCTTGTCTATCAAGCCTGTGTCCTTAGTACTCTTCTCTATGGCAGTGAAACCTGGACAACTTACTCACACCAAGAGAACAATTTAAACAGCTTTCATATGCGGTGTCTGCGAAGAATTCTTGGTATTAAGTGGCAAGACAAAATCACAAATACTGAAGTATTAGAAAGATCAGGTTGTGTGACAGTTTATTCCATGCTCAGTCTTCGTAGACTTAGATGGATAGGACATCTTAGGCGGATGGATGATGGTAGAATACCAAAGGATATCTTTTTTGGTGAATTACAGATGGGTAAGAGATCTCAGGGTCGGCCTCTACTACGATACAAAGATGTGTGTAAGCGGGACATGATTGATACAGGCATTGATAATGCACATTGGGAGCAAGTCGCCGCTGAACGTGTTGCATGGAGGGCAAATATCAGAAATGGAATAAAGTCAAAGGAGAAAATTATTGCAGAAAAGTCACACACCAAGCGTTTGAGACGTAAGATGGTGCATGATGGTGGAAATGACCACGTGTTCACATGCACCCACTGTGAACGGACATTTACAGCGCAAATTGGCCTTATCAGTCACACTCGCTACCGCCATAGTTAAAAGTTATTATGCCTTTTTAAAGCACAAACTATCGTCTGTCAAGACGGCAAGGTGCCAATGTGTATGTGTATATATATATATATATATATATATATATATATATATATATATATATATATATATATATATATGAGTGCGCGCGCGCGCGTGTGTGTGTGTGTGTCAGAACAAGAGAAATGGTGCTGGGTGAATTAAGAAGGTATCGCGGAGGAATGCCATCAGTGGAGCTGATTCAGAGCACCAGTCTGGGAGATCTGTGGAGCTGATTCAGAACACCAATCTGGGAGATCTGTGGAGCTGATTCAGAGCACCAATCTGAGAAATCTGTGGAGCTGATTCAGAACACCAATCTGGGAGATCTGTGAAGCTGATTCAGAGCACCAATCTGGGAGATCTGTGGAGCTGATTCAGAGCACCAATCTGGGAGATCTGTGAAGCTGATTCAGAGCACCAATCTGGGAGATCTGTGGAGCTGATTCAGAGCACCAATCTGGGAGATCTGGGGAGAGATATGATCGTCTGGGTCAGTTGCCAAGGCACATGATCGTGACGAAAATGATTGGTGTTTTCATCCTTTCCCTATCTCATCTTGTGCCTCTCGTACCTTGCAGTGTCGAGGTGGAGCACAAACAATAGGAGAGTGTCCGTTTATGGACATGATAAATCGAAATTCCCATGTTTTCTGCTATTGCCGCTGTCCATCGTTTACATGGTAGATCTTTTTGGTAGACGTTTCTAGTTGCCTCCATGTAGATTTTATTTAGGATTTCTCCATATTCCTTCCAGTCAATTTTTTGTTCTCTCTTTATTGTTGTATTAATGTTTCCTTGCTATTCTTTATTCTATGTGATGATGATCCTGTTTGCTTTTTACCAACTTTTTATACTTTTCCTTTTTGTCTGTTACAACTGTCTTTACCTCGGCGTTCCAATAACTTGTTATTATCTGTATTGCGTTTTCTCGTGGTTCCACATGGTATCTTTGCAGTGTTTAACATACTTGAATTGAACATCTTCCTTCTTCTTCCACCGCCTGTCTTTCTATCGGTAGTTTTACACAGATTTCATTTAATTCTTTCTCATTATTTCACCTCACTGTCTCGTCATTGAGATTTTTAAAGTTTACTAATTCGCACGCATTTTTTTTCCTGGTCGTGTCTCTCTTCTTCTATTGGTTCTTATTGTGGTAATAACTGCTGTGTAGTCTGTGCTTATATTTAAGTTGGGCCTGCCCTTGCATCTAATATTATTCTATGTCTGTTATTCTTGTGAATATACAATCAGTTTCGCTTTTGATATCTAGATCGTCCCACTTGTATCAGGTGCATATTTTTGAGTCTTTGTGTATATTATAAAGAGGTGTTCAGGGCATGGATCTATCAATCTACTTCCATGATCATTTATTTCGTTTTATTGGTCTCCAAATGTTCCAAGATGTTTCTCCATGTACCTTCTGTAATGTCACATTCTTGCTTAGAAATCTCCCGTAAATATAATGTTGTTTTGCTTCTCTATTTTATTTAGATCGTCATTGATGTTTTAGAACAATGGTTCTCAATAGGTGGGGAATTACCCACCCCCCTCCCGGCCAGGGGAAATTTTAGGGTTTTCGGGGTGGGGGGGGGGTGAAATTAAAATTATTTCAAGATCGCATTAATACAAGAACCAGTTACTTGATACTGATTTTCTCTCTAAATTTTACGGTTCTGTACTTCTCGTCCTAATGAAATTCATTTTATAACGTTAGGTAGACCCGCAAATCACGTTTTATGTAGATGACTTGACTTGTTTTAGTATGTGCTACTAAATTTAGCTTCCATTTTTATGTATACTGTGTAAGGGTGATGATAACAGAGACGAACAGTATGATATTAGATTTAATAATGAAGGACCGCCAATTTTGGAGATGGAGGTTCGAAATTTCTTAATCATATGAAAGCAGGCATGGCCCCCGGTGCAGATAACATCACAACAGAAATGATTAAAGCTTTAGAAGAATTTTGACTAGAGCATGTCACCAGACTGCTGAACACATTATATAATACAGGAGATATACCTCCTGAATTGTGTAGCTCTGTATTTATTCCAATCCCAAAGAAATCAGGAACCTTGGAATGTAATCAACATAGAACAATTAGTATAATGAGTCACATCACAAAGATTTTGCTAAGAATTATCATGCAAAGAGTTAGGAAGAAGATACAACCCGAAATAGAGGAAGAACAATGTGGGTTTGTAGAAGGAAAAGGTACAGTAAATGCTGTGTATATGCTGCGAACAGTTATTGAACGTGCTATAGAAGTAAACAAGGATATGCATCTTTGCTTTATTGACTATACAAAGGCTTTTGATAGAGTTAAACATGTCAACATGGTGGATATGCTTGCAGATCTACAAATTGATGGGAAAGACATTAGACTTATAAAAAACATATGTTGTAAACAACAAGCTGCAATAAGGATTGATAATGAAGTGGTACAGTATCTGCCAATTAAGAGAGGTGTTAGGCAGGGATGTGTGATGTCTCCAGATTTTTTTCCCCTATACAGTGAAAATATTTTCAGAAATGTAGAGGATATAAATGGAATCAGCATTGGTGGAAGAAACATCAATAACATTAGATATGCAGATGATACAGTATTAATTGCAGACAATGCACAGGATCTGCAACAATTAGTAGATGCGGTTGTTGTACACAGTGAGCAACTGGGGTTAGAATTAAATTGTAAAAATACTCAGGTTATGGTCGTCACTAGGAAGAAAGAAGTGCCACAATGTAATATACAAGTAAATGGAAATATTCTTCAACAAGTGAATCGGTACAATTATCTTGGAACTGTCATAACATCTGATGGGAGATGCCTTGAAGAGATTAGAACAAGAATCGCCATGGCGAAAGTAGCCTTTAGCAAGATGAAAAACATTCTGACCAATAAAAAGATGTCAATTGAAACGAGAAAAAGAGTGTTGAGGGGATACATAGAGCCTGTTCTTTTGTATGGATGTGAAACTTGGACAATGAGCAGTCAAGCTGAAAAACATCTGATGGCTGCAGAAATGTGGTTTCTGAGGAAAATGCAACGAATACCATGGACAGACAGAAAAACCAATGACCAAGTACTACAGGAGACAAATGAACATCGTAAGCTGATTGGAGAGATTAGACGTAGACAGTCAAAATTTTTTGACATGTTATGAGAAGAAATGGATTGGAGAACTTGGTGACAACTGGCAAGATCGAAGGGAACAGACCAAGAGGAAGACCGAGAGGAAAATACCTGGATGGCTTGGCCACATGGCATGGACGGGACAAGAACAGTGAGCTGATCCACGACACTGGTGATCGAGTGAAATGGCGAGTCATGACCGCCCACGCTTTCCGGCATGGCACATGATTGATTTATTGTGTAAGGAGGGGGGGGCGATTTATAGGGAGGAAATTCGAAAGGGGGGAATGACGTTCTGAACATATGGTAAAGGAGGGATTGGGCCAAAAAAAGGCTGAGAACCACTGTTTTAGAAGAAGGACCTGCATTCTTGTTCAAGTTTTTTTTTTTTGTGCGTATATTTGCACACATGTAGTAATTTAATTCTCACTGTTATAATTCATTCGTATATATAGTTTATTTATAATATTCGTCTTGCTAGCCCTGGTTCAGTGACTAGTGACACACCGTGTTGTGCAATTTCTGATTGTTCCACTCCGGAGTAGACAAGTGCATAACTGTGGTGGATCTCCATGCATTCCCTCCCTTTTATTCTGGTGACCACTATTCCCATCAGTCCAATTTGTTTCTTCTCCTTTGTTTCTATGAGTTCTTTTTCGTTACTGTTAAAACTGCAGATGTTCAGTGTGCCTTTTTTTGTTTTTGTTAATCGCTGATCTGTCTCGTTGTCTTTCGACATCGTCGGGAATGTTACCATGTGTATCAGTCCGAATATGCTTCATATTATGTCTTCGAGCAGGAAAAAAAACATCAACTGCCTGTTTGCTAGGCCAGTCGCATGTTTTGGACGAACACGGTATGACCAAGGGGGTATGTCCCTCCA
The DNA here is from genome assembly GCA_963921405.1 of Cepaea hortensis. Classification (NCBI taxonomy): domain Eukaryota; kingdom Metazoa; phylum Mollusca; class Gastropoda; order Stylommatophora; family Helicidae; genus Cepaea; species Cepaea hortensis. The sequence goes on from OY992888.1 coordinate 96,883,256, forward strand.
GGAGAGCCAGAGCCCCGTTAGCGCCCGACCTCGCGGTCACGGTTACCCGGTCAGCACCACAGGGAAGTGAGGTTGACTTGCGTAGTCTGGGGATCATAGGCAGGCTACTACTGTTCACTTTTCACCCCTCCTAAGAGAGGCTAGATGAACCTATTTCTACTGTTGCATATCCCTTATAGGACGTTGTAGTCATCACCAGCATTCTTCAGCTGATGTTGATGCACTAGGCAAGTTTTTGTATTCAGTAGTTTGCCATTGCTGTCTGAACGACCTGCTCACATGCCCACGTAAGTTACAAGCGGAGCGATCCGCTACCGAATCTTGCGAGGCAGTTTCCCACGTGGATATACGGGATTACGAACAACGTCGTTAATCCCTTGGCCAGGGAATCCGGTCTGCAGATCCTTCTTCTTCTTCTTCAGCGTTCCCAGCCATTGAGGTTCTTTGCTGTAGATACAATCCGTCTCCATTCGTCTCTCTGGTTGACCTTCTCTTGCCAGTCGTTGACTCCAAGTTCTTGTAGGTCTGTACATGTATTATCTCTCCACCGTCTTCTTGGTCGGCCTCGGGGTCTACTGCAGAAGAAGAATTCACTCAATCATCGTCAGCTTGTATGCACCAACCATGACCAACGAAGATGACGTCAAGAACAAGTTCTATGAGGACGTGCACAATGTTTTAACGTCTGTTCCCAAAAGGAGACAAACTTATACTACTTTGAGACTTTAAAGAGTAGGCAAGGACACGGCCTCTTAGAGTGGCATCATTGGAAAGTACGGAGTCGGTAATTGTAACATCAATGGACTCCTCCTCCTTAAGAAATGTGCCGAGCACGATCTCCTGATTGCCAACACAATTTTCTGTCTTCCTATGAGACAGAGGAAATCGTGGATGCACCCTCGCTTGAAACACTGGATGAAATTAATAGTCATCATCATTCTTGATGGACAAACACCAGCCTTGCTGGCGACACAGATTGCAACTCGACATGGCAGTAACTGAAGCAGTAACCTGGCTGGAGACACAGATTGCAACTCGACATGGCATTGTCGAAACAAGAACAAAGAGTTGATCCACGACTCTGATGATCATGTGAGAAATCGAAACACGACCGCCCTCGCTTATCGACATGGTATATGATGCTCCGTGAAAGTATATGCCTCTCTATATCACGTTCTAGCCTACAAAATATACTGGCTATAGATCCATGTAACTGCTTGGTGCTATATGTCTTGCATTCTAACCCATATAACTTACTTTTTATTGTTCCATGTAACTGTATGCCTCTCTATGTCACTATCTATAGCCCATATAACGTAATCGCCATAGCTTCATGTAAATGTAAGTGCATGCCTCTCTGTGCCGCTACCTCTCTCTTTCTGTGTGTATGTGTATGAGTGTTTATATATATATATATATATATATATATATATATATATATATATATATGAGTGCGCGCGCGCGCGTGTGTGTGTGTGTGTCAGAACAAGAGAAATGGTGCTGGGTGAATTAAGAAGGTATCGCGGAGGAATGCCATCAGTGGAGCTGATTCAGAGCACCAGTCTGGGAGATCTGTGGAGCTGATTCAGAACACCAATCTGGGAGATCTGTGGAGCTGATTCAGAGCACCAATCTGAGAAATCTGTGGAGCTGATTCAGAACACCAATCTGGGAGATCTGTGAAGCTGATTCAGAGCACCAATCTGGGAGATCTGTGGAGCTGATTCAGAGCACCAATCTGGGAGATCTGTGAAGCTGATTCAGAGCACCAATCTGGGAGATCTGTGGAGCTGATTCAGAGCACCAATCTGGGAGATCTGGGGAGAGATATGATCGTCTGGGTCAGTTGCCAAGGCACATGATCGTGACGAAAATGATTGGTGTTTTCATCCTTTCCCTATCTCATCTTGTGCCTCTCGTACCTTGCAGTGTCGAGGTGGAGCACAAACAATAGGAGAGTGTCCGTTTATGGACATGATAAATCGAAATTCCCATGTTTTCTGCTATTGCCGCTGTCCATCGTTTACATGGTAGGCCTCTCCGTCGGGTGCCATTTTTTTCTGCACATCATTGCTTGTCGTGGTATAGTGTCAGTTGGTAGCCTAGTTATGTGACCGAACTCTTTAACGTGCTGTTTTCTAGTGAACGTTATTGTTTCTATAACCCCTACTTTAGTCCTGATTTCATCATTTCTGATTTTCTGCCTTCTTTAGATATAGATTAATCTCGTCAGGAATCTCATTTCTGTTGTCGTAATTTTTATGTTCCCATTTTCTGTCATTGTCTATATGTGACATTGGTAGTATATAGTTGGTATAAAGATTGTGTTGTATAGTTCTTTTTCAGTATCTACTGTTACGTGTATGTTCTTTAGTATTAGTGCCACTTGTCCAAAGAGTTGGTTTACCTTATTGCATGTATTTTTATTACATGTATTTGGTCTTCGGATTCTACCTTCCCAAAATATGATGCTGATATGTGGAACATTTACTTATAAGTAGATTTGAATCAATGAGCTCACAATTACTATGTGCAATCTTTATTCACTATGTAGTTCTCTTTTCCATCCTAATGCACTTGTAGAAGTTCTTAGCGCGTACACTCGGAATTAAGAGTGAGAGCATCAAGGCAGACTACGATTAAATACTAGGGGGCGTCAAATGAAAATACAAATTTCCTACCCCTCCCCCTCCTCCTTTGTTAGGTGAATATATTCTGAAATTCTGAAGAACTACCTTTGAAGTCGATGTGGATTCGCCTGAACGCGAGGGACAGTGTTAATAGGGAAAGCTAGTTAACACGCACAATGCAGTCCATCACTACTGTAAATAGTGTGTATGGACTACGCTTGAGTTTAAAGCGAGCGATCAAGAGAGCGGAAAACAAAATATTGAAGAACAAATGTATCATGATTTCGATGAAGTCACAACTGTGTTCAATGCAAGTCGTCTAGCTCCGATACAATGCTGGATTCCAATAGGGGAATGTCCACTTGACGGCATGTGTAACCACTCATGCCCCCCGTTGCTGTACCTCTTCATCTCACCGGACAGAGTTGAAACTTCCTGCTTATACCTTTCTTGACTGACAGACATGCATCACCATACTGGACCTTCATTCGCAGATGGATTTCTATACATTCACCCCTTCGTTGATTTCCAATTTCAATCATGATTTTCATGTGAAGCCCTCTCGTATATCTAACTGTAGTGTAACGCCATGTGGCCGAGATTGTTGTAGAATCCTTGCCGTATACTTTCTACCCATTGATGGCCACTGGTGTGACGTATCTGCCTGCACATTGTAACTTTATTTATCCTCACTAGCTACAATTCTTTAGAGCCTATTAGTCACAATATATTCCTTTAGGCCCTTTGTGGTCCACCAATGGCCGTCTACCAGTGTTAGTGGTCAGTAATTTAGTATTTCGAGTTTGCACCTTGGATGACCACCTCTGCACCCTGACCAGATCAAGAGCCGATAAATCTAGAATTTGATCTTAGCCACCGATAGTTACAATTACAAGGTACACGCCTGTACCTGCCAAAAATGAATATGTGTTCAACATGTAACCACCACAGATAACCAGATATTTTCTCAGACATATAACTTCTTAAGTAATGTAATATTGTGTACGATATTATACAATAAAAATAGTCATGTATGAATTAATACAAAATAGTTTAAAATAAAAAAAAAAAAGATTGTTTGATTACATATATGCTGAAGAGCTTCCTTGAACAGATCAAGTAAGATGGTATAAACATGTTTTTACATATGAAATAACCACCGTATGTGTTATATGAATGCATAACTATAGTTGTCTCCCGTGCTGGCCTCCTTAATATGGATTTATATTATTTTTGTTTCCCCTTTTTGCCTCATTTCCTGTAGTATAGTTATAAGATAGTGGGCTATGAGTGAAGACATCTCACATCCGGACGATAGTTTGTTGGTGCGTGATTCACGTTTTGTGACCAGATCCTGGAGAAGACAATGACCTCCTGGATTGGAGACTACGTGTTCGGACACGGTCCATGTAGGACGTGTCGTGAGCGAGTGCTAAAATGGCATGATCTTAGTGCCGATTGTATGATGTAGTTTTAGTATTTCAGTGATGATCGTGGTTTAGTGGAGAATAAGTGTGAGATTAGATGAAAGTATCAAATGTTGTAAACATGTAATGGTGAAGTGGATAATGGAACGGCGTGGACATCTGTTGTGTTATTCATCTAAATCTGTGACTCTAGCGTGAGAGTTGGAGAGAGAGGGTAAACTGCAAGCTGTTGGCAAATATGGACAACTATGAAGATCTAATATGAAGTGCACTAAACGATAATACACATGGCGCAGAGATCTTCAAGCATCACTTACGGAACACAGAAGTAGCGCTATGACAAAGTTGCAATCATGGGGACGGCTAGCTAGTAGTAAGATAACAAGCTAAATGTGGTCTAAACGTCGATCCATAACAATATTGTTTTCAAACTTTATTTGGCATAGCACATGCTGATCAACTTAATCTCTATATTTCCACGTATCCATATGTTTATCTATGTCACTTTCTAGCCCACACAAATTACCCTCTATATCTTCATGTAGCTTGTCTAAGAGCAAAGATAGCATCTGTGTATCCTTTGATTGTCCTAACTCAAAAGTGTGTTTTACTTAGCTGGGATTCTATTGTGGGTCGTTATCCTTTCTATACAATTTTGTGGAATATATTTTCAGTATGACTCAAAATCGGTACAATTATCTCGGAACAGTCATAACATCTGGTGGTATGCCTTGAAGAGATTAGAACAAGAATCGCCATGGCGAAAATATCCTTTAGGAAGATGAAAAACATTGTGACTAATAAAAAGATGTCAATTAAAACGAGAAAAAGAGTGTTGGGGGGGGGGGGGGGTGGGGATACATAGAGCCTGTTCTTTTGTATGGATGTGAAACTTGGACAATGAGCAGTCAAGCTGAAAAACATCTGATGGCTGCAGAAATGTGGTTTCTGAGGAAAATGCTAAGAATACCATGGACAGCCAGAAAAACCAATGACCAAGTACTACAGGAGACAAATGACAATCGTAAATTTATTAGAGAAATTAGACGTAGACAGTCAACATTTTTTGGACATGTTATGAGAAGAAATGAATTGGAGAACTTAGTGACAACTGGCAAGATCGAAGGGAACAGACCAAGAAGAAGACCGAGAGCAAAATACCTGGGTGGCTTAGCCACATGGCATGGACGAGACAGGAACACTGAACTGATTCACGACTCTGGTGATCGAGTGAAATGGCGAGTCATGACCGCCCACGCTTTCCGGCATGGCACATGATTGATTGATTGATTGATGACTCAAAAAGGGAAATGCGAATTTATTGTGTTCATTATCTCCTACTGCATTTGTTTCCTTGTTTGTTCTTAATTGGGATAATTATGGCGCTTCTCCAGTCTTGTGGTGTCTATTATTCTAGATAAATATGGTTGAAAAGTCTAAGTAGCCAAGTTGTTCCTACATATCGTGATGCTTTTCTTAGTCCATTTGCTATTTCGTCTTGTCCTGATGATTTATTCAATGGTGCTAATCTTATGTTTTCTGTAAACTCGTATGTCAGTACATCTGGTTCTAGTTCTTCGATGACACCTGTATCAGTTTCTTGGATTCCTGCGGCATCTGATGGAATCTTGTTCGTTGTATTGCCTCCATCATTATAAGTTTTTTTTTTTCACTTATAGATTCTCCTTTTTCGCTGTTAAGTTGGTTCAACAGGTTCTGCGCTGGTTCTCATTGCACACATCTTTTTGGTAGACGTTTCTATTTGCCTCCATGTAGATTTTATTTAGGATTTCTCCATATTCCTTCCAGTCAATTTGTTGTTCTCTCTTTATTGTTGTATTAATGTTTTCTTGCTATTCTTTATTCTATGTGATGATGATCCTGTTTGCTTTTTACCAACTTTTTATACTTTTCCTTTTTGTCTGTTACAACTGTCTTTACCTCGGCGTTCCAATAACTTGTCATTATCTGTATTGCGTTTTCTCGTGGTTCCACATGGTATCTTTGCAGTGTTTAACATACTTGAATTGAACATCTTCCTTCTTCTTCCACCGCTTGTCTTTCTATCGGTAGTTTTACACAGATTTCATTTAATTCTTTCTCATTATTTCACCTCACTGTCTCGTCATTGAGATTTTTAAAGTTTACTAATTCGCACGCATTTTTTTTTCTGGTCGTGTCTCTCTTCTTCTATTGGTTCTTATTGTGGTAATAACTGCTGTGTAGTCTGTGCTTATATTTAAGTTGGGCACTGCCCTTGCATCTAATATTATTCTATGTCTGTTTTTCTTGTGAATATACAATCAGTTTCGCTTTTGATATCTAGATTGTCCCACTTGTATCAGGTGCATATTTTTGAGTCTTTGTGTATATTATAAAGAGGTGTTCAGGGCATGGATCTATCAATCTACTTCCATGATCATTTCTTTCGTTTTATTGGTCTCCAAATGTTCCAAGATGTTTCTCCATGTACCTTCTGTAATGTCACATTCTTGCTTAGAAATCTCCCGTAAATATAATGTTGTTTTGCTTCTCTATTTTATTTAGATCGTCATTGATGTTTTTGAACAATGGTTCTCAATAGGTGGGGAATTACCCACCCCCCTCCCGCCCAGGGGAAATTTTAGGGTTTTCGGGGTGGGGGGGGGGGTGAAATTAAAATTATTTCAAGATCGCATTAATACAAGAACCAGTTACTTGATACTGATTTTCTCTCTAAATTTTACGGTTCTGTACTTCTCGTCCTAATGAAATTCATTTTATAACGTTAGGTAGACCCGCAAATCACGTTTTATGTAGATGACTTGACTTGTTTTAGTATGTGCTACTAAATTTAGCTTCCATTTTTATGTATACTGTGTAAGGGTGATGATAACAGAGACGAACAGTATGATATTAGATTTAATAATGAAGGACCGCCAATTTTGGAGATGGAGGTTCGAAATTTCTTAATCATATGAAAGCAGGCATGGCCCCCGGTGCAGATAACATCACAACAGAAATGATTAAAGCTTTAGAAGAATTTGGACTAGAGCATGTCACCAGACTGCTGAACACATTATATAATACAGGAGATATACCTCCTGAATTGTGTAGCTCTGTATTTATTCCAATCCCAAAGAAATCAGGAACCTTGGAATGTAATCAACATAGAACAATTAGTATAATGAGTCACATCACAAAGATTTTGCTAAGAATTATCATGCAAAGAGTGAGGAAGAAGATACAACCTGAAATAGAGGAAGAACAATGTGGGTTTGTAGAAGGAAAAGGTACAGTAAATGCTGTGTATATGCTGCGAACAGTTATTGAACGTGCTATAGAAGTAAACAAGGATATGCATCTTTGCTTTATTGACTATACAAAGGCTTTTGATAGAGTTAAACATGTCAACATGGTGGATATGCTTGCAGATCTACAAATTGATGGGAAAGACATTAGACTTATAAAAAACATATGTTGTAAACAACAAGCTGCAATAAGGATTGATAATGAAGTGGTACAGTATCTGCCAATTAAGAGAGGTGTTAGGCAGGGATGTGTGATGTCTCCAGATTTTTTTTCCCTATACAGTGAAAATATTTTCAGAAATGTAGAGGATATAAATGGAATCAGCATTGGTGGAAGAAACATCAATAACATTAGATATGCAGATGATACAGTATTAATTGCAGACAATGCACAGGATCTGCAACAATTAGTAGATGCGGTTGTTGTACACAGTGAGCAACTGGGGTTAGAATTAAATTGTAAAAATACTCAGGTTATGGTCGTCACTAGGAAGAAAGAAGTGCCACAATGTAATATACAAGTAAATGGAAATATTCTTCAACAAGTGAATCGGTACAATTATCTTGGAACAGTCATAACATCTGATGGGAGATGCCTTGAAGAGATTAGAACAAGAATCGCCATGGCGAAAGTAGCCTTTAGCAAGATGAAAAACATTCTGACCAATAAAAAGATGTCAATTGAAACGAGAAAAAGAGTGTTGAGGGGATACATAGAGCCTGTTCTTTTGTATGGATGTGAAACTTGGACAATGAGCAGTCAAGCTGAAAAACATCTGATGGCTGCAGAAATGTGGTTTCTGAGGAAAATGCAACGAATACCATGGACAGACAGAAAAACCAATGACCAAGTACTACAGGAGACAAATGAACATCGTAAGCTGATTGGAGAGATTAGACGTAGACAGTCAAAATTTTTTGACATGTTATGAGAAGAAATGGATTGGAGAACTTGGTGACAACTGGCAAGATCGAAGGGAACAGACCAAGAGGAAGACCGAGAGGAAAATACCTGGATGGCTTGGCCACATGGCATGGACGGGACAAGAACAGTGAGCTGATCCACGACACTGGTGATCGAGTGAAATGGCGAGTCATGACCGCCCACGCTTTCCGGCATGGCACATGATTGATTTATTGTGTAAGGAGGGGGGGGGGCGATTTATAGGGAGGAAATTCGAAAGGGGGGAATGACGTTCTGAACATATGGTAAAGGAGGGATTGGGCCAAAAAAAGGCTGAGAACCACTGTTTTAGAAGAAGGACCTGCATTCTTGTTCAAGTTTTTTTTTTTTTTGTGCGTATATTTGCACACATGTAGTAATTTAATTCTCACTGTTATAATTCATTCGTATATATAGTTTATTTATAATATTCGTCTTGCTAGCCCTGGTTCAGTGACTAGTGACACACCGTGTTGTGCAATTTCTGATTGTTCCACTCCGGAGTAGACAAGTGCATAACTGTGGTGGATCTCCATGCATTCCCTCCCTTTTATTCTGGTGACCACTATTCCCATCAGTCCAATTTGTTTCTTCTCCTTTGTTTTTATGAGTTCTTTTTCGTTACTGTTAAAACTGCAGATGTTCAGTGTGCCTTTTTTTGTTTTTGTTAATCGCTGATCTGTCTCGTTGTCTTTCGACATCGTCGGGAATGTTACCATGTGTATCAGTCCGAATATGCTTCATATTATGTCTTCGAGCAGGAAAAAAAACATCAACTGCCTGTTTGCTAGGCCAGTCGCATGTTTTGGACGAACACGGTTTGACCAAGGGGGTATGTCCCTCCAGGAGAGCCAGAGCCCCGTTAGCGCCCGACCTCGCGGTCACGGTTACCCGGTCAGCACCACAGGGAAGTGAGGTTGACTTGCGTAGTCTGGGGATCATAGGCAGGCTACTACTGTTCACTTTTCACCCCTCCTAAGAGAGGCTAGATGAACCTATTTCTACTGTTGCATATCCCTTATAGGACGTTGTAGTCATCACCAGCATTCTTCAGCTGATGTTGATGCACTAGGCAAGTTTTTGTATTCAGTAGTTTGCCATTGCTGTCTGAACGACCTGCTCACATGCCCACGTAAGTTACAAGCGGAGCGATCCGCTACCGAATCTTGCGAGGCAGTTTCCCACGTGGATATACGGGATTACGAACAACGTCGTTAATCCCTTGGCCAGGGAATCCGGTCTGCAGATCCTTCTTCTTCATCTTCAGCGTTCCCAGCCATTGAGATTCTTTGCTGTAGATACAATCCGTCTCCATTCGTCTCTCTGGTTTACCTTCTCTTGCCAGTCGTTGACTCCAAGTTCTTGTAGGTCTGTACATGTATTATCTCTCCACCGTCTTCTTGGTCGGCCTCGGGGTCTACTGCAGAAGAAGAATTCACTCAATCATCGTCAGCTTGTATGCACCAACCATGACCAACGAAGATGACGTCAAGAACAAGTTCTATGAGGACGTGCACAATGTTTTAACGTCTGTTCCCAAAAGGAGACAAACTTATACTACTTTGAGACTTTAAAGAGTAGGCAAGGACACGGCCTCTTAGAGTGGCATCATTGGAAAGGACGGAGTCGGTAATTGTAACATCAATGGACTCCTCCTCCTTAAGAAATGTGCCGAGCACGATCTCCTGATTGCCAACACAATTTTCTGTCTTCCTATGAGACAGAGGAAATCGTGGATGCACCCTCGCTTGAAACACTGGATGAAATTAATAGTCATCATCATTCTTGATGGACAAACACCAGCCTTGCTGGCGACACAGATTGCAACTCGACATGGCAGTAACTGAAGCAGTAACCTGGCTGGAGACACACGATTGCAACTCGACATGGCATTGTCGAAACAAGAACAAAGAGTTGATCCACGACTCTGATGATCATGTGAGAAATCGAAACACGACCGCCCTCGCTTATCGACATGGTATATGATGCTTCGTGAAAGTATATGCCTCTCTATATCACGTTCTAGCCTACAAAATATACTGGCTATAGATCCATGTAACTGCTTGGTGCTATATGTCTTGCATTCTAACCCATATAACTTACGTTTTATTGATCCATGTAACTGTATGTCTCTCTATGTCACTATCTATAGCCCATATAACGTAATCGCCATAGCTTCATGTAAATGTAAGTGCATGCCTCTCTGTGCCGCTACCTCTCTCTTTCTGTGTGTATGTGTATGAGTGTTTATATATATATATATATATATATATATATATATATATATATATATATATATATATATATGAGTGCGCGCGCGCGCGTGTGTGTGTGTGTCAGAACAAGAGAAATGGTGCTGGGTGAATTAAGAAGGTATCGCGGAGGAATGCCATCAGTGGAGCTGAATCAGAGCACCAGTCTGGGAGATCTGTGGAGCTGATTCAGAACACCAATCTGGGAGATCTGTGGAGCTGATTCAGAGCACCAATCTGAGAAATCTGTGGAGCTGATTCAGAACACCAATCTGAGAGATCTGTGAAGCTGATTCAGAGCACCAATCTGGGAGATCTGTGGAGCTGATTCAGAGCACCAATCTGGGAGATCTGTGAAGCTGATTCAGAGCACCAATCTGGGAGATCTGTGGAGCTGATTCAGAGCACCAATCTGGGAGATCTGGGGAGAGATATGATCGTCTGGGTCAGTTGCCAAGGCACATGATCGTGACGAAAATGATTGGTGTTTTCATCCTTTCCCTATCTCATCTTGTGCCTCTCGTACCTTGCAGTGTCGAGGTGGAGCACAAACAATAGGAGAGTGTCCGTTTATGGACATGATAAATCGAAATTCCCATGTTTTCTGCTATTGCCGCTGTCCATCGTTTACATGGTAGGCCTCTCCGTCGGGTGCCATTTTTTTCTGCACATCATTGCTTGTCGTGGTATAGTGTCAGTTGGTAGCCTAGTTATGTGACCGAACCCTTTAACGTGCTGTTTTCTAGTGAACGTTATTGTTTCTATAACCCCTACTTTAGTCCTGATTTCATCATTTCTGATTTTCTGCCTTCTTTAGATATAGATTAATCTCGTCAGGAATCTCATTTCTGTTGTCGTAATTTTTATGTTCCCATTTTCTGTCATTGTCTATATGTGACATTGGTAGTATATAGTTGGTATAAAGATTGTGTTGTATAGTTCTTTTTCAGTATCTACTGTTACGTGTATGTTCTTTAGTATTGGTGCCACTTGTCCAAAGAGTTGGTTTACCTTATTGCATGTATTTTTATTACATGTATTTGGTCTTCGGATTCTACCTTCCAAAAATATGATGCTGATATGTGGAACATTTACTTATAAGTAGATTTGAATCAATGAGCTCACAATTACTATGTGCAATCTTTATTCACTATGTAGTTCTCTTTTCCATCCTAATGCACTTGTAGAAGTTCTTAGCGCGTACACTCGGAATTAAGAGTGAGAGCATCAAGGCAGACTACGATTAAATACTAGGGGGCGTCAAATGAAAATACAAATTTCCTACCCCTCCCCCTCCTCCTTTGTTAGGTGAATATATTCTGAAATTCTGAAGAACTACCTTTGAAGTCGATGTGGATTCGCCTGAACGCGAGGGACAGTGTTAATAGGGAAAGCTAGTTAACACGCACAATGCAGTCCATCACTACTGTAAATAGTGTGTATGGACTACGCTTGAGTTTAAAGCGAGCGATCAAGAGAGCGGAAAACAAAATATTGAAGAACAAATGTATCATGATTTCGATGACGTCACCACTGTGTTCAATGCAAGTCGTCTAGCTCCGATACAATGCTGGATTCCTATAGGGAAATGTCCACTTGACGGCATGTGTAACCACTCATGCCCCCCGTTGCTGTACCTCTTCATCTCACCGGACAGAGTTGAAACTTCCTGCTTATACCTTTCTTGACTGACAGACATGCATCACCATACTGGACCTTCATTCGCAGATGAATTTCTATACATTCACCCCTTCGTTGATTTCCAATTTCAATCATGATTTTCATTTGAAGCCCTCTCGTATATCTAACTGTAGTGTCACGCCATGTGGCGGAAATTGTTGTAGATTCTTTGCCGTATACTTTCTACCCATTGATGGCCACTGGTGTGACGTATCTGCCTGCACATTGTAACTTTATTTATCCTCACTAGCTACAATTCTTTAGAGCCTATTAGTCCCAATATATTCCTTTAGGCCCTTTGTGGTCCACCAATGGCCGTCTGCCAGTGTTAGTGGTCAGTAATTTAGTATTTCGAGTTTGCACCTTGGATGACCACCTCTGCACCCTGACCAGATCAAGAGCAGATAAATCTAGAATTTGATCTTAGCCACCGATAGTTACAATTACAAGGTACACGCCTGTACCTGCCAAAAATGAATATGTGTTCAACATGTAACCACCACAGATAAGCAGATATTTTCTCAGACATATAACTTCTTAAGTAATGTAATATTGTGTACGATATTATACAATAAAAATAGTCATGTATGAATTAATACAAAATAGTTTAAAATAAAAAAAAAAAAGATTGTTTGATTACATATATGCTGAAGAGCTTCCTTGAACAGATCAAGTAAGATGGTATAAACATGTTTTTACATATGAAATAACCACCGTATGTGTTATATGAATGCATAACTATAGTTTTCTCCCGTGCTGGCCTCCTTAATATGGATTTATATTATTTTTGTTTCCCCTTTTTGCCTCATTTCCTGTAGTATAGTTATAAGATAGTGGGCTATGAGTGAAGACATCTCACATCCGGACGATAGTTTGTTGGTGCGTGATTCACGTTTTGTGACCAGATCCTGGAGAAGACAATGACCTCCTGGATTGGAGACTACGTGTTCGGACACGGTCCATGTAGGACGTGTCGTGAGCGAGTGCTAAAATGGCATGATCTTAGTGCCGATTGTATGATGTAGTTTTAGTATTTCAGTGATGATCGTGGTTTAGTGGAGAATAAGTGTGAGATTAGATGAAAGTATCAAATGTTGTAAACATGTATTGGTGAAGTAGATAATGGAACGGCGTGGACATCTGTTGTGTTATTCATCTAAATCTGTGACTCTAGCGTGAGAGTTGGAGAGAGAGGGTAAACTGCAAGCTGTTGGCAAATATGGACAACTATGAAGATCTAATATGAAGTGCACTAAACGATAATACACATGGCGCAGAGATCTTCAAGCATCACTTACGGAACACAGAAGTAGCGCTATGACAAAGTTGCAATCATGGGGACGGCTAGCTAGTAGTAAGATAACAAGCTAAATGTGGTCTAAACGTCGATCCATAACAATATTGTTTTCAAACTTTATTTGGCATAGCACATGCTGATCAACTTAATCTCTATATTTCCACGTATCCATATGTTTATCTATGTCACTTTCTAGCCCACACAAATTACCCTCTATATCTTCATGTAGCTTGTCTAAGAGCAAAGATAGCATCTGTGTATCCTTTGATTGTCCTAACTCAAAAGTGTGTTTTACTTAGCTGGGATTCTATTGTGGGTCGTTATCCTTTCTATACAATTTTGTGGAATATATTTTCAGTATGACTCAAAATCGGTACAATTATCTCGGAACAGTCATAACATCTGGTGGTATGCCTTGAAGAGATTAGAACAAGAATCGCCATGGCGAAAATATCCTTTAGGAAGATGAAAAACATTGTGACTAATAAAAAGATGTCAATTAAAACGAGAAAAAGAGTGTTGGGGGGGGGGGGGGATACATAGAGCCTGTTCTTTTGTATGGATGTGAAACTTGGACAATGAGCAGTCAAGCTGAAAAACATCTGATGGCTGCAGAAATGTGGTTTCTGAGGAAAATGCTAAGAATACCATGGACAGCCAGAAAAACCAATGACCAAGTACTACAGGAGACAAATGACAATCGTAAATTTATTAGAGAAATTAGACGTAGACAGTCAACATTTTTTGGACATGTTATGAGAAGAAATGAATTGGAGAACTTTGTGACAACTGGCAAGATCGAAGGGAACAGACCAAGAAGAAGAACGAGAGGAAAATACCTGGGTGGCTTAGCCACATGGCATGGACGAGACAGGAACACTGAACTGATTCACGACTCTGGTGATCGAGTGAAATGGCGAGTCATGACCGCCCACGCTTTCCGGCATGGCACATGATTGATTGATTGATTGATGACTCAAAAAGGGAAATGCGAATTTATTGTGTTCATTATCTCCTACTGCATTTGTTTCCTTGTTTGTTCTTAATTGGGATAATTATGGCGCTTCTCCAGTCTTGTGGTGTCTATTATTCTAGATAAATATGGTTGAAAAGTCTAAGTAGCCAAGTTGTTCCTACATATCGTGATGCTTTTCTTAGTCCATTTGCTATTTCGTCTTGTCCTGATGATTTATTCAATGGTGCTAATCTTATCTTCTTCTTCTTCTTCAGCGTTCCGAGCCATTGAGGTTCTTTGCTGCAAATACAATCCGTCTCCATTCGTCTCTCTGGTGGACCTTCTCTTGCCAGTCGTTGATTCCAAGTGCTTGTAGGTCTGTACATGTATTATCTCTCCACCGTCTTCTTGGTCTACCTCGGGGTCTACGGCCATTTATTTCCTGAGTGTAAGCGAGTTTTGTTTCCCTATTATCTTCCATTCTTTCTATATGCCCCAGCCATTGTAGTCTATTAGCCTTCATGATACCAGTGATTAGCGGGGACTTAAACAGATCATAAATGTCTTTGTTACTTCTTCTTTTCCACTCTCCACTTTGTGTATCCCTAATGGGTCCAAAGATGCGTCTTAAAATTTTGTTCTCAAAGGTTTGTAACAAGGCTTCGTCTCCTTTCGTTGTACTCCAGGTTTCAGAGCCATACAGCACAACTGGTCTGATCAGTGTTTTGTATATTGTGATTTTGGTGTTACGAGATAGCGCCTTTGATTTTAGTAGATGTTGTAGTGCATAGTATATCTTATTTCCAGAGTTGATTCTAGTTTGTATTTCTTCCCTTATGATGTTGGAGCAGTTGAAGATCGTACCCAGGTATTTGTATGTTTCCGTTCTTTTAATGGTCATATTATCTATTTGTATGTGGCCAGAGTTTCTAGCCATTCCGTCTCTTGAAATTACCATATATTCTTTACCTCGGCGTTCCAATAACTTGTCATTATCTGTATTGCGTTTTCTCGTGGTTCCACATGGTATCTTTGCAGTGTTTAACATACTTGAATTGAACATCTTCCTTCTTCTTCCACCGCTTGTCTTTCTATCGGTAGTTTTACACAGATTTCATTTAATTCTTTCTCATTATTTCACCTCACTGTCTCGTCATTGAGATTTTTAAAGTTTACTAATTCGCACGCATTTTTTTTTCTGGTCGTGTCTCTCTTCTTCTATTGGTTCTTATTGTGGTAATAACTGCTGTGTAGTCTGTGCTTATATTTAAGTTGGGCACTGCCCTTGCATCTAATATTATTCTATGTCTGTTTTTCTTGTGAATATACAATCAGTTTCGCTTTTGATATCTAGATTGTCCCACTTGTATCAGGTGCATATTTTTGAGTCTTTGTGTATATTATAAAGAGGTGTTCAGGGCATGGATCTATCAATCTACTTCCATGATCATTTCTTTCGTTTTATTGGTCTCCAAATGTTCCAAGATGTTTCTCCATGTACCTTCTGTAATGTCACATTCTTGCTTAGAAATCTCCCGTAAATATAATGTTGTTTTGCTTCTCTATTTTATTTAGATCGTCATTGATGTTTTTGAACAATGGTTCTCAATAGGTGGGGAATTACCCACCCCCCTCCCGCCCAGGGGAAATTTTAGGGTTTTCGGGGTGGGGGGGGGGGGGTGAAATTAAAATTATTTCAAGATCGCATTAATACAAGAACCAGTTACTTGATACTGATTTTCTCTCTAAATTTTACGGTTCTGTACTTCTCGTCCTAATGAAATTCATTTTATAACGTTAGGTAGACCCGCAAATCACGTTTTATGTAGATGACTTGACTTGTTTTAGTATGTGCTACTAAATTTAGCTTCCATTTTTATGTATACTGTGTAAGGGTGATGATAACAGAGACGAACAGTATGATATTAGATTTAATAATGAAGGACCGCCAATTTTGGAGATGGAGGTTCGAAATTTCTTAATCATATGAAAGCAGGCATGGCCCCCGGTGCAGATAACATCACAACAGAAATGATTAAAGCTTTAGAAGAATTTGGACTAGAGCATGTCACCAGACTGCTGAACACATTATATAATACAGGAGATATACCTCCTGAATTGTGTAGCTCTGTATTTATTCCAATCCCAAAGAAATCAGGAACCTTGGAATGTAATCAACATAGAACAATTAGTATAATGAGTCACATCACAAAGATTTTGCTAAGAATTATCATGCAAAGAGTGAGGAAGAAGATACAACCTGAAATAGAAGAAGAACAATGTGGGTTTGTAGAAGGAAAGGGTACAGTAAATGCTGTGTATATGCTGCGAGCAGTTATTGAACGTGCTATAGAAGTAAACAAGGATAAGCATCTTTGCTTTATTGACTATACAAAGACTTTTGATAGAGTTAAACATGTCAACATGGTGGATATGCTTGCAGATCTACAGATTGATGGGAAAGACATTAGACTTATAAAAAACATATATTGGAAACAACAAGCTGCAATAAGGATTGATAATGAAGTGGGACATTATCAGCCAATTAAGAGAGGTGTTAGGCAGGGATGTGTGATGTCTCCAGATCTTTTTTCCCTATACAGTGAAAATATTTTCAGAAATGTAGAGGATATAAATGGAATCAGCATTGGTGGAAGAAACATCAATAACATTAGATATGCAGATTGTGGGATGTGGATTTTAATTCCTGAGAATATTGTTAAGATGTCTAGAGGGTTTTATTGATTCTCTGGTCACTGGTTAGAATGCAGGGTGATCAGGGATATTTACCACAAATCCCAGGAGAAAAGAGTTTAATCCTTGAGACAATGGCATCTGTGTGTAGGTTTCCCTTCCCACTTCATCACCCTTTAAATTAACTATAGTGCTAGAAGGATATTGATTGCTCACAACATATAAACAACCACTTGTTGGACACCACATTTACTTGATGTACACAACACTTTTGGACAAACAGTTCAGGTATTAACTCAAGATCTGCAGTTACATATATAGGTGTAATAAATGTCAGGGTCTTAAACCTGGCTCGTTGTACCTAACATATGTGAGACAAGAACAAGTACAAAATGATTGGACTTGACACACAATGACACTAAGTTCAATGGATTTATTCCCAATTCACATGCAAGACAATCTAGTTTGGCATGTGATGATCATTACAATACATATACAATACATCAGTACACTTACAGACAAAACCCACAGCATCACAGTCTATCTCACAAGATATACAAGCATTCGACTTTCGGGCACAGAAACGATACGAAGCCTTTCTCAACCCACACGTCTTGTCTTGTCCGAGTCCCCAAGCAGTCTGCCGGTTTCCTCACACAGTGCTTGCCCTGTGGACTGGCTTCACGAGGACTGCGTGCGTCCTGCTTTGTCCTTGCCTGACCGCTGACGAGCGCGTCAGCCCGCAACCTGTGGGCAGGTAACTGGTACTCGCCTGGCGGCCGTAACGATGTTACTGCATCCCGGCTGGAGACTATTCGCCTGGCGGGCGTAACGATGTTCCTGCATCTCGGTTGGAGATAGAGATTCTGACACACTCCCCCGGGGCTTATTCATGAAAGATTTTATATTTCATGCATAATTTACCTAGACATAGGGTTTATATTTTAACCATGTCAGAATCGACCTTTCTGTTGTCATGTACATTGGCATAGAAATACATAAGAAATGCAAGTTGTATGTTAAGTCATGCGGTGTTCAATCCTCACCACTTTCCAAGATTCATCCTCTCGATGGACGATCACCTGAGTTGCAATGTTGACCCAGTCAGATCGGTAGCATCAGCAACAATGCAACTACCTCGCAACCTCAAAAAAAACTGAATAATATGCTTTTTGCAACAAAAAACATCGGGTAAGACCGTAATACGACTTTTTATAAGCCGTATTCAGCGCTCGAGTTCCGACCTCATTTGGCCGGGAGTTCTTCCGTTGGTCTACAACTCCGGTAACCCTATACCATACCTAGCTGATGACCGTTTGGAGTGTTGACAATCTGGCAACACCATGGCTATTTTTATACAACACATCTCTGAATACATTTCCATTTACCGCCCTTAGTGTAATAAAGTAATAACAACAAAAATGAAATGGACATAATTTCAAAAGATTTCAAATCTAAATTATAACAATTATTGTTCTATTTCTCAGCGTCATAGCTTGATGCTTTTCCATACTAACGAAAAAATGTCGATAGTGTGAATAAGTTAATCAAGATATGATTCTAAGATTACATTAGTCGAAAAATATTGATACACAATTCGTGTATTTGAAGTTGGTGTTTTATAATTATTTTAGAAGCGTCATACATTTTTAAGATTTTTGTTTATCGTCTGCTACTTTTAGCTAAATATACAATTCATCCGGAGGTACACACGAACAGCTGGTGTTGTTAAAACTCTATCACACACTTGTTCCGCTCTGGTGTAGCAATGCGAAATTGTTCTGATAGTTCATGTGTTCGTTGTTTCGCTGGAAAACTTCTGGATTCTGATTAACTGCAGTGGTGTAAATGTCAAAGTTCATTTCACACTTTCGTTCACGGATTAAAATGTCACTGGATATGATCCACTCGCAGATACCAATGATAACTTGATTAGTTCGCTTCAGGTAAGTTGAAAGCGCATGTGGCACTGTTCTTGTTTTATAATATATACAATTAATATTATTCGCTTTCTACCACGCATTACACAATTATTCCAGACGATTACTACACTAATAATAAAATAAGAAACAATATTTACAGTGGTAATGAACCCTATCACATCACATCATCGATGTACACAGCTTTTCTGAAAAAACAAATTCACTGATGGCTGTGTTGGTCTGAATGTTTTCTAACACGCTGCACTCAGACATTAGTGCTTACTGGGTCGTTCGGACAACGGGACAAAAGATCAGCAATCGTGTTGGTTCTGCCGGCGATATGTCGAACTTCAAAGCTGTAATCTTGCAGCAAAAGAGACCAGCGCGCTATCATCTGGTTTGTTGGGACACCTAGTAATAAATTTTAATGGACTATTGTCCGAATCTACGATGAAATGTCGTCCTAGGAGGAATCTGGACAATTTAGTTATACCCACCACTAGAGCAAGAGCTTCTAACTGAGGTGTGGACCAAGCGCGTTCTCTTGGTTTCAATTTTCTAGAGACGTAGTATACAGGATATAGAATGTTGTCATATTCCTGTAATAGAACAGCCCCAATCGCCACGGAGCTCGCGTCTGTGCGTAATCTGAAAGGAATATGTAAATTTGGCAATTTGAGAATGGGATTCTTTAAACTATTCTCAGAAAAATAAGATAACACTTTTTGGAATGCAAATTTTAGGCATTCGTTGTTTACAATCTTTTCAGGTTGGTTTTTCGTTAGTAGGTTAGTAAATTTTTCTGTCAGTTCAGCAAAATCTGGTATGAACTGCCTATAATAATTTAATAGTCCTAATACACTTCTGACTTGTTTCTTGGTAGTCGGAAGTGAGAGTTTCAGTATTTTGGATACGATGTTATCGTCTGTCGTGACAAAGCCATTAGATATTCTATAACCCAAGAAGGAGATTTCCTGATAGGCTATGTCTACTTTTGTCGGCTTCACAGTCAGTCCGTGTTGTCTAATCCGTTCAAATGTCTGCTGTAATGTCTTTATGTGGTCTGTCATCGTCTTTGTGTGAACACAAATTTCGACCATGTAACAGATAATGTTTGTTATGTCCACAAGTAATAGTCGTGTCATACGTACGAATGTCGCTGGGGCATTGACTAGCCCAAATGTTAATTTGCACCATTCGTACAGTCCCCAAGGTGTGGCAAAAGCTGTCAGATGTCTGTTATGTTCGTCTACCGTTATCTGCCAGTAACCTTTTGTCATATCTAACTTCGTGAAGTACCTAGAGTCTGTCAGTTCTGTCAGTAGATCCTCGCAGTTGGTCATTGGTTCCAGATCTAGAAGAGTTATTTTATTTAATTTTCTATAGTCGACACAGAGTCTTATCGTGTTGTCCTTTTTGCGTACCACGACCATTGGAGATGAAAAATGTGATTGGGATCGTCTAATGATGTTGTTTTTCTCTAAGCTAATGATCTCTTGATGTAAGTTTTCTTTGTAATGTAATGGAATGGTGTAAGGTCTGCATTTTATTGGTGTGTTTGAAGTGAGCGTGATGTGATGTTGTACTAATTCTGTTTGTCCTGGGTTGTTGGAGAAGATGGTGTTGTATTGTTGTATGAGATGTTTGCAAGTGTCTGTTTCTGCTGGAGTTAAGTTTGGGTTTATTTTGATTTCTTTCAAGCAGTTTGTCGTGTCTAATGCAGGTGTTGGAATTTCGTCACTATCTTCGTCATCTTCGTGGTCTATTATCACTGTACAAGCTGTTGTATCGTCTTGTTCGTTGTCTCTGTTGTAGTATGGTCTTAGCATATTGATGTTGAATATTTTATGTTTGTCTTTTATTTGAATCTCATAGTCCACATTCGAAATCTGTCTTATAACTTTAAATGGTCCCTGCCAAGAGTCAGTCAATAAGTGTCGGTCACTAGGTAAGAGAAGAAGTACGTCCTGTCCAGGTGTCAACGTTATTGTCCTGTTCCCTTTGTCTGCATATTGTCTATATGTAGCACCAGATAGTTTTAGTGCTTCTTTTGCAATAGTACAAGAATTGATGATTTTTTCGCGCAATGATGTAACATACACGTATGATGATATGGGTGTAAGTACAGGGGTGGCTTCAGTTAACATTGAATGGTAGATACTCAATGGGCCACGTGGTTTGGCACCATAGATAAGTTCAAAAGGAGAGAATCCAGTACTAGAATGTGGGACCTCGCGATAAGCAAAAAGTATAGCGGGCAAATATATGTCCCAGTTTTTGGAATGTTCTTGCGTGACTTTAGCAAGCATATGCTTCAAATCCCCGTTAAACTTTTCGAGGATTCCCGTTGAGTGAGGATGGTATGGAGAATTGAAACATTGTTTCACCCCTAACATTTTGGTGAAAGCTTGAGTAGATGCAGCAATAAATTGACTACCCCTATCTGATAGGATAGTGTCTGGAAATCCTATTCGTGAAAATATATGGAAGAAAACTTCCATAATATCATTGGCAGTTATATTCTTTAACGGAATCGCTTCCGGCCAGCGGCTACATAAATCAATGATGGTAATGATGAACCTATTCCCTCTGGATGTTACTTGATTCAGAGGGCCCACTATGTCGACAGATATTTTCTCAAAAGATCGACTGGCTAAGTCGGTAATTTGTAATTTGGCCTGTGGGTTTTTACCTTTTTTCACTAGTTTTTGGCAGATGTCACAACTTCTACAATATTTCTTAATGTCATTGCAGAATCTTGGCCAATAAAACTGTGTTAATAATCTTGATCTGGTCTTAGAGTATGCCATATGCCCTGCAAGAGGTATATCGTGGGCAAGATGTAAGGCTTGCTTACGGTATTCAATTGGCAACACAGTTTGCTCTGTGGTGCTGTCACCTCTGGTATAGTACCTGGTGAGGATGCAATTCTTCAGAGCAAAATGCCATCTTGCATTTTTGGTTACCTTTGGCTTTTGGCCGATCAGATTAAAATATTTAGATAATGAAGGATCAGCCTTTTGGGCTGCTACAAAATTCTCCTTCATGGTTTTAGGAGGTAGTATGACTGGGCTAAGCATTTCTATAGCCTCAGTTTGATTAATTTCATCTTGCACTCTCGCAGTAGATCTGGTTACTGCGTTCACACATTCAATGATATCAGATGGTGATGAAACATTTTGGTCAATGGATTCATGAAGTGTTAGTGCTCCATTAGCTACCATACATTCATCTGGTGATACTATACTTTCAATGATGACATGTGATGGTGATGATGTTGTGTTATCATCAATACAAACAGATGTAATATCATGAGGCATATCATTTACCTCTGGTAAATTTCCAATGATAATATCACACACAGGGTTAGTTAATGCAGCGCATTTTATTTTCCCTGTGAGGAAAGGTGTTTGAATATATGCCCTTGCTAATGGGTACTTTTCAATATTTCCAGAGAATGTTCTGCATGTTACGTGCCTGCCTGTATAGTCTGTAGGCATTATGAACTGTCTCTTTAGCCATATAAGAGAGCTTCCGGTGTCACGAAGTACTGTAGCAGGCTTGCCATTCACATATCCCTGATGGATGTTTATTCTGCCTTTGGAATCTATTACCAAATTAGCTTCTTCATTGGCAATAGGAATGGAGTGGACGCATGTTAAAATGCCATCTTCATAAAAGGTATTACAAACAGTACATTTATGTGAATTAAACATGTCAAACGCCTGTGCTGAGTTCACAGGGAGTTTTTCTGAATGTTCTTCATCTGATGATGAACTGTCAAATAAGGCGGCATTTGCTTTCTTGGTCATTTGCCTTCCTTTACAATCTTTACGCCAGTGGCCGTACGCTTTACAGAGGAACCATTTTCGTACCTTTTTAAAGGATTTACGTTCCTTATCCTGACTATTTATGTAGTTCTGTAAGTATGTAAAATATGCTGGGTTCTTATCGCACATTTCACCTTGGTGGTGTGACGTGTTACAAAATCTACAATGATTGTATTTCTCAGAAGTAGGCTTATAAGTTCTTTGCCTATTGTAGGTTTCTGATCGAGGTTTGTCATAGTTTGCAGATGCTACGAAGTTTGTATCAGTAGCTTCAATAGCAAAACAATGTTTATTGGCTGAATAGTAAGCCGACCCACGTCTCTCCATCTCTTCTACACTTGTACATTCATTCTCTAGCAAAAATTTTGAAAATGCTGGTGGAAGGGATGTGATGATTTTATCCCTGATAATGAGATCCTCTAACTTATCATAGTTCTTATTTACTTTGGCTGCTGAACTCCATTTTGTAAATACGTCTCGGACTACTGAGACATAGTCAGAGAACGTCTGAGTAGATTTTGGACTCAGTTTGCTGAACTGTTCTCTGTATCCTGCCTCATCTAGCATAAAATGAGCCATAATTTTCCATTTTAGATAGTGGTAATCTTTTCTGAGGTCTTTGGGGATAGTCTCTATGACTTTCAGAGGTTCCCCTGACAAGCTCCTCATATAAATAATGTTCCATTCAGAAACTGGAACCTGATAATGGTCCATTAAGGTTTCAAAATTTTGGGTGAACGCTGCAATGCAGTCACCTGAGGTATAATTTCTCACAATACCTTGATACTTTTTGTACTGGTTCTCTTTTTCCAGTCTTTCAGATTTCTTAGACTCTTTGTTTATGGCAGTCTCGGTTTCAAGCTGTTTAATTTTGAGTTGTAATTCAAGCTCTTCGCGTTTGCTTTGAGCTGCTATTTCTGCCTTCTTCAATTCAGAATCTAACTCTGCTTGTTTCGTTTTCGCAGCTAATTCTAGCTCAGCCTGTTTTAATGCTGTTTCTGCCTCAGCCTGTTTAGTTTTCGCAGCTAATTCTAGCTCAGCCTGTTTTAATGCTGCCTCTGCCTGCTTTGATGCTCTTTCAGCCGCTCTTTCATCGAGTTCATTAGCTTTTTCTCGAAGGTGTTCAGAGTATTTTGTTTCACTCCATTTTGTTAACTCGTCACCAGTTAACTTTAGCTTTAAACCCATATCGATTAAGTCATTTATTGAAGACATGATGGAATGTTTAAATGAAAATAAGTTATCAGACACACAATTTGTTACAAGGTGTTAGTAACGTGAACAATTTTACAATATTGTTGACTTACAATTTATGCCCAATTTGCATCCGAAGCATATAGAAAAAATATACTCAAGTGTACTCGATGCGGTGAAGAATGGTTCAAACCAGGGCTCGGAACTGTAGGGTCGCTACCTCAAGGACAAACTGACCTCTACGGGCAAGGGTTTCAGATGGCACTGAAAACCTGCTTTCTTTTTGGGAGGGAATAAATTAGAATCTCCCTTTGTGTGAGGTGTATGCTTGTCACTAAATTTTGATTAGGTTTGTATGGCGTTGAGTGTAATTGTAGGTCGTAATGTCGTCGGTCAACAATTTTTCAAATCACAAGTCACTTTCTTTCCTAAACTTTATGCTTTCCACAACTAACTTCACAAATACAATCTAGATATCTTCCAACAATCTATAACAATGATGACACATCACTTACATCAAGATGACATTTAGTAAGGACATAGACATCATGTTCACAAGATGGCGACAAGGTCAAACTACAACAAGTTCAAAATAGCGACAAGTTTTACAATCACAGATGTTTTACACGTTTAAACAATCAAATGCATGTAATTACGTTAGTATGTTCAATGAGGACGAGCCCCCACGTTCACACATGTCAGGGTCTTAAACCTGGCTCGTTGTACCTAACATATGTGAGACAAGTACAAGTACAAAATGATTGGACTTTACACACAATGACACTAAGTTTAATGGATTTATTCCCAATTCACATGCAAGACAATCTAGTTTGGCATGTGATGATCATTACAATACATATACAATACATCAGTACACTTACAGACAAAACCCACAGCATCACAGTCTATCTCACAAGATATACAAGCATTCGACTTTCGGGCACAGAAACGATACGAAGCCTTTCTCAACCCACACGTCTTGTCTTGTCCGAGTCCCCAAACAGTCTGCCGGTTTCCTAACACAGTGCTTGCCCTGTGGACTGGCTTCACGAGGACTGCGTGCGTCCTGCTTTGTCCTTGCCTGACCGCTGACGAGAGCGTCAGCCCGCAACCTGTGGGCAGGTAACTGGTACTCGCCTGGCGGCCGTAACGATGTTACTGCATCCCGGCTGGAGACTATTCGCCTGGCGGGCGTAACGATGTTCCTGCATCTCGGTTGGAGATAGAGATTCTGACAATAAACACTATGCATTTTCAGACAGGCATGGGAATTAGTTGCATTGTTACAATATAGTACCCAGTGACCCCAGAAAAAAAAAACACAACAATGTTATTACAAACAATGTTATTACGCAACAACCACAAATTGGGTCTACTTTCATTTTCCCTCATAATTAAGGCAAATAATGATCAAAGTACTTAGAACCCCAACATATAAACATTTGGTTCTGACACCCTTTACAATGTTCTCATTTAAAAAAATAATGAGCTGGTGTCAAAATACTATACCATCTATACACCATTGGAAAAAAACTACTGACCTGTTACCTTCAGGGAAAAAAAACACCAACACATAAACAGCCTTTTGTATTACTAATTAAACTAATTAATAGAGTCAATTTTCTCCTGGTGTGCGGTTAAGGGTTCATCTTTGCTGTCGATTAGATCCTTTTCCCATTATCTGGGTACCGAATTAATGCACTCAGTTATGTTCATAATATTTATCCACTGGTAATTGGCTGGTGACTATTTTATACTCCATAATCCAGGAATTGAAAAATCACACACCATATATCCCCTCCGTTTGGGGCTAGAATCACGAATATTCTGTTGCCTTAGGCTCGGTGCCCTGTTTGTGAAATTTGGTGCCTCAGGTTGGTCATACTTCAGGAGTTCCACTTAAGCTTTGCTGAAGGTAATTCCCTTTATCATCAGGTCTGATGAAAAGTTGACGTCCATTCAGCTTCTCGGCTTATAATATCAGACTACCAAATTGGCTTACAATAAGGTTTCACCCACCTAGTCGCGAGTCTATAACCCATGGCATTTAGGCTGACAATGGGCCGGCAAGGAATTAGTCGTTGTTATCTAGTCCAGTGTAGAACTTTAATTGACTGAGAGGCATCTCATGGTAGTATCTGTGACTAGGGCCACAATTGATCTATACCTACGTATATCCACAGATGAATAAATCCAGCACAGTAACAGGGTTGCAAACAATTAGATGATTCCTCTTGTTGCAGATGTAGAGACATTTAGCTGCTTTCATATGGTCTTTTATCTGATGGTGTTCAGGGTTTGGAACCTTGAGGTAATCTGGTTTCGTAGTTATGTTTCAGATGATATTAAGTTTGTACCTTGGTTGTATTGGCTTATGTGGTTCAGTGTCTTCTCCCATTTTGAGTTGGTGTTCATAGCTAGAACTTGGGGTTGCATGGCTGGAACCTTATGTTTGACTGTTGCAGCTGTAAGATGTTCTTTCGAAGACTTATCCATTGTGGATATTAACTTGATAATCCAACCAACAGTTGAAGGTTACTCACTGTTGTTAGTTTTAGTAACTTGAAGAAGGATTGTCACAGTTTCACTGACTTGGTTGAATGATGAGGCCATAGGTGATACTTCTCAGAAGTAACGCAAACGATACACTGTTGTCAGTACTCTGATGATCTTCATCTGTGTAGATTATTAGATCTTGAAGTCCATCCTGGATATTCCTACTAAAAATAGGACTTAATCACTCACCCAGTCAGTTGTCTTCTAATTGCACACGCTCATTGCTCATGCTCATAGCTCACGCTATGGAGCTATTGAGCGCAGCAGTCCATGAGTATTTCTAGATGCAGACTATGGTTAGGACATTCACTTTCTGGCTGTTGACCCAGGATCCAGGTTCAGTGATATAGTCCCACCACATTCAACCACCACCTGCTTCTCTTCTATAGAAAAGGGATGACAAGAATACAACACGAGCATTAACCTACTGTGTTATGTTAACTTTCACAAGACAATTACAAACAAAAATACAAAACAACAAGGGGAGAAGGGGAAAGGAGTGGGTGTCCATGTTCCACTGTCCCTCATTGCTGAGTAGAGCCATTCTGACTCTTAATAGTCAGTAAGGTATTTTCTCACTTTATTTTATGTTCTGTTGTTACTGGGACTATTAGATGAGTGAAGTCATTCTGTCCATCCAATATGTTGATATTGTCTCTCTCATTACTTGAAGAGAATAGCCTATACAGAATCTCTGTGGTTTCTAATGCCGCGTCTTCCTTTCGGCACTATAATCATCATTAGGTCAAGACTATTCAACATTGGCTTCTTAAGTACTGACGTACACATGGATTCTTACATCAACATCCTCTAATCCCAAGGTGCAACATTAAAATGTATATTCCCACAGGAAAAAGTAACAATCAGAACAGAGAAAATTCTCATACCAGAAAACAAACATACATGTACATTTCTCTGATATTAAGTACATGATAATCATACATAATAATCATAATGATGATGCAGGGAGCCTAGGTTTTTGAATTTTCTTCATAAACTAAAACATCCATTGTTTTCCCCCACTGCGTACAGCACATGAGGATAGTAATCGCTGTGATATGTTTTGCCAATGACTGCTATTATTCGGAGTGTATTTATTAGAATAACTTATGCCGCACGGTCCAGTATTCTGAATATTGCAAGCAATGTATTCACATCAATCTTCGCTTCTGTTTCTACTACGGTGAGGCGATGGGGATTGAATCCTATCCGAACATGCATTTACATAACGCGTTTACTT
Source organism: Cepaea hortensis (assembly GCA_963921405.1). Taxonomy (NCBI): domain Eukaryota; kingdom Metazoa; phylum Mollusca; class Gastropoda; order Stylommatophora; family Helicidae; genus Cepaea; species Cepaea hortensis. Next base: position 96,911,166 of record OY992888.1, read on the forward strand.
TAATTGTTCATGAATGTATATTCAAACATGGCATGTCCCTAACACTATTTTATGAAATGATTATATGTTCACCCTCATATGGAGTGGTTACTAATCTGTTAACAAAAGGATGGTACTAAAATTTAACACTATAGTTCCAAGTTACAGATTATGATGTGGCGAAGTATTTTATCCCCTGACTAAGAGTCAGGAATACGCGTAATCATTTGTATGTTCCCGCGTGGATAAAACACCTGTCCCATAGTACATAGATTATTTGCAGATTTCTAAGCATAAATAGTGAACTATTGTTCACAGTGCATCGAAGTTTTAACATAGGAATATGAAATTGACAGACACAAGTTCTCTACTGAAGTATGTAAACAAGAGTCTGCTACTACATTGAGATAATTCCTAGAATGTGTTTTTGACATGAGAGTTGATACTTTATGTGTACTACAGTACACATAATATTCATAGGTTATAAACACTATTAGTTAGATATAAGTTCATAATGCCTATAAAAGATATTAACATAGGGATTTGAAATTGTAAGACATAGGAAAAATTACAGCGTGGCGCCCACATGTGTTTCCTTGGTAAACATCATCCAGCCTGGTTTAAGAGAATTGTAACTAATTCTTAATTAAACATACTGGTCTATGTAATACATAAATCCATCTTAATAATGTAGATATAACATACCAATAGCTTGAAGAGAATCATGTTTTTAAAGGCAACACTACCTTTTCCCCACACGGGGAAAGAAATCCCACAAGGGAACGCACGTCTGTTTACTTTCTTAGCTTGAACTAAAAATGGCTACACTGGGTCTTTGTCCTACAATCAGTCGACGACTGTTGGCCAGGTACGTAGGCCAAAATAAGGCCAAATTAATTTAGCTACCCTACGGGTTAGTTTTTATCCTATATTCAGTAAGATACTTAAACCGTAGTTGAAAGGGGTTGTTTATTTTTAAGGGAGTCAATAAATAGGAAAGGGTAAGGACGTTTTATTATATCACACAGATGATACAGTATTAATTGCAGACAATGCGCAGGATCTGCAACAATTAGTAGATGCGGTTGTTGTACACAGTGAGCAACGGGAGTTAGAATTAAATTGTAAAAATACTCAGGTTATGGTCGTCACTAGGAAGAAAGAAGTGCCACAATGTAATATACAAGTAAATGGAAATATTCTTCAACAAGTGAATCGGTACAATTATCTTGGAACAGTCATAACATCTGATGGGAGATGCCTTGAAGAGATTAGAACAAGAATCGCCATGGCGAAAGTAGCCTTTAGCAAGATGAAAAACATTCTGACCAATAAAAAGATGTCAATTGAAACGAGAAAAAGAGTGTTGAGGGGATACATAGAGCCTGTTCTTTTGTATGGATGTGAAACTTGGACAATGAGCAGTCAAGCTGAAAAACATCTGATGGCTGCAGAAATGTGGTTTCTGAGGAAAATGCAACGAATACCATGGACAGACAGAAAAACCAATGACCAAGTACTACAGGAGACAAATGAACATCGTAAGCTGATTGGAGAGATTAGACGTAGACAGTCAAAATTTTTTGACATGTTATGAGAAGAAATGGATTGGAGAACTTGGTGACAACTGGCAAGATCGAAGGGAACAGACCAAGAGGAAGACCGAGAGGAAAATACCTGGATGGCTTGGTCACATGGCATGGACGGGACAGGAACAGTGAGCTGATCCACGACACTGGTGATCGAGTGAAATGGCGAGTCATGACCGCCCACGCTTTCCGGCATGGTACATGATTGATTTATTGTGTAATGGGGGCGATCTATAGGGAGGAAATTCGAAAGGGGGGAATGACGTTCTGAACATATGGTAAAGGAGGGATTGGGCCAACAAAAGGCTGAGAACCACTGTTTTAGAAGAAGGACCTGCATTCTTGTTCAAGTTTTTGTGTGTGCGTATATTTGCACACATGTAGTAATTTAATTCTCACTGTTATAATTCATTCGTATATATAGTTTATTTATAATATTCGTCTTGCTAGCCCTGGTTCAGTGACTAGTGACACACCGTGTTGTGCAATTTCTGATTGTTCCACTCCGGAGTAGACAAGCGCATAACTGTGGTGGATCTCCATGCATTCCCTCCCTTTTATTCTGGTGACCACTATTCCCATGTCCAATTTGTTTCTTCTCCTTTGTTTCTATGAGTTCTTTTTCTTTACTGTTAAAACTGCAGATGTTCAGTATGCCTTATTTTTTTGTAAATCGCTGATCTGTCTCGTTGTCTTTCGACATCGTCGGGAATGTTACCATGTGTATCAGTACGAATATGCTTCATATTATGTCTTCGAGCAGGAAAAAAAACATCAACTGCCTGTTTGCTAGGCCAGTCGCATGTTTTGGACGAACACGGTATGACCAAGGGGGTATGTCCCTCCAGGAGAGCCAGAGCCCCGTTAGCGCCCGACCTCGCGGTCACGGTTACCCGGTCACACCACAGGGAAGTGAGGTTGACTTGCGTAGTCTGGGGATCATAGGCAGGCTACTACTGTTCACTTTTCACCCCTCCTAAGAGAGGTTAGATGAACCTATTTCTACTGTTGCATATCCCTTATAGGACGTTGTAGTCATCACCAGCATTTTTTAGCTGATGTTGATGCACTAGGCAAGTTTTTATATTTAGTAGTTTGCCATTGCTGTCTGAACGACCGGCTCACATGTCCCCGTAAGTTACAAGCGGAGCGATCCGCTACCGAATCTTGCGCAGCAGTTTTCCACGTGGATATACGGGATTACGAACAACGTCGTTAATCCCTTGGCCAGGGAATCGGGCCTGCAGATCCTTCTTCTTCTTCAGCGTTCCCAGCCATTGAGGTTCTTTGCTGTAGATACAATCCGTCTCCATTCGTCTCTCTGGTTGACCTTCTCTTGCCAGTCATTGATGTCAAGTGATTGTAGGATTGTAGGTTTGTATATATATTATCTCTCCACCGTCTTCTTGGCCTACCTCGGGGTCTACTACAGAAGAAGAATTCACTCAACCATCGTCAGCTTGTATGCACCAACCATGACCAACGAAGATGACGTCAAGAACAAGTTCTATGAGGACGTGCACACTGTTTTAACGTCTGTTCCCAAAAGGAGACAAACTTATACTACTTTGAGACTTTAAAGAGTAGGCAAGGACACGGCCTCTTGGAGTGGCATCATTGGAAAGGACTGAGTCGGTAATTGTAACATCAATGGAGCACGATCTCTTGATTACCAACACAATTTTCTGTCTTCCTATGAGATAGAGGAAATCGTGGATGCACTCTCACTTGAAACACTGGATGAAATTAATAGTCATCATCATTCTTGATGGACAAACATCAACCTTGCTGGCGACACAGATTGCAACCCGTCATGGCAGTAACTGAAGCAGTAACCTGGCTGGAGACACAGATTGTAACTCGACATGGCATTGTCGAAACAAGAACAAAGAGTTGATCCACGACTCTGATGATCATGTGAGAAATCTAAACACGACCGCCCTCGCTTATCGACATGGTATATGATGATGAACTTACCCTATGCAGCTCAGTGTAAGTATATGCCTCTCTATATCACGTTCTAGCCTACAAAATATACTCGCTATAGATTCATGTAACTGTTTGGCGCTATATATCTTGCATTCTAACCCATATAACTTACGTTTTATTGATCCATGTAACTGTATGCCTCTCTATGTCACTCTATATAGCCCATATAACTTAATCTCCATGTAAGTGCACGCCTCTCTGTGCCGCTATCTCTCTCTTTCTGTGTGTATGTGTATGCTTGTTTATATATATATATATATATATATATATATATATATATATATATATATATATGAGTGTGTGTGCGTGTGTGTGCGTGTGTATGTGTTCACGTATGTGTGTGTTTGTGTGTGCGTATGTGTGTGTGTGTGTCAGAACAAGAGAAATGGTGCTTGGTGAATTAAGAAGGTATCGCGGAGGAATGCCATCAGTGGAGCTGATTCAGAGCACCAATCTGGGAGATCTGGGGAGAGATGTGATCGTCTGCATCAGTTGCCAAGGCACATGATCGTGACGAAACTGATTGGTGTTTTCATCCTTTCCCTATCTCATCTTGTGCCTCTCGTACCTTGCAGTGTCGAGGTGGAGCACAAACAATAGGAGAGTGCCCGTTTATGGACATGATAAATCGAAATTCCCATGTTCTCTGCTATTGCCTCTGTCCATCGTTTACATGGTAGGCCTCTCCATTATTTTCTGCACATCATTGCTTGTTGTGGTATAGTGTCAGTTGGTAGCCTAGTTATGTGGCTGAACCCTGTAACGTGCTGTTTTCTAGTGAACGTTATTGTTTCTATAACCCCTACTTTAGTCCTGATGTCATCATTTCTGATTTTCTGGCTTCTTTAGATATAGAGTAACCTCGTCAGGAATGTAATTTCCGTTGTTGTAATTTTTATTTTCCTATTTGCTGTCATTGTAAATATGTGACATTCGTATAGTTGGTATAAAGATTGTGTTGTATAGTTCTTTTTCAGTATCTACTGTTACGTGTATGTTCTTTAGTACCGGTGCCACTTATCCAAAGAGTTGGTTTGCCTTATTCCATGCATTTTCAATTTGGTCTTTGGATTTCTCACCTACCTACCAATACTATGATGCTGATATGTGGAAGATTTACTTATAAGTAGATATGAATCAATGAGCTCACAATTACTATGTGCAATCTTGACTCACTATGTAGCTCTCTTTTCCACCCTAATGAACTTGTAGAAGTTCTTAGCACGTACACTCAGAGTTAAGAGTGAGAGCATCATGGCAAACTACGATTAAATACTAGGGGGCGTCAAATGAAAGTCCAAATTTCCCACACATCCCCCACCCCCTTTTTAGGTGAATATATTCTGAAATATTGAAGAACTACCTCTGAAGTCGGGGTGGATTCGCCTGAACTCGAGGGACAATGTTAATAGGGAAAGCTAACCCAGACACAAAATTCAGTCCAGCAATACGTAAATAGTGTGTATGGACTACGCTTGAGTTTAAAACGAGTGATCAAGAGAGCGGAAAACAAAATATTGAAGAACAAATATATCATGATTTCGATGACGTCACCACTGTGTTCAATGCAAGTCGTCTAGCTCCGATACAATGCTGGATTCCTGTAGGGGAATGTCCACTTGACGGCATGTGTACCCACTCATGCCCCCCGTTGCTGTACCTCTTCATCTCACCGGACAGAGTTGAAACTTCCTGCTTATACCTTTCTTGACTGACAGACATGCATCACCATACTGGACCTTCATTCGCAGATGAATTTCTATACATTCACCCCTTCGTTGATTTCCAATTTCAATCATGATTTTCATTTGAAGCCCTCTCGTATATCTAACTGTAGTGTAACGCCATGTGGCGGAGATTGTTGTAGATTATTTGCCGTATACTTTCTACCCATTGATGGCCACTGGTGTGACGTATCTGCCTGCACATTGTAACTTTATTTATCCTCACTAGCTACAATTCTTTAGAGCCTATTAGTCACAATATATTCCTTTAGGCCCTTTGTGGTCCACCAATGGCCGTCTGCCAGTGTTAGTGGTCAGTAATTTAGTATTTCGAGTTTGCACCTTGGATGACCATCTCTACACCCTGACCAGATCAAGAGCAGATAAATCTATAATTTGATCTTAGCCACCGATAGTTACAATTACAAGGTACACGCCTGTACCTGCCAAAAATGAATATGTGTTCAACATGTAACCACCACAGATAAGCAGATATTTGCTCAGACATATAACTTCTTAAGTAATGTAATATTTGTGTACGATATTATACAATAAAAATAGTCATGTATGAATTAATACAAAATAGTTTAAATTATAAAAAAAAAAAAGATTGTTTGATTACATATATGCCGGAGAGCTTCCCTGAACAGATCAAGTAAGATGGTATAAACATGTTTTTACATATGAAATAACCACCGTATGTGTTATTTGAATACATAGCTATAGTTGTCTCCCGTGCTGGCCTCCTTAATATGGATTTAGATTATTTTTGGTTCCCCTTTTTGCCTAATTTCCTGTAGTATAGTTATAAGGCTATGAGTGAAGACATCTCACATCCGGACGATAGTTTGTTGATGCGTGATTCACGTTTTGTGACCAGATCCTGGAGAAGACAATTACCTCCTGGATTGGAGACTACGTGTTCGGACACGGTCCATGTAGGACGTGTCGTGAGCGAGTGCTAAAATGGCATGATCTTAGTGCCGATTGAGTGATGTAGTTTTAGTATTTCAGTGATGATCGTGGTTTAGTAGAGAATAAGTGTGAGATTAGATGAAAGTATCAAATATTGTAAACATGTAACGGTGAAGTAGATAATGAAAACTGCGTGGACTTCTGTTGTGTTATTCATCTAAATCTGTGACTCTAGCGTGAGATTTGGAGAGAGAGGGTAAACTGCAAGCTGTTGGCAAATATGGACAACTATAAAGATCTAATATCAAGTACACTACACGATAATACACATGGCGCAGAGATCTTCAAACATCACTTACGGAACACAGAAGTAGCGCTATGACAAAGTTGCAATCATGGGGATGGCTAGCCAGTAGTAAGACAACAAGCTAAATGTGGTCTAAACGTCGATCTATAACAATATTGTTGCCAAACTTTATTTGGCATAGCACATGCTGATCAACTTAATCTCTACATTTCCACGTATCCATATGTCTATCTATGTCACTTTCTAGCCCACACAAATTATCCTCTATAGCTTCATGTAGCTTGTCTAAGAGCAAAGATAGCTTGTCTGTGCATCCTTTGATTGTCCTAACTCAAAAGTGTGTTTTACTTAGCTGGGATTCTATTGTGGGTCGTTATCCTTTCTATACAATTTTGTGGAATATATTTTCAGTATGACTCAAAATCGGTACAATTATCTCGGAACAGTCATAACATCTGGTAGGAGATGTCTTGAAAAGATTAGAACAAGAATCGCCATGGCGAAAATAGCCTTTAGCAAGATGAAAAACATTGTGACCAATAAAATATATGTCAATTGAAACGAGAAAAAGTGTGTTGAGGGGATACATAGAGCCTATTCTTTTGTATGGATGTGAAACTTGGATAATGAGCAGTCAAACTGAAAAATATCCAATGGCTGCAGAAATGTGGTTTCTGAGGAAAATGCAAAGAATACCATGGACAGACAGAAAAACCAATGACCAAGTACTACAGGAGACAAATGACAATCGTAAATTGATTAGACAAATTAGACGTAGACAGTCAAAATATTTTGGACATGTTATGAGAAGAAATGGATTGGAGAACTTAGTTACAACTGGCAAGATCGAAGGGAGCAGACCGAGAGGAAAATACCTGGATGGCTTGGCCACATAGCATGGACGAGACAGGAACACTGAGCTGATCCACGACTCTGGTGATCGAGTGAAATGGCGAGTCATGACCGCCCACGCGTTCCGGCATGGCACATGATTTATTGATGACTCAAAAAGGGAAATAGGCCTCAAAGGCCTTCTAAGAGAGGCTAGATGAACCTAACTCTACTGTTGCATATCCCTTACAGGATGTTGTAGTCATCACCAGCATTTTTCAGCTGATGTTGATGTACTAGGCAAGTTTTTACATTCAGTAGTTTGCCATTGCTTTCTGAACGACCTGCTCACATGCCCCCGTAAGTTACAAGCGGAGCGATCCGCTACCGAATCTTGCGCAGCAGTTTCCCACGTGGATATACGGAATTACGAACAACGTCCTTAAATCTCTTGGCCAGGTATTCCGACCTACAGATCCTTGCGCAGTCAAAAACATTATAACTGTTCTTTGCTATTCCAGCTAAATGCACTGCGCTTTATGGTTTAGTTTAGTTTAGTTTAGTTTAGTCGACGGCAAAAAAATCACGGCACACGGGTGTAACCCATAAGTACTCCGTTCTACTCCTAACTCAAGCCTGAGTCCAGAGAATCTCAGCGCAGTGCACGAACTCCGTAGCACCGGCGAGGATCCTGAAATACTTTGGGTAGATCTTAAATTCGAAATTTTGCCAGGGAAGCGCCGTTAGGCTATTATTTTTCTATTTCCAACTGCCAAGGGGTTTTTTACGTGCGCAACAATACACACGGGCGTCAGATCTCACTACCCAGAGACAACAATACACACGGGCGTCCGATCTCACTACCCAGAGACAACAATACACACGGGCGTCCGATCTCACTACCCAGAGACAACAATACACACGGGCGTCAGATCTCACTACCCAGAGACAACAATACACACGGGCGTCCGATCTCACTACCCAGAGACAACAATACACACGGGCGTCCGATCTCACTACCCAGAGACAACAATACACACGGGCGTCCGATCTCACTACCCAGAGACAATAATACACACGGGCGTCAGATCTCACTATCCAGAGACAACAATACACGCGGGCGTCAGATCTCACTACCCAGAGACAACAATACACACGGGCGTCAGATCTCACTACCCAGAGACAACAATACACACGGGCGTCAGATCTCACTACCCAGAGACAACAATACACACGGGCGTCAGATCTCACTACCCAGAGACAACAATACACACGGGCGTCCGATCTCACTACCCAGAGACAACAATACACACGGGCGTCCGATCTCACTACCCAGAGACAACAATACACACGGGCGTCCGATCTCACTATCCAGAGACAACAATACACGCGGGCGTCAGATCTCACTACCCAGAGACAACAATACACACGGGCGTCAGATCTCACTACCCAGAGACAACAATACACACGGGCGTCAGATCTCACTACCCAGAGACAACAATACACACGGGCGTCCGATCTCACTACCCAGAGACAACAATACACACGGGCGTCCGATCTCACTACCCAGAGACAACAATACACACGGGCGTCCGATCTCACTATCCAGAGACAACAATACACGCGGGCGTCAGATCTCACTACCCAGAGACAACAATACACACGGGCGTCCGATCTCACTACCCAGAGACAACAATACACACGGGCGTCCGATCTCACTATCCAGAGACAACAATACACGCGGGCGTCAGATCTCACTACCCAGAGACAACAATACACACGGGCGTCAGATCTCACTACCCAGAGACAACAATACACACGGGCGTCAGATCTCACTACCCAGAGACAACAATACACACGGGGGTCCGATCTCACTACCCAGAGACAACAATACACACAGGCGTCCGATCTCACTACCCAGAGACAACAATACACACGGGCGTCCGATCTCACTACCCAGAGACAACAATACACACGGGCGTCCGATCTCACTACCCAGAGACAACAATACACACGGGCGTCCGATCTCACTACCCAGAGACAACAATACACACGGGCGTCCGATCTCACTACCCAGAGACAACAATACACACGGGCGTCAGAACTCACTACCCAGAGACAACAATACACACGGGCGTCCGATCTCACTACCCAGAGACAACAATACACACGGGCGTCCGATCTCACTACCCAGAGACAACAATACACGCGGGCGTCCGATCTCACTACCCAGAGACAACTATACACGCGGGCGTCAGATCTCACTACCCAGAGACAACAATACACACGGGCGTCCGATCTCACTACCCAGAGACAACAATACACACGGGCGTCCGATCTCACTACCCAGAGACAACAATACACACGGGCGTCCGATCTCACTACCCAGAGACAACAGTACACACGGGCGTCCGATCTCACTACCCAGAGACAACAATACACACGGGCGTCCGATCTCACTACCCAGAGACAACAATACACACGGGCGTCAGATCTCACTACCCAGAGACAACAATACACACGGGCGTCCGATCTCACTACCCAGAGACAACAATACACACGGGCGTCCGATCTCACTACCCAGAGACAACAATACACACGGGCGTCCGATCTCACTACCCAGAGGCAACAATACACACGGGCGTCCGATCTCACTACCCAGAGACAACAATACACGCGGGCGTCCGATCTCACTACCCAGAGACAACAATACACACGGGCGTCCGATCTCACTACCCAGAGACAACAATACACACGGGCGTCAGATCTCACTACCCAGAGACAAAACAATACACACGGGCGTCAGATCTCACTACCCAGAGACAACAATACACACGGGCGTCCGATCTCACTACCCAGAGACAACAATACACACGGGCGTCAGATCTCACTACCCAGAGACAACAATACACACGGGCGTCAGATCTCACTACCCAGAGACAACAATACACACGGGCGTCAGATCTCACTACCCACAGACAACAATACACACGGGCGTCAGATCTCACTACCCAGAGACAACAATACACACGGGCGTCAGATCTCACTACCCAGAGACAACAATACACACGGGCGTCCGATCTCACTACCCAGAGACAACAATACACACGGGCGTCAGATCTCACTACCCAGAGACAACAATACACACGGGCGTCAGATCTCACTACCCAGAGACAACAATACACACGGGCGTCCGATCTCACTACCCAGAGACAACAATACACACGGGCGTCAGATCTCACTACCCAGAGACCAGGGGAATTTATTACTAGAAGTCCACGAGAAAATATCCCGGCCCTCACCGGGGCTTGAAGCCGCGACCTCCTGCATTTGAGGCGGATACCATACCTCGAGACCACTCAGCCCCACTCAGCACTGCTCTTTGTATACCATGATAGTGAATTTCTGAATGACATCCAGCAAATTAGGAAGAGCTTTGAGGCGGTAGAGGTTTAGTTTCCTAGAGGAATGTTGCGGAGACCGTGGACTGCCAGAACTACTGACAACCAGTCAATGGAAGAGGCTTATGAAGCTAGACCATTACAGGCAATTATACACAAAAGACATATATCGTTCTTTGGTTAGACAATGAGAAGACAGGTATTGGAGAACACTCTAACCACTGGAATAATCATAGATAGAGGAGGCCGAGACAGAACAAGAGAAACGATGTTGTTGCACTAAAAAGGTATCGTGAAGGAATGCCATCAGTGGCAGAGACAGAAAAAGAGAATATTGGGTGGACTATTAGGGTGTGTGTGTGGCTGTGTCTCTTTGTGTGTTTGTGTGTTTGAGTGTGTGTGCCTTTGTGTGTGTTTGTGTGTGTGTGTGTGTGTGTTTGTGTGTGTGTGTGTTTGTGTGTGTGTGTGTGTTTGTGTGTTTGTGTGTGTTTGTGTGTGTGAGTGCGTGTGCCTTTGTGTGTGTTTGTGTGTGTTTGTGTGTGTTTGTGTGTGTGTGTGTGTGCCACAGAATAAGAAGGCATCGTGTAGGAATACCATCAGTGAAGCTGATTGAAAGCAACAAGCTGGGAGATCTGGGGAAACACATGCGAGTCTTCGACAGCTGGCAAGGCACATGATCATGACGATTATGAGTGTTGTCATATTTCTCCCGATCTCATCTTGTTTCTCTTGTACCTTGCGGTGTCGAGGTGAAGCAGGAACAGTAGGAAGTGCCCGTTTATGTGCTTCATATGTTGAGACGTCTTCTGTACATCATTGCTTGTTGTGGTATAGTGTCAGTAGGTAGCCGAGTTATGTGACCGCACGGTTTAACGTGATGTTTTCCGATGACATAGGACGCTGCTATAACCCCCACTGTAGTCGTGGTTTAATCATTTCTGAATTTCTCTCTTCTTGATACATTCAGTTTTCTTTCCATGAATTTCATTTCCGGTGTTTAAAATTGTTTGTTTTCTCTTTATATGTCATTGTTCATGTGTAATATTGGTAGCATATAGTTGATAGAAAGATTGTAATATAGAGCTATTTTACAGTATCTAATAATACGTGTTTGCTCTGTAGTACTTGTGAAATTTGTCCAAGGAGTGGGTTTGCCTAATTGCATGTATTTGCCATCTCATTTCTGAATTATCAACTACCTTCAAATGATGTAATGCTAATATGTGAAACATTCACGTATATGTAGATCTGAAGCAATGAGCTCACAATTACAATGACCAATCTTGACTCACAATGTAACCCTATTTCCAACCCTTGAGAAGTAGACATTCTGAGCGCGTACGTATAGAGTGAGAGCATCAAGACAGCCTGCGATAAAATATATCTAACTGTAGTGTCACGTTAACTGGAGGAGATTGCTGCATGTTCTTTGCCGTATACTTTCTATACATTGATGGCCACTGGTGTGACGTATCTGTCCAGCACCTGACACCTTTTCTTTACCCTGGCTAATTACAATTACAATGCACACGCGTGTACCTGCCAAACATGATCATCATAGACCATTTAGCAGAAAATGCAGTTAGGAAAATAACTAACTGCCCAGACCTATCGCACTTTAAGTAAACACATATTGTGTAGGATATTATGCAACAAGAATAAATGTGTGTGAATTTATATAAGATATTAAGAAACAAATAAACGGATTGTTTGATTGTATAAAGGTGGAGAGCTTCCATAACAGGAGACGAGTAAAATGTTGTGAATTTAATTTGTGTACATAAAAGATCACCGCATTTGCTATATGAATAAATAGCTACCGTTATCTCCCGTTCTAGAATTAATATGGATTTAGATTATAATTATTTATCCTCATTGCTTAATGTTTTATAGTACAGTGTTTTAAAACATTAGTATACTGTTGCCATGGCCGAGGGGTTAGCAGCTTTCTCCGCTAACCCCGAATACTCTCATCACGTGACGCGACAAGAATTAGAAGTGGTTCGAATTGCAAAAGTGACTTATGGATCCGGTCGCTCAGAAAGTCGTGGCGTGCTGATGAGCGTAATCTAGCCTAGGAATCAACATACAGCTGAAAGATGCTGGTGTTGACCGCCATATCCTGAAACAGGATGGAAACGCGAAAAAAAAAAAAATACGCATTTATGGGAAAATAGAAATACACAACAACATTTTATTAAAGTACATGAGCCCATGTGCAGCAGCAAGACAGCGAGTGCACAGCATCAGTTGCATGGTGAGATCAACAAGAGACAGGGCAGCAGGTTAACTGAGACAACTTATGTAAGGGTCAGGTCGAAGATTGTGTTGTAGGATTCTTGGTCAGTATCTACTGATACGTGTGTGTTCTTTATTATTGGTGCCATTTGGCCAATGAGTGAATTTGCCTTATTGCAACTTTGTTACCATCTCTTCTTCTGATTGCTCACCTATCTTCCAATAATATGATGCTGACATGCGGAACCTATAAGTAGATCTGAAGCAATGAGCTCACAATTACAATGACCAGTCTTGACTAACAATGTAGCCCTTCTTCCTACCCTAATGAACTTGTAGAAGTACTGAGCTCGTACACTCAAGTTAAGAGTGAGAGCATTAAGACAGTCTACGACAGTGCTTCTCAACCTTTTTTGGCCCATGCCCTTGTTCACTATATGTTGAGAATGCCACCCCCCCCCTTTCGTATTTCCTCCCTATAAATTCCCCCCTCCCCCACCCTGCCCCTACATAGTATACGTAAAAATGGAAGCTAACTTTAATAACACATACTAGAACAAGTTTAGACGTCTACATAAAACATGATTTGTGGGTCTACTTACGTTATAAGACGAATAACAGAAGGGCGAGGAGTACAGAACAGTAAAGTATTGAGGGAAAAACAATATCAAGTAATCGGTTCTTGTATTAACGCGATCTTGAAGTAATCTTCATTCTCTCCCACCCCCACCCCTTCCACCCCCGGAAACCCTAAAATTCCCCCTACTGGGGAATTCCCCACTGGTTGAGAACCACTGGTCTACGATAAAATATAACTAACGGTAGTGTCACACCAAGTGGCGGAGATTGCCGTAGATTCATTACCGTATACTTTCTATGCAGTGATGGTCACTGCTGTGACGTATGTGGCCTTGGCATGACAACTTTTCATTACCATCACTAATTACAAAATAATTTTTAGTGTCTCTTAGTCCCACTATGTGCCTTTCGGTCCAATGTATTCACAAAGTCCAACCTGCCATTGTTAGTGGACAGGGATTTGGTGATTCGAGTTCACAGTTTGGATGAACGACTCTGCACCCTGACCAGATCAAGTGCAGATAAATGCATACTTTGATCGTGGCCGCAGATATATATAATTTATGGGGGATCGCGGTTCCCACAGGTTCCAAAGCCTCCCCAGTAGGTCCCCGCGTCCCTATGTGGCATTCCGTTGACCTCTGCTTGTGGCCCTGCCAAGATCAAGTGCAGATACTAAACTTTGATGTTAGCCACAATGCCGAATACAATTACAAGGTACAGATGTTTTATTTATTTATTTATTTCCTTTTTTTTTTAAAGTACAAGGACATCTTTTAACTAGCAAGCAACAGTACGGTTAAGCAGATATTTGTTCAGACCTATCACATTCAGAAAACTATTTGTGTACGGTATTATACAATTCTAAAAGCTATGTACGAATTAATGAAATACAGTTTAAAAAAAAAAAAAACAGATAAAAAGATTATTTGATTGCATAATAGCCGGAGAGTTTCATCGAAATGAGACAAGTGAATCGTCAATCATATTGAAAAGAAAAATAATTAAATAACCACCGTATTTGTAATATGAATAAAAAGCTATCGTTATCTCCCCTGCTGGCCTTAATATGGATTAAGATTATGATTATGTCCCCTCATTGCCTCATTTCCTGTAGTACAGTGTTCTAAAGCTATTTTAATGTAATGCAGATTATTGCAACAACAGAAATAGACACCAAATTGTTAGTGAACAGTAAGACTAATATTCTGAAATATATCATCATCAGTATTTGCTTTGTCAAATGTCAAATGGCGTTGACTAACTTTCACTCCCGTATCGGAAAAGAACGTGGAGGCTTCAAATGAAAACCTTTTTTTTTTTTTTGGGGGGGGGGGGGGGGTGAAAATATTCTAAAAGAGAACGGAAAAAAATATCATTTTTTCGATGTAGTCACAACTGCGTTAAATGTAAGTCCTTCAGAGCCGATAAATTGTTTGTATTCCTATATACAAAAATTAACTTGTTCACAACTCGGTGCGCCTGAATCAGTCGTGAACAGTATGTCAAAGATGTATCGCCGGTTTGAAACTTCCGACTCCACTCATACATGTGCTCGACTGATAGGCATAGATCTCCATACTGGGCCTTCATTCACCTCTGAATTTCTATAGGTTTATATAACCTATAAAATAACGATGCTCATCATTGGCGTGTGACAACAGTATGGCGACCATCTTTAAACAGTCCTCATGGCGTCACCTTGTTCACCTGCATCTTGATGACACGTGCTTAACATTCTTACATCCATGCCAACAATATTGACAGGTTACAAAATAATGGTTTGGTTATTGTAATGTCTATAACCCTTTTAAAATTATCATTTGAAGCCCCCTAGTACATGAGCACATGCCTAATAGCGAGACAATGAGTGCACAGCATCCACTGCACGGTGAGATCAAGAAGAGAAATGGCAGCAGGTTAGACAGAGGAAACTCCTCGAAGAGTCAGGCCGAGCAAAGCTTAGGAACGGTCTGTTCACTCGAGGGCACAGATTCTTGTGAAGGACGGAAACACACGCAAGCAACATGTAGTAAGTTCTTGTTAGTATGCATCAGACTATAAAGAGGGTGAAGACAACACCACATGCATTTAGAGTTAGAAGTTCAAGCTTTATTTTTGAGAGTTCTTCTTAGGGTAAGTAGTCATCTAGGCAACGGTATGTTGTTGGACATAGGGGAGCTCAATTGTCTTTACAGATCAGGTCGGAGGGACAACTGTGAAAGAAGACTGTGGTGTCAAGGCCTTAAAAAGAAAGTAGTCTGACTATGGATTGCAGTAACTAAATCAGTAACCTGACTGGAGTCAGGCTGTAACCCGACATGGAAGTAACTAAAGCAGTAGCCTGACTGGATATACAGATTGTATCATGACATGACTATAACTAAAGCAGTAGCCTAACTGGTGACACAAATTGTAACCCGACATGGCAGTAACTAAGGCAGTAGTCTGGATGGAGACACAGATTGTAACCCGACATGGCAGTAACTAAGGCAGTAGTCTGGCTGGAGACACAGATTGTAACCTGACATGGCAGTAACTAAGGCAGTAGTCTGGCTGGAGACACCGACTGTAACCTGACATGGCAGAAACTAAAATAGTAGACTGGTCGGAGACACCGACTGTAACCCAACATGGGAGAAACTAAAGCAGTAGCCTGGCTAGAGACACAGACTGTAACCCGACATGGCAGAAACTAAGGTAGTAGCCTGGCTGGAGACACAGACTGTAACCCGACATGGCAGTAACTAAAATAGTAGACTGGCTGGAGACACAGACTGTAACCAGACATAGCGTGTTATTCTTCTGCTGCGTTCGTCTGGAGATATTTTTCGGACGTGATTGCGTTGTGGAAGGCAAGGGAAATCCACCACATTATCTTCCCAAGATTTAATGGCGACACACATTTCAGAAATAGTGAACGACGTTAATGGCTGTCTTAGGACATCCTCGTCCGGTAGCGGCAGTCATGAGCCACGGGTGACACCAGACCGTCATCCAGCTACTGTTGGTAAAACTAAAACTGTAACTAAATAAATTTAGAGCAGTAACATGGAATGTAAGGACATTAAATGAGTTAGGAAAGTTAAACAATGTTCTAAGAGAAATGGAAAACATGAAAATGTATATACTAGGCATACGTGAGATGAGATGGAAGGGATCTGGCAAAATTATAACCGACAAACACACAATTTATTCTGCAGGGGACACACATGAAAAAGGTGTAGGAATAATATGTGATGAAAAAACAGCAAAACCTATGAATGGATACTGGTGTATTTCAGATAGAGTTATAATGGTCAAAATCAAAGGCAAACCAATAGATATAAATATTGTACAAGTACATGCACCAACAACAAGCAGTAGTGAAGAAGAAATACAACACTTTTACGATGAAATAGAATTGGCAATAGCTCAAATTGGATCACAAGAAATAAAAATAATACTGGGAGATTTTAATGCAAAAGTAGGAAAGGGAAAAATAGAGGATATAGTGGGGAATTACGGTTTAGGTACAAGAAATGAACGAGGTGAGAGACTAATAGAATGGGCAAATATTAATGATATGATAATTGGAAACACATGGTTTAAACACCATAAAAGACGACTATACAAATGGAAAAGCCCTGATATGAAAACACGCAACCAAATTGACTACATACTTATTAATAAAAGATTTAGAAATGCATTAATTACTGTAAAGACGATGCCTGGTGCTGACGGTAATAGTGATCATGTACCACTATGTGGACAAATAAAAGTAAGATTAAAGAGAGGAAAAGGGAAAAAATGGTTAAGAACTCGAGACTTAATAAAGAGGTTCTAAACATAGATAAAGAAATTCAAGAACAATACAGAGTGACTGTGAAAAATAGGTAAAATGCAATAGCTAAAATACAGAGTATAAATGAACAATGGGAAATGTTAAGGGACTCCATTCATCAAACTAGCAAAGAAATATTACCGGAGAGAAGCCAAAAAGCTAAGAAACAATGGATGAATGAAGAAATCTTAATGCTGATGGACAAAATGATGCAGAATAAAAATGGCAAACAACAGTATTCTAAGATAAATACAGAAATAAGAGATAAATGTTTGAAGGCAACAGAAAGTTGATTAAACGAGCAATGCCAAAAAGAAAAAAAAAATAGTATTAAATTCCATTAAAATCAAAAACGTATGCACAGACAAATCAGTGAGCTCACAGGAAGAAAAATAAGAATAATTGCAGGGTGTTTGAAATCAATAACAGTTAATATGTTATTGGAAGAAGGTGCTGTAATGAAGAGGTGGAATGAGTATATACGATAATTATACAATGGAGAAAGGGAAGAATTAACAGAATAATGTAACTGAGAAGGCCCTGCTATGTAGCAACGCAAGGTCTACAGTACTAGTCCTGCGTATTAATAGAATGTGTACAGTACAGGAGCAGTGTAGAAATTCATTCATTCATTCAGTAGCATGTTCTTTGCAGAACCTCGCTTCCATAACAACCTTCCGGAAAACCTCTCGATCATAAGCAAGATGTCCCGCGTCTGATACACCCATCTGGAGATCATCCGCCACATCCTGCACCCATCTTCTCTTTTACCTTCCTCTTCCTCTCTTCCCAGGCATATACCCCTCCATTATTGTTCTCTCCAGACTTTCGTGACGTTTCAAGTGACCAAAATATTTCAATTTTCTTTGTTTTATCGTCTTTAATAGCCAACCTTCTTCAATATTCCACTCTTGAAGTATGGATGCATTTGTTCTTTTCTTTACCCAAGATATTCTTAGAACTCATCTATAACATTTATATTCAAAGGCGTTTATGCGCTGTTCAGCTTGTTTAGTAAGTGTCCATGTCTCACAGGCGTATGTTGCAATGGGAAAGATGCATGCTCTTAAAAATCTAATTTTTGTAGTTCTTTCTGTCCCACTCCATAATTTATTCAGCTGTTTTAGTCTTTGAAGAGCAATTGATAGTCGCCGTTTAATTTATTTCATTGTGTCACCGTTGTTGGTAATCAATGTACCAAGATATTCAAAATTTTCCACTACTGCCAATTTTTCCCCATTAATGTATATTTCTTTCTCCATAGTAGTTTTATCTGTATGCATTATCTTTGTTTTTGCTATGTTAAGATATAAGTTGTGATTTTCACTATTCAATTGGGTTGAAGCTATTAGGTTTTCTATGCCATTCTGTGTTGTGGATAGTAATATTGTATCATCAGCATATCGAATCTCCGATATGTCATGACCGCCGATATTGAGGGCATCATATAGCTCCCTGTTTATATCATCTCTTACATTTCTCATTATATTTTCGGCGTACAGGTTAAACAAATAGGGTGAGAGCACACAGCCCTGACGGACTCTTTGCTTGATGTCAAACCAATTTGATGCCTCGCCATTTATTCTAACTGCTGCTTGTTGGTCTAGATAGAGCATTTTTATTAGTTGTACTACATGTGATGGAAAGCCCATATTCCTCATGATTTCCCAAAGTTTCTGATGCTGTACACAGTCAAATGCCTTTGAATAATCCACAAAACATGAGAATAGGTTTACATTAAATTCTCTGCACTTCTCTATTATTAAACGCATGTTGAATATGTGATCTCTTGTTCCTCTTCCTTGTCTAAATCCAGCTTGAACTACGTTAATCTCTTCTTCCATTTTCTTACTAAGTCGTCGCATTATGACTTTTAGTAGAATTTTACTTGCATGACTGATCAGGGCAACAGTTCTATAGTTGGTGCATAATTTCAGGTTGCCCTTTTTTGGTATTGGAATTAAGATAGTTCTCTTCCAATCTTTTGGCCATATACCATATTTCCAAATCTTTGTACATAATGCATGATATATGTGTATGCTTTCTTCTCCTCCCGCTTTAATTAGTTCAGCTGGTATCTCATCACATCCAGGTGATTTACCATTCTTCAGGTTCTTTATAGCCCAAGCAATTTCATCTATTGTGAATTCAGGTTCTGTCTCTGCTGCCATTGGCTCAGGTATCTCATTCATATCCTCACTGTCACTCATATCATACATTCCACTGCAGTACTCCTGCCATCTTTCTAGAATTTGTCTAGATTCTGTTAAGGTATTTCCCATCTTGTCACAGATAACATTCAATTGAGGTTGAACATTTCTTGTCAATAACTTCATTTCTTTGAACATTTCATAATCTCTTCCAGTCTTATGATATTGCTCTATTCTGGTACAGCAATCTTGTATATATTGATTTTTGTCCTTTCTTGTGTTCTTTCTTATTTCTCGAGTTAAAGATTTATACTTCATCCTGCTGTTATCGGATTCACCTCCTTTCTGTTTCAGTTCCCTTCGTTGTTTTATTAATTCTAATGTGTCTGATGTAATCCATGGCTTAAGTTGCTTTTTCTTGGTCGGAATTAAATATGTGGCTGCAGTTATCAAGATATCTCTAGCTTGTACTGCCAGTTCATCAGGTGTCATTTCTTCTTGTACAGACATCAAGACCCCAATGCGATTCCTAACTTCTACAGTGTATGCAACCGGTATTTTTGTTAGATCAAAACGAAGTGGCCTTGGTCCTCGGATAAGCATTTTGAGTTTTAATTTCAGATCTGCTTCTAATAACTGATGATCTGTATCACAGTCTGCACTACGTAGGGTTTTTGTAGATGTTATGCTTGATCTCCATCTTCTTTGTATTAAAATATAATCTATCTGATTTTTGGTAATACTGTCTGGAGACTTCCATGCGAAGAGTCTTCTTGGGTGTTGTTTAAAAAGCGTGTTGGCTATCGTTAACTCATTTTCTGTGCAAAATTCAATTAATTTGTCACCTGCATCATATCTATTTCCTAATCCAAATTTTCTAAAACGTGTCTCTCATTTTCAGCTCTTCCTGCAGCTACTTGGCATTAAAATCTCCCATTATTATTGTTATATCAGTTTCGAAATAGCGAGTGTAATTTAAGTTAACGACAGCTAACTGGCAAGCATTAGAAAAACGAGTGAAGCCCAGACCTTTAACAGATATTGATGATGATTCACGAGAAAGAAGGGAAACTACTGACAAAGACTGTGTATCACGTGATCAGAAAAAGCTGAGATCACGAGAATGGAACTTCTGGTCTAATCAGTTAGGTCAGTGGCTGAGATAAGTCAAAACGTCAAAGTGTTTTGTAACCGTGAAAAATTGTTAAAGTAATTTGTGCTTTGATTCTCCATCAAGAGTCAAAGATGTATCATCAAGCTAGAACGGCTAAGCGAGTGCGAAGTAGGTTATTACATATCAGCCTATTAAGAGAGTTGTGCGACATGGATGTGCAATGTCTCTAGCATTTTTTTCCCTATACAGTGAACATAATTTTATAAATTTAGGAGACATGAGAGGAATCCCATTGTGGAAAATAACATCAATAACATTAGCTATGCGGTTGATAGAGTACTGAATGCAGACAATGTGCAGAATCTGCAAAATTTAGTAGATGTGGTTGCTGCACACAGTAAACAACTAGGGTCATAATTAAATTATAAGAAGACAGGTTATAGTCGTACTAGGAAGAAAGACATACCACAGTGTAATATATGGGTAAATTGAAATATTCTCAAACAAGTGAATCGGTACAATTATCGCGGAACAGTCATAACACATGCCTACTTCAGAATCAACGCAAACATGCAACATCAACTGCATAGTGACATTAAGCTGGTAAAGGGCATCAGGTTAAAATGAGGACAGTCGTGGATGGGTCAAGCCGGAGACATTCTTAAAGAGAGATGTGTTCACTTGAGGACTTGGAAACTGGCGAGGAATGGGTACAAGTACCAACAGAGTTATGTACTTTCTTTTCAGTTTGCATCCAACAAGACAGAAAATGCAGACAAGAAAATCCGGCTGCTGTGGAGGCTTTGATCTTCAAGAGTTCTATAGAGGGTGATGCTGTCATTTACACAGATGGCTCGGTCGCTCGACGCGTGTGAAGTTATCGGAGTGTTACGGCTGAGGCTGGGATGAAATGTGAAGGAAGATGTTTGTGTTTGACCACAAGTAGTCTGGCTATGGAGGTCACGGTAGTAAACATAGTATTATAATACCATGTCTCGAGAGACAGTCCTTCACTCGAGCTTGCTTCCATTGTGACTCAATGACCATGCTAAGGGAGATTGAGATGCGTTGGATTCGAAGACTGTGGTTGGTGACTCTGGGGAGGTCATGGCTGGCAAAATTTAGTTCATTTTCGTTCCAGAGCATGTGGGTGTGCAAGGAATTGTTCAGGCTGACGGGCTTTCAAGTAAGGCTACAGTGGAAGGCGGACGAGTCATGGGCGAGGCTGATGTACTGAATGCTGTACGAGAAGTAATACGTTTGCGAGAATCAAGTAATGGCTGTGAATCTACAACCATGGTTAGGCTGCGAGAACAGCAAGTTAAAAGAGGGGTGACCATACAGGAGCACTACGCAGGAAGCCAAAGAAGATTAACTAACCGACACAGAACTGGTGTCGTGAGCCGCTACACGCTGCTGGATTTACGGAGGAGGGTGTCCGAGCATTCATGGACTGAATGGTTCGATGTGCAATAAGGATGATCTTTCGACTAACTAACTAACTAACTAACTAACTAACTAATTAGTCATATCATCTGGTGGAAGATGCTTGAAGAGATTAGAACATAAATCGTCAAGGTGGATGCAGCCTTTTCCAAGATGGAAAACATACAGACCAATAAAAAGATGTCAATTTCAACCACCAAATGAGTGTTGGAGTGCAACATATAACCTATACTTGTGTCTGGATGTGAAAAGTGGACAATGAGCAGACAAGCTGAAAAACATCTAATGGCTGTGGAAATGTGGTTTCTGAGGAAAATGCAAAAATTGCCACGGACAGACAAAACAAACTCAATGGCCAAGTCCTACAAGAAACACATTTTTGGACACGTTATGAGAAGAAATAAACAGGAGAACGTGGTGACAACTGGCAAGATTGAGGGGAGAAGAACAAGAGGAAGGCAGAGAAGTAAATACCTGCATGTTTTGGCCACGTGGTACTATCGAGGCACGAAGACAGAGCTGGTCCACGACTCTGGTGATCGAGTTAGGTGGCGAAACTTGACAACCCACACTTATCGGCATGTTACATAATGATGATTAATGCCACGCATGTCCATGGCTCAGTTGTCTGTAAGTTCCTGTCTTCACCTTTGTTCTGATCTGCATCTTCTTCTCATTACAGGAACCACGCCTCCCATTGCTGTTCGTAAATCACCGTTACGTCCAGTATGGCCAACATGTTTAAGTTTCCCAGGCATGGCCTTGTTCATCAGTCAGTTTTCTTCGATGTTCAGATGGTATAGTACACCGGTTTGTATGTCATATAACCATGTTTCTGTAACATTTCAGTTCTAGCTCTCAAAGTCTCAAAACACGAGAAAGGACACATTCCAAATGCAAGACATCGCGGCAGAGAATGCCCACGTCATGAATATAGCGAACTGGTCAATACTCACGTCATAAAACTGCCATGTTTTTACAATGTTTATTGCTTGATTACAAGACAATGGTGTGGTTATTGTAACTTCTATCACACTTCTAATGTGTTTATTTGAAGTCTATTCGTGTGTCTAACTGTAGTATCACGCCAAGTGGCGGAGATTGTTGTAGATTCTTTGCCGTATGCGTTCTACACAATGATAGTCACTACGGTGACGTATCTGGCCTGCACATAACACCTTTAAATTATAGTCTGTTTACTTTTGTCTGCCCCAACATACAATTCCATATCTCAGTAACCAACTGAGGGAAAATAATGAGATTTACCATATAACCTTATCATTATGTCCACCAGACAATTTTTTTTTTGTTCTGGAGATTATACAACAAATTTCAATGTCTGTTTATATGCGGTATATAATTTACAAGTCAGAGATTAAGTCCATATGTTGTAATGTATTACACCTTCACCCAGACACATCCGCGCATTTAAAAAAAAAAATTTATCGCGGTACACGTTATGGCAAAAACGGCATAAAATTAAATAGGAGTGATCAGAGGTGTCGTCGTAATGTGGGTTCTTTCATGAAACGTGATTATTTTATGAATCATACCATTTATCGCGAACATCAGAATGTGTATATATTGATGAGTGGGGTTGAATGTGACATTTTGTACACTTCAAAGCATAGCTATGAAGTTGTACACATATGTTTGCCAAGAAGCTGATCGCAGGAAACTGTTTCATACTGTTACAAATCCAGAAGAAAAAAAGAATAGTGATCGCATTGGGTTTGATTAAACGGTCATTTCGTCGATGGGTGCGATAATCTGGAATGAAACCACCACGCAATAAGCAAACGGTAGGTAGAAAGGCAATTGTAGACAGCTTTGACAAGGATATCATAAGGCAGGCAATTATAAACATGCTGGATACCAAAGAAACAGTGACTGTAATAAAACTTAGGGTTTGGTTGAGAAAGAACAATGACACAGAGCTATCCAAAACAACTTTGTGGAAAGTTATAACTACATTAGGCTTCACGTTTAGAACTCAAATCAAATCAAATCAACTTTATTAGTCACAAATTGGGCGCGCAGGCCCGTCTTACATTCGGCCCTTCCAATCACTCGTCTTTCGTTCATCAAGAGCATTATTCATTTACAATCAATCAATCATGTGCCATGCCGGAAAGCGTGGGCGGTCATAATTCGCCATTTCACTCGATCACCAGTGTCGTGGATCAGCTGAGTGTTCCTGTCTTGTCCATGCCATGTGGCCAAGCCATCCAGGTATTTTCCTCTCGGTCTTCCTCTTGGTCTGTTCCCTTCGATCTTGCCAGCTGTCACTAAGTTCTCCAGTCCATTTCTTCTCATAACATGTCAAAAAATTTTGACTGTCTACGTCTAATTTCTCTAATCAATCTACGATTTTCATTTGTCTCTTGTAGTACTTGGTCATTGGTTTTTCTATCTGTCCATTGTATTCTTTGCATTTTCCTCAGAAACCACATTTCTGCAGCCATCAGATATTTTTCAGCTTGACTGCACATTGTCCAAGTTTCACATCCATACAAAAGAACAGGCTCTATGTATCCCCTCAACACTCTTTTTCTCGTTTCAATTGACATCATTTTATTGGTCAGAATGTTTTTCATCTTGCTAAAGGCTACTTTCGCAATGGCGATTCTTGTTCTAATCTCTTCAATGCATCTGCCATCAGATGTTATGACTGTTCCGAGATAATTGAACCGATTCACTTGTTGAAGAATATTCCCATTTACTTGTATATTACATTGTGGTACTTCGTTCTTCCTAGTGACGACCATAACCTGTGTCTTCCTACAATTTAATTCCAACCCCAGCTGCTCACTGTGTACAACAACATCGTCTACTAATTGTTGCAGATCCTATGCATTGTCTGCAATCAATACTGTATCATCTGCATATCTAATGTTATTTATGTTTCGTCCTCCAATGCTGATTCCATTTAGGTCTTCTACATTTCTGAAAATATTTTCACTGTATAGGGAAAAAAGATCTGGAGACATTACACATCCCTGCCTAACACCTCTCTTAATAGGTTGAAATTGTCCTACTTCATTATCAATCCTTATGGCAGCTTGTTGTTTCCAATATATGTTTTTTATAAGTCTAATGTCTTTCCCATCAATTTGTAGATCTGCAAGCATATCCACAATGTTGACATGCCTAACTCTATCAAAAGCCTTTGTGTAGTCAATAAAGCAAAGATGTATATCCTTGTTTACTTCTAAAGCACGTTCAATAACTGTTCGCAGCATATACACAGCATTTACTGTACCCTTTCCTTCTACAAACCCTCATTGTTCTTCCCCTATTTCAGGTTGTATTTTCTTCCTCACTCTTTGCATGATAATAATGTGACTCATTATACTAATTGTTCTATGTTGATCACATTCTAAGGTTCCTGATTTCTTTTCATTTACATAGGAAGAAAAATAAACATTGTGAAATGAATGTTGTAAACATAAACAAGGTAAATTACCATGTTATGAGGCCCATCTCCCACCTACCCATACATCACCCCACCCACACACACACCCACCTACCCACACACACGCACGCACACCAAGCGACACATACATACCTCACCAACCGACCCATCCCCCACCCACACTCCCCTCACCTGTTCCCCCAACCAAACCACACTCGCCACCCAGAAACATTCCCCCACCAACCCACATATCCCACGCCACCCACATACACATCCTAACCCACACATCCTCTCCCCATCCACAACTCAAACCACCCATCCCCCAGCCACATCTCCATTGACCACATATTTCCCACCCACGCACACAATCCCCCCTCACCCACACACACACACACACACACACATCTTCCTAACCACCCATACATCCCCAATCCACTCACACACACACCCCACCACCCACACATACATCCTCCACCCACCCATACATGCCTTAACCCAATCCCCCACTACACATTCCCCCACCCGCACATCACATACATCCCCTACCATGCAATATTCCCAACCCACGCACCGCACACACACATATCCCTCACCAACACATGCCACACCCACATACCACAACACATCCCCACCTACACACAAACACATATCCCCCACGCACATACCACACAATATTCCCACCCACACCCACACAGATACCCTTACCCATCCACCCCACATACCCCCACCCACACACCACAAAAATCCCCCATCCACACACACATACCTCACCCACACAATATCCCTAACCAACACACCACACACCTCTCCCCACCCACACACGCATTCCCTACCCGTCCACCAACACACACTCACTCACGCACACATCCTCCACTACGCACCCACACACCCCCACCCACCCACCCCCAATTAAACATCTCTCTATCACAATACCCCTACCCACACTTCTCCTCCACCCACTCACGCATCCCACCCCGTCACATGCACATCCTTCACCCACCTACACATCCCTAAGCCATTCACACACCCCCACCCACACATTCCAAATCCACACACACACATCTCCCACCCACACACGCCCACATACTTCCCCCAACCATCTCACATCCCCTATGCACCCACACATATACCCCACCCATACACAAATTCCCCGCACCCATCACACATTACCCCTACACCACACACTATCCCCCATCCACACGCATATCCTCACCCATACCACCACACCCCCACCCACACACCATGCACACATTCCCCACCAACACACCGCACACATATCTCAAACCCACACACCATACACTTCTCCCCACCCGCCCTTGCATCCCAATCCACCCAACACAATCCCCTACCCACACAACCCCGCCACCCACACATCTCCACCCACATAAACACACACACCCCACACCCGTGCCATACACATATCCTCCACCCATACACACATCCCCCACACCCATTCCTACACCCCTACTTTCACCCCCACACATCCATCCACACATCCCACCACCACCCACAAATATCACTACCCACAAAAACCCATACACCCCAACCCATCCAAACGAATACCCTCACCCACACATACCCCACCCACACATATCCCCACACTCACACACATCCTCCACACACACACTCACACCTCCTCACATCTAGACACATACAAAATGCCTCACGTTAGCATTGAAAATAGTATGAACAAACTCCCACGCTTTACTCACACGCATACAATGACAATTGTCATGAGCAGTCTCATAAAAATGTTAAACATGGAGAAAAATGTGTACATAAAAAGTATGTGACATAAACACAGTGATGCTCCCACACACAGAGATACACACAGAGAAGGCACACAGAGAAGGCACACACACACACACACACACACACACATACACACACACACATTCACTCTCATGCTCACTCATTCTGTCTCTCATTCACACTCACTGACTCTCTCACTCAAACTACAGTAATGTACATAAGTTTATATTGTACATGATAAAATCAAATGGTATTTAACTGATAAAATGACAGATGAGAATACACAAACATACGGATTCGCGTGTTACATAACATGCGTGTTACATGACATGCATCTGCTCAGCTCTCTCTCTCTCTCTCTCTCTCTCTCTCTCTCTCTGTATCCTTTCATATACACACACTCACACGCATGCGTGCGCTCACTCACACACACACACACACTAACACATCAACTCTCGCACTGTCTCACTCTCTCACACACAATCCTTCACACACACACTCACTCTCTCAATCACACTCTCTCACACATACACATGAACGCATGCACGCACGCACACACTCCCTCACTCACACATACGCGTACGAATGCATGCACTGACACATTCCCCTACCATTTCTCGCTCAATCACTCTCTCCACACACACACACACACGCACACACACATTCACTCTCTCACTCTCTCTGTCACCCACTTTCTTTCTCTCTCTCTCTCTCTCTCTCTCTCTCTCTCTCTCTCTCTCTCTCTCTCTCTCTCTCTCTCTCTCCCACACGCACACACATATATAGTGAACAATTATAGTTAAACAATTATAATGAATGATTATAATGAACAATTATATCAGTAAATGAATTATGGTGGCATATAGTCGGTATGGATTAAGTATTGAAAGAGTTTTCGGTTAAATGTGTAGGGACTCATTGGAGTTTTCAGATCTGGAGGCAGATCATTCCATAAGTGAGCACCAGAATAGGCGAAACATGTTTTGTATAGGTCCAATCTAGGCTTTGAGACATGTAACAAAATTAGGCGCTTGCTGTTCATTGCATTAGATTGAATCAGCGGCAGAAGATACTATGGGGTATTTTGAGATATAATTTTGTTCACTAATTTAGCTTTGTTGAAAAGGAAGCGCTTTTGAAGTGTTAAAAGTCTTAGATGACTGTACAAATTATTACTTTCAACGTGCTTTATGCCAGAAACCAGACGAGTAGCACCGTTTTGTAGAGAACATAGTCGTTTTAAATTAGATTTAGGGCAACCATCCCAAACTGTGGAACAGTAATCGAGATGTGATTGGATATAGCATGTATAGAATATTTTTCTTGTGCTTTTCGTCCAGGAAGTGCTGAATTTGAGCAAGTTGGTAAACTTTTTGTGCTATTTTCTTGGTAAGAACGTCAACATGAGAGCTCCAGCTCAAATGGCTGTCAATTAAAAGACCTAGTGTTTTATGTTCATTCACATTAACTATAGGTAACGTGCCCATGCAGAGTTCGAGCGGTGATCCAGTTATGGCTAGTGTCAGTAGTTTTTGTCTGGTCGTTATTAGCATGGATTTGGTTTTGTCGATGTTAATTTGCATGCGGTTTTCATTGCTCTATCTAGTAAGATTATCGAGTTCCTTTTGTAAAGAATTC
This sequence comes from Cepaea hortensis, assembly GCA_963921405.1. Taxonomy (NCBI): domain Eukaryota; kingdom Metazoa; phylum Mollusca; class Gastropoda; order Stylommatophora; family Helicidae; genus Cepaea; species Cepaea hortensis. Next base: position 96,940,056 of record OY992888.1, read on the forward strand.
TCTAATTCACTACGGTTTTCTTGACTAGTATATATATAACAGCGTACAGATAAATAGGACTAACGAGTTCTTTGTTTTAGTATAAATAGAGATTTATTTCATCTTGATGACAACTTCTACAGCCTTCATACAACATGGCGTCTTCTCTCCTCCAGGCCCCGATGTTGACTGGTTCCTAACAACAAACTACGTCACGACTTGAGCATCCTTCTTCCCATTCCACCCTGATGCTCAAGCGTGCTGTAGTTTTGCCCACCCCATATACACATACTGCTACACCTTCCTATGTTTTCGAAAGACTTTTTCCTTTAAAAAGTCTTTACTCCCAATCCCCTTACTCTATTCCCCCTCTTTCCTTACCTCCCACAACTCCTCTAACCTTCCCCAAACCAACTTTACTTTAAGTAAAACAATCTATTCGTAACTCTTTCCCCTGCCATATAAAAAACCACTAAACATTTCTTGTTCGTTTTTGGCTCTTCAAAAGTGTTCCTGTACAAAATATATATCATAAGAACAGCTCGTATAACCGTTATCATACACTTGACATTATGAAATTCCTCACTCTTTCACAACACAGAAAACAACGTAGTTAGAAAAAGTAAAGAAGGGGTGCGCACCCAGTGAAAAGTATAAAGAACGAATAGTCAACACAATCACATTTACATAAAGGAATGGATAGTCAACACAATCACATTTACCTCTCTTGCCAACAAAAAAAAATTTGTAAACAATTTTTAAAAAATACATCTTATGAAATACATCTTTGTTCCCTATAAATCAAGTTGATATAAGTTCTCTCAACATTTATATGTTCAACATTTATATTGCCATCCACAATTTATATTTCCGTTATCTCATCTTTGACCACGAACCAACGTTCATATTCCATGAACATTTTTAATTTAATTAACGCTGATTTTTCACAGCTCCTATATCTTTCCCCCTCACATCCCATGATCTGCTTCCTTGTCCACCTATATATATATACCCCAGCTTATATGCTGCCATTCACAGTCATATACCCAACCTTATATCTTCATATAATGCAGCTCCTATTTTTACACATATCCATCCCCGACCTTCGTTTCTAATACTTCATATCCAAAAGAACCTTTTCATGCCGATTATCACAGCCACATAATATTCACAAAGAGCATGTATGTGTCTCTCTATTAGCCCCTTAGTAGTTTTATTAACTCTTTTCTGAACGAAGGGTCTTAAATAAAGCCCTATGTATTTTCTCTATTTTAGCCAACACCATAACTATTTGAAAATTAAACTTACTTAATTAAATTTGTAACATATTGCTAACAAAGTAACCTAATACACAAAACAACTTATTTAAATTATGAGTTAAGCGAAATAAAATCAAAACAGGACATCATACCCCCCAAATAGTTTTTTACACAAATTTATGTTTCCCCTCATATTAACTAAAGATATCAACTCATTCAAAGAAAAACACATTTTAAAATAATATAACATGCATCTTATCAAATCATAAGAAAATATTCTATTACTACCTATCACTACTGGTCTCTTTTACGGACCAATAGTTTGTACGCAAAAGTCTAAGAACACCACAATCCTATTCTACAATCAAATAATAACAATCATTTTACAGGACCAAACCAAGCAAAAAAAAACATATTATATATGAGGCATTAAAACTCAGACTCAATAAAACAACTGTCTTCTCGCTAAAGAGAAGATTTTAAAAAAAAATAATATAATTCACTTAGAATTAACTACGTAAAGTGACCCAGCAACATTGGCTCCTTATACGAACCAATGTAACACATATCTATTCACACAAGTCATTCCATTATTTTTTATAACCGAGAAAACACAACACTCACTGCCAAGTATATATATATACAGACCAATTTCTTGACTTAGAACAATATCTGTTCTCTCTACCCAAACAAAAAATCATTAATCAACAATGACTGTACTATCATTGATTCTCTCCCCCTCACAATTTTCTATCTTTTTCCAGCTTAACTCCTAACACATCATAATATCTGGAATATCATCTTAAGCAAGCACTGTAAACTACAGGTCAACTCATTTTATCTATTACTAATGTGGCGATTATTCTATTGTCATCTCAATGTACCAGCCGTCATCTATCTACTAATTAACCTGTGGCTCGGCACACCAATTGTTTCCCTTGGATTTGTACCAAACCTCACTACAACTTCTTAATCATTACCGTTAACCACGGTATTTCTAGCACCAATAAAACTTGTCAATTTACTATAGAGTACATCTACCTGCTGTACCATTAACTACTTAACTATCTACGAAAACTCAAGAAGTTGAAACATAAAATCAACCAGCAATTCAATCACAGAGAGGAAAAAATATATGCCTCACTCGAACCTAACTCTATATTAGTTATCTCAATGCTTAACTACTCCTCCTCCAGACCATTTATGAAAAGTATCCATAGAAGCCTTTTCCATTCCCACCGTTTCATACTTCATCAAGTATCTCTTTCCTTTTTACACCATGAAACTTATTTTCCATTTCCACCGTTTCATATACTTCATCAAGTATCTCTTTCCTTTTTACACCATGAAACTTATTTTCCATTTCCACCGTTTCACATACTTCATCAAGTATCTCTTTCCTTTTTACACCATGAAATTTATATCTTGCCATCTGCAGTATATTCTAATCATTTACTTCTTACGTTTCCAGTTCTTCAATAACTCCAAGTTTCTTTGAATAAGTGCTATCTCCACATCAATGTCTTCTTCTTCGTATAACTTATTAGTTTCTTCCATACTACTATTTGATTCTGACTTTTCATCCATTTCCTCTTCTTCACCTGTATGTCTCTCGCTAGCAGCCGCTAATCTCTTCCGTTCAATATCCCATCTAATTTGTCTATCATTATTTCTTAAGGACCTTTCTAGTAGAGGCATATCTTCACCGCTTGTTGAATAATCTCTAATTCTTCTCTGTCTTTTTACTTCTCTTTCTCTTTGTTTATCTATTCTTCTTTTCGTTGCTTGTCTAGTATTCTTAAATGGAGCACCTGTTTCCTCTTCCATAGACTTTATACTATCATAATGATTCTCATTCACATTTTCTTCTTCTACCGTTTTCGGTATTGTCTGTTCTTGAGTATCATCGTAAACTGGAGTTGTTATTAACTGATTTTGTGCTGGACTTTTCTAAAACCTGGGGTTATTGTAGCTCCTCTGACGACTTGTTCATCTAAATATCCAGTGTCTGAATAATAATTATTATTATAATTATTATTTTCCCTCTCATCCTCATCTCTTCTTAAGTGTTCCACGTGTGCCCTTGCCACATGTCCCGTGACCTGGTTCTTGATACTATACGATACTTTTCCTAGCTTTTCCAAAACGTAATAACCTGGAACCCAACGAGCATCAAACTTAGAGTTCCTTCTATGCTTCTTATAATAAACTCTATCACCTACTTTAAACTCCTGTAATTTTGTTTTCACGTTTTTGTACTTTTTCTGTCTTTCTCTAGCTTTAATTATATTATTCTTTAGTCTTACGTGTGCTTTATGCATTTCTTGTATGATAGTATCTTGAAAGCCTACCCCCATATATTTCCGTCTTGGTTTTAACAGATTATCTATAGGTAGTACTGGTTCTCTCCCGTGTATTAAATAGAATGGTGAAAACCCTGTGCTCTCATTTTGATTTGTGCGTATAGCGCTAAGCGCTGGTCCCAGGAACAAATCCCAATCTTTTTCATGTTCATCGACTATCTTTGCTATAATATCGTATAATGTCCTATGTTGTCGTTCGTTCTTAGCATTTGAAGAAGGTCTATAGTATGAGGTCTTTATATGTTTTATATTCAAATCTTTTAATAACTTTTCAAATTTTTTATTTACAAATTCCCTACCATTATCCGTAAGTATACTTTGTGGGCAACTAAATCTTGGTACGAACTCTTGTAAAAAAAATATTAATGACAGTATCTGCGCTCTTATCTGGGATTGCATAAACTTCTGGCCAAAGACTGTAGACGTCTACTATATGAATTAAATACACGTTTCCTGACAATGTTCTAGGGTGAGGACCCGATATATCTAAACTAATTTTTTGCATAGGAAACTGAGGAATATCTGTATCTTGTAAGGGACACTTAATTATTTTCATATTCCTTAATCTGCATCTTTCACACGTATCTACATATTTACAAGCAGATTTAAATAAGTTCGGCCAATAATATTTACTTGTAAGTGCTTTTACCAACTTATCACGACCGAGATGGCCATTCTCATCATGATATGCTTTTAAAACTTCATTTTCCAAATGTTTTGGAATATATTTCCTTAGCTGTTCGTTCCTTTCACTCATATAATATAACTGTTCGTCGTCTTGCAAAACTAAATAATTCTTCTTATATTTATTCTCCTCCGTTTCTTTTAATTTCTGTTTTATTTGTAAGACTTTTGGGTCTAATTCTTGTTCTTCTTTCATATTAAATTGTGCTAAATGTGGGTCTTCTGCTCTAGGTTCAGACTCTTGATCCGATAGTAAACTCTCAAACTCTTCTCTATTTATTATGGCAGAATCTAATATATTCACTTGCCAGTTTCGGTCGTCGATCTCTGGTTCACCTTCATCTTCTGTGTCTCCTGATGACTGTGGATACGGGATCCTAGACAATAAATCAGCACACGTGTTAATCCTACCTGGAATGTATTCAATTTTCGTATTGTATCCCTGTAGATTCAATGCCCAAGTCTGTATCTTCCTGTTCTGCACTGGAGCTTCTAACAGAGGTTTTAAAGGCATATGGTCAGTTCTAATAACAAAATTTGCGTTATGTAAGTAGTAGTTTAGTTTTTGGAGAGCATAGTGTATAGCATAAGCCTCTTTCTCGATAGCCGCCCATTTTCGTTGAGACCTGCTAAGTTTATGAGACAAGAAATAAATTGGCCTTTCATTTTTAACCCCTGGTATTCCAGATTCTTTTCCTTCATATGGTTGAACCAAACAGGCTCCTATAGCATTATCGGAAGCATCTGTATATAGTATTAGCTGTTTATTCAAATCTGGATGCGTCAATAGTGGTACCACTGTTAAGCTATTTTTTTAAAACTCGAACGCTTTTTGACACTCATCATCCCACTTAAATCTAGCGTATTTTCCAGTTAAATTAGTAATAGGTTCTGCTATCTTTGAGAACCCTGGAATGAACCGCCTATAATACCCACAGGTTCCAATAAAAGCACGCACTTCTTTTACGTTAGTTGGAGGAGGTAACTCTTTAATAACCTTTATCTTGTCTTTGTCTGGTTTAATTCCGTCTCTATTAATAATATACCCCAAATATTTTGTTTCTGTTTTTAAAAACTGGCATTTACTAAGCTTCAATTTAACATCATGTACTCTTAATCTGTCGAATACTAATCTGACATGTTTTAAGTGATCATCCACATCCCCTGCTGTATAGATTAGAATGTCGTCTATGTATGCCAATGCAAACTTTTGCATACCCACTAATACCTCATTTATTAACAGCATGTAGTGAGATGGGGCCGTTCGAACCCCGAATGGCATTCGTAAGAATTCGTAAGAACCCATATGAGTACAAAAAGCACTCTTCTTTTGAGCGTCTTCCGACATCGGGATACACCAGAATCCTGATCTTGCGTCTAGCGTCGTGAAGAATGTGGAGCCATTAAGCAACCCCAAAATATCATCAATCACCGGCAGTGGGTACGCTACATTCTTAGTGATCTTGTTCAACGCCCTGTAGTCACAACAGAACCGATTTGAACCATCAGTTTTTGTCACAATTACTATCGGAGATGACCACTCTGACTTTGATCTTGTTATTATTCCTGCTTTCAACATATCTTCTATTGCCTTTTCAACAACTTCCCTATTTCTTAATGGAGTTCTATATGGTTTTAAACTAATTGGTGGATGGTCTCCCGTATCTATTTCCATTGTAACTGTTTTTGTCTTTCCCAATTCTAAATCATTAATTGCAAAAACATCCTGATTTTCTTTTATAAGTTGTTCTAATACTTTCTTATTTTCTGGTGGAGCTTTTAACTTTGCCAACAATTCTTGTTCCCTTGTCATTTTGTCTAGTGAATGTATTTGGGCTGTATTTCTTCTGAATGGATGGATCAATTCATCCATTTGTACGTTCCCTCTTCTTCTGCGTCCGCGTCTGTTATTAACTCTTTCACTAGAAGTTTCTGAATAATTTGTTCCCGACATTTCTACTCTATCCGTTGCCAATATGTCACTAATGTTATGTTCTAGTTTGGCTATTACACATCCTCTGTATAATTTGATTTCTCTACCTGTGTTGTTAATGATCATCACTGGAAAGGTTAAGTGTTTATCTAATGATGTTATTCCATCCGGGACTTCAAGACCAGGCTCATCAATTACTTCCTTTTGCAATTCAGTGATTCTAACTGTGTGTCCTGCCACATAATATGGGTTTCTCTTTATCTTGGCTTGTATCAAATTAACCGACTGTGGTTTTAACGTCGTGGACATTTTAATTCTAACTAGTGCCGATATATGCATGTCTTCTTCCATATCTACATATACGTCCTTGAATTTTAATTTGTGTAAATCAAAGAGAAGTCTTACTCCGTTTTTTATTTAAAAAAATCTCTTCGTATAAGCATGTTTCTATTTAAATCTTTTACTACATGAAAAAGATGTCTTACGTTGATCCCCCCTAATTTAAAATTGATCATTGTCTTTCCAATTACCTGTAAATTCTGTCCTGTAACAGAGTGAAGATTATTATGACTTATAAATATTCTACAATTTCTCATTATTTTATACAAAAAACTTTCTTTAATTACACTAACCTGAGCTCCTGAATCAATTAATGTACGAACTCTATATTTTCCTATTTCTATTATACATGAGCTATGATCTGTTTTATTTTCTGTAAGTTGTTTGATTTCCTCTAGTTGAAAGTATTCTCTACTCGTCCTACTATGCCTGTTATTAACATATTCTTTAAACCTTGGGACCTTATTATTTTCCCTCCTACTACAGGTCCTATTTAATAGGTAGGGCGCCGGTTTTCCTGCGTTCTTGTACCTGTAAAATTCCTGTGTCTATCTTCAACATTCCTATTCAACCTGCTATTGCCATTTCTATCTTTGTGTATTCGACTGGACACGCCTGTTATCACAAAAACGAGAAACATGTCCGCGTTGACCACAAAACCAACAGACTATATTTGTGTTGTTCGTTTTACCTATTGTCTCACTTGTAGGATACCTCATATGTCTTCTTTCATCATAAGCACTTCTATTACCACCTTGTAACGTCTGTATACCTCCTCTCCTATTCCATCCGAACCTTGTTTGTCCTATCTCCATAGGCTCCTCAATCCTGTCTTCTCGACTAGTTCCTATTTCTCGTCCTGTTCTCAATCTAAATCTACGTCTCAAATTTTCTTCTTGTACCGCAATGTCTACAGCTTGTGATAACCTCTCAGGGTTTTCTCTCATCATCTTAAACTTCAATCCATCGGATTTTATGCCATCTACAAAAATCCCGACTAACATCCTCTCCACCTCCTCTCCTCGTACATTCTGTCCTAAGAATGCTTCTTCAGCCAGGTTAATCAACCTATCGCTGAACAATTGTACCGTCTCTCCAGTGTTTTGTTTAGACTGTCTCAACACCGAAAACGCATGTTGTGAATCCGTTATTTCCGCGTACTTATGGGCCAGGTCGTCTTTGAACTGCTCCCATGTCTCATCTACTCTAGCCTCTAATTTCCTTCGGATATGATCCGAAACCGGTTCTGTTGCTGCCTGATAAGCAAGTCTCATTTTCTCTTCATCTGATGCAGACACCAAATACGCATATTTCTCTATGGAAGTTATCCATTTCTTAAAATCTCTTGCCTGTCCACTAAACTTAACAATTTCAGTTGCCATTCCCTGTTGTTTTATAACCGTATGAAGTCTACCTACCGTTGTTCCTACCCCCGTCAAAACTTGTACCAATGAATCTTGTTCTGTCATGCTGAAATATTTATGTATGCACCAATAAATCAAATTCACATTCGTAACCAGCTAAATTAACAATATGATCGTATTTACTTTACACAACAGAATTGTTCAACTAGTCAATTGTACGTAAAATAATATTTAAAGTTCACAAATTACCCTAATTTGCTCCCGATCCAAGAAAGACGGATTCCTCTATTTTCGCTGAAAGTTTTCTGGTCAGATAGCACTCAAACGATAGGAGTCTGTGTTTGTTGAAATGCTCCTCCAACCGATCACGCTCTTCAGGGAGTTTCTTCTTCGGATGCCTCAGTAACTTCAGCCCTTGGTTGAGCCCCTACCAGTCTTCTGGCTTCTTTTCACCCCGGATAGGGCACATCAAGCGACGTCTTGAGAATCGGTGTAATTCAGGAAAGCGATAATTTCAGTAGGTCGGCAGCCCAGTCTGCCCCTCCCACTTCCGAGAGTTCTTTAGCGGTATCGCTGCTGTTAACGAGCTTTCCATTTCTTCTTATTCCTCAAAAAGTCTCAAGGTCAGGATTCTGCGGCTTTTAGTTCGCTCCAGGCAATCTATCTTAACGAGAAGTAGACAACTGCTCTGTTAGTAAAATGTTTCTACTTGATTCGACTTGCCTTGAAGGTTTCTTTTTCCTGAGCCTCTTATTTCAAACGATCCAGAAAAAACGTACTGGACTTTCTCTCTCTTCAGCTCGGCGAGATGATCACCACTGTACAGCAACTCACCCTGGGAAGCCGGCTTTCATAACTCAGGTGACAACGACTGTCTATACATCTAGGATTCTTGATAGCAACGAGAACTCTGAAAAATAATCACAGACAACCACCCCTAGCCGGGCTTTTGGCTGCTGTAATTCTCACAGACGACTTAGTGGCCATTTTTCAACTTCGCTTTTTCGTTCAACATAAGTATAGAATCGTGCCGTAATTCTGTCTCTGGGTATTTGATGTAAACAGAACGAGATCTTCAAAACTTTGACTTTAGTTCGATGTTCGACCTGGACAGCATATTGTGATTCCGCGACGACACTCCAAGTTCGTATTCTGTGTCATGGGCACCAATTAAGTCCTTTATAACAGCGTACAGATAAATAGGACTAACGAGTTCTTTGTTTTAGTATAAATAGAGATTTATTTCATCTTGATGACAACTTCTACAGCCTTCATACAACATGGCGTCTTCTCTCCTCCAGGCCCCGATGTTGACTGGTTTCTAACAACAAACTACGTCACGACTTGAGCATCCTTCTTCCCATTCCACCCTGATGCTCAAGCGTGCTGTAGTTTTGCCCACCCCATATACACATACTGCTACATATATAGTACAGTCGTCTGCAAATAGATCACACGTTGTATTGATATATAAAGGAAGATCATTAATATAAACTGCAAAAAGCAGCGGACCTAGTATTGAGCCCTGAGGCACACCAATATTAAGCTGTGTGGGTCTTGATAGACAGTTGTTGAAGGACACGACTTGTTGTCTGTCGGATAGAAATGACGTAATTATGTTCACCATGTTGGTACTTATCTTCATTTGTTTTAGTTTTCTAATTAAAATATCGTGATCTACCATATCAAAAGCTTTTTTAAAGTCTACAAACACCACTCCACAAATTCTACCGTTGTTGATGTTTAAGTGCCAATTATCGGTCATTTTTGTTAGAGCACTATGGCAAGAATATTTAGGTCAAAACCCAGATTGACTGTTAATTATTAGATCATTGTTAATTAAGTGGTGTAACGTTATTTTATGAATGTGTTTTTCTAGTGGTTTTGATAGCGACGATAGTAAGGAAATAAGTCTATAATTACCCAAAACGCTATTATCGATTGAGCCATTTTTAATTAGCGGAAACACTTTAGCAATTTTAAATGCAGATGGAAAGTAGTTTTTGGCCAGGCACTGGTTATATATGAATGTTAAGGTCTCACTAATGACTGGTGCAGCACAACGAAGAATTCTATTACTGATACCATCTAGGCCGTGTGAGTTTGTTGATTTGAGGTTTAAGAGATATTTATAAACATGTTCTATGCTGGTAATACGCATAATGGCTTACTACAGAATGCTGGACTCGTGTTCGTATCACAGCATACAGACAATAGGGATTATCATAATGAGATGAATGGTAATGTATTTAGCGATTGGCTCGAGAATACAGTTCTTCTATCCCTAGATAGACCGTCTTGTCTAATTATGGACAATGCATCATATCACAATGTAGTTTCCCAAGAAGACAAAATACCTACGGTATCGAGAACAAAGGAAGCGATAAAGATATGGCCCCTAAAGGAAAACATATTATTTCCAGAAACTATTATTGTTATTCTTTGTAAAATAGGCGAAAAAAGCAAGAAATATCAAATCAACAAGTTGATAGAATAGCATGGCCATAGATGCTTGAGACGTCCGCCATACAATTCTCATTTAAACCCTATAGAGCTTTTGTGGGTTAAAATTAAAGAACATGTGGCAGGTGACAATACTACATTCACATTGTCTGAAGTCAAGATACTAACCCAGACCGCGCTATTAAAAATAGATAAATGTTGCTGAAAATAATGGGAGGACCATGTGTTGAAAGAAGAACATGACTATTGGAGAAAGTATGGATTGCATTTTATGCAACCGAGAGCAGTTATCAACCTACTAGAATCGTCCGACACAGATTAAGGTCTGGGCAGATCGCAGACATTAATCCATCTGCACACATACTGGGATATTTTGCACAAACTATTCACAAGAATTGCAGGCCCTAAACATTACAGCATCGGCTCAAACAATACAACTTGTCAATGGCAACAGTTTGTATTCCACAGTGATGAATATTCAGTTCCGCAAGCCCTCAACGGTGACGATCAACTGGGGTTGAAAAAAAAAACCAACAACAACAACAACACTAAACGTATTGAACACCAACAGAAGAGTAACATTACGGTGGAAACTGACATATTGTGGTATAATAAGAAACGTGAGAGCAAATACGTTGTCAAATTAGGGGAAATCACACGTACATACGAATAAATCTGTAAACTTCAATGAAAAGAGGACCAACATCTTGGTCGTTAAGAAGAAAGCCTACTACAGAGACACTGGCAACTATTTTCATAGTGCAAAACAGGTAATCATGTTCCGTCTCTGAACGATAAACAGCAGAGTAGACAATCTTTCACGAATACTCAAAGCGGGTCTCTCAGCCATGTGTACGTGTGAACAAACTACACAGACAGCTGAACAAATCCTTAAAAATTTACACATGATGACTAAATTGTGGTATCATTTCTGGTCACTCCATATGCACATTAAAGCACAGCTATTTGGAAGCTTTCACGAACTCAATATAAAAAGCTAAATGCATCCTAGTAACATGACTCCTTGTGTACACATTATTAACCAGCAGCGGAAGAAACAAGAATGAAATGAAAAATAAGGTAAGAAATATACTCCTTCTACTTTCATCTCAATTTATAAATCATTTGCCCTATGCCTCTGTAAATTATGTGTCTTTACTAATATTACACATTGCGCCCCTCTCGGGAGTCTCCGTGGTGAAGTGGTTAAGTCGTCTGACTCTGGCTCCGAATGCTGTATGTTCGATTCCGGGCAGCGTCCTTCATTTCACGAGTGTATTTTTCGGAGACTCCCGGGGGTCGTCGCTGGAGCTACGGAGTTCGTACTTTGTGCGACGCTTTCCGCGCTGCGGAAATAGACTGACCCATATGGGATAAACACCCGGTGCAATACAGTCGACCCTGTCGACTTTTAAGCGACTTTTTCTTTTATTGCACCCACTCCCATATGAATCTGGCTAGTCCTTGTAATTGTGTCGTTACCTGAAATGACGTGCGTTACTGTAAAACTAGTTTTTTAGCATGGTTTCACTACATTTTCGCCAAAACTTCAAAGAAATGTCGCAAATTTTGATGATTTAAGTTGCCTTTGGACCTATCAAAGACATATTCCTTGGCCGGGGGGTAAATATAAGACGGCAGGAACACTTTCATAATGATGCAACAGACTTATTTCATAAAAATTGATCGTGAATAAAGGCATTCATTTCTGAAGAGACTATAGCCTCACTAGATAGAATATGGTTAGGACCTCTTTGTCCCACTACGTTCCTTTCCGGCCATGAATGCCCGAGTTAGTGGTCAGTGATTGTCGTGAAATCACTGTAATTTTACAATCATATGAGAAAAATATCAGATTGATTCGCAACTACAAGTTGTTTACTACGGAGAGTAGGTAAGATCAATCAATACAGTCGTCTTTGAAAGTCCCCACACGACAGAAAATTGTAGGCTTGTTATTGTGACCTGATTGGAGAAAATGCAGGAACTCGCTACCTTGTTTTGGATGTTGAAACAAGGGGGACCACTTTTGCATTGATTAAACAAAGGGGAGAGAAGATTTCTGAAATGGATAGTATGCCCATGGAACATCTGATGTATTGACTTCAAAGAACTTCACTAGAACACTCCAGGCTCTTTGACAAAAACCTGACTTGTTTACAGTCAGTGTAGACCAGCAAGTTGACTAGAGCTGACGTGTTTCTGTACCGCTGTTAGGAATTCGGAGAGCATCTACTGTGTTAGATTTAATTAACATTAAATAACATATGCCTTTATGGCAAGTTGTAGATGCCATCCAGGAGTGATGCGGTGTTGCACAAGGTTCCCTGCCAGTTACGAAGAAGCTCTACACGAGTTATGAAGGAAGTTTACTACGATTGGGAAGAACACCAGTTGAACAGTAAATGTTTTTTCTTACGGAAAATGAATAACGTCAAAGTAGAAAGTTGTTCAATAATGTTTGGGCTCGGCCCATGATCAGGAGGGTCCACCGGAACAGGGCTCAGATGAGCGAAACCATTTAACGATTCCAGTGTGTTAAGATTCACCTAGGATGGGTGATGTTTGTTGAGACACCACACCTCATACGAACATTAGTAACTACACGAGAACTTTAAATGTAACTTTCACATGGTGGGGTAGATTCCAGGGAAACATTACAAGGAACATTGTAATTTAGACACTATAGACAATAGATAGGATCAAGTCTATTTCCAACAACAGTGATACTTATTTTCACAGTACAGAGATTTGTACATTTTAAGAACTATAGGGACTTATACTGTGCAGTGTGCAACCGGTCCATGATCAGTGGTAAATAATAAAATGTAACTATTTCGAAGCATCATGTCGATGGATTACCAGGTAGCTACAGAAGAAAGTCAGTGTCTGGCAGGAGAGATACATCACTCGGTGAGGTTGTCTTGTGCTGACCTAACGTGCTGTGGTGTGTCCTTGCAAGGATGAACTGACTGTGCTATTGATCTGAGGGTCCGATTCTACACACATTATAGAACACGTCACACATTCTTCGCATTCGCTTCTCACATACATTACACTTTTCTTTTAATAAATTAATTGTTATTAATTTTTAGAAGCTAGAGTTGTTGAGTATGTTGCGTTGGGGAAGAATGAGAGGGGGCATGATGCAGCAGTGAGAGAGAGAGAGAGAGAGAAAGAGGTGTCCATAAACTGACGGAGTTTTGTAGACGTATTCTAGGGGTTTCTCCAGGATAATGATAAGGGGTTAAAATATAATGTGGGTGTTGATTCCCCTCACTCCAGGGACGACACTTTAAACGGATACACGACAGTGATTCGAGTTTACAGTTTCGATGACCACATCTGAAGCTGACCAGATCAACCGCAGACAAATCCAGACTTTTATCTTAGCCATCACTAGTTACAATTACAAGGTACACTCTTGTACCTGCCAAAAATGAATTCATAGTTTTAAGTCCATTAAGTCCATGACGTTGAGCAGATAATGGTTCAGACCTATCACTCTCTACATACACTAATACTGTCTACCATATTATACAATAATAGAAGTTAGGTATGGATTAATATAAGATAGTATAAACAAATAAGCAATTTGTTTGATTGCGTAATTACCACAAATATACTATGAGAAGAGGCAAAGTAAAATATTATAATATTTTTTTAAAATTAAATAACCACCTTATTTATGATGTGAATAAACAGCTATCATTATCTCCTTTGCTGGAATCCTTAGAATAGATTTAGATTGTATTTGTTTCCCCTCGTAGCCTCATTTCCTGCAGCCCAGTGTTTTCAAATGTTATTTTAATGTTGTTCACATTATTGCCAAAACAGAAATAGACGACAAAACATGAGTGAACAGTGAGACTAGAATTTTAAAATATGATGCATAATCATTATCATGTGTCATTTCAAATGACGTAGGCAATGATGCACACACTTATCTGTAATGTACATGAACACATGTCTACCAGCAAGTCAATGAATGCACAGCATCACTGCACGGTGGGATTAATAAGAGAAACGGCAGCAGGTTAGACAGGTGAAACTCCTGAAAGGGTCAGGCCGTGCAGAGCTTTCGAAATATCTGTTCAATTGAGGACATATGCTTGTGAAGAATGGTTACAAGTTTAAGCGACATGAAGTACTTTCTTTTTTAGTACGCATCAGACTGAATAAAGTGTGTAGACAACAACAGCCGATAATGTCAAAGGTAGAAGTTCAAGTCTTTACTTTTGAGAGTTCTTCTTAGGGTTCGTAGTCATCTGGACAGAAGGGTCTGTTGTTGGACATAGGGGAGCTCAAGGGTTTTACAGATCAGGTCGGAGGGACAAATATGAAGGAAGACTGCGGTGCCTTAAAGCAAGAATTATGAATATGAAGGCCATGACAGTAAATAAAGCGGTAGCGTGACTGGAGACACAGATTTGTAATCCGACATGGCAATAAATAAAGCGGTAACCTGACTGGAGGCACAGATTATAACCTAACATGGCAGTAAATAAAGCAGTGTCCTAACCGGAAACACATATTGTTATGAGAAGAAATGAAATAGAGAACTTGGTGATATCTGATAAGAGTTGGTGGGGGGAACAACGAGCTAATTCCCATCTCTGGTGATCGTGTGAGATGGCGAAACATGACTGCCCACGCTTATCGGCATGGAACATGAGAATAAACCTAATCTCTATACCTCTGTGTAACTATACGACCCGCTTTGTCTCTCTTTCTAGACCATATATTTTACTCTCTATAGGTCCATGAAACTATATTCTTCACTATGTCTCTCATTCTATCCATTATAACTTACTCTCTATAGCTTACTCTTTATAGCCCCGTACATATATGTCTCCCTACGTCGTTATGTCTCTCTTTCTCTGTGTGTGACGTGTATATATATATGTTGTTGTTGTTTGTCCATCAAGAATGATGATGACCATTAATTTCATCCAGTGGGGTTGAAGGTGTGGAGCCGTGGGTTCTAAGATGGCTGATAAGGCCTATTTTGGTTCGAAATGTTCTTTGACAATGTGGGCAAAGAATGCTTGACGTCTCTGGAGGAGGATTTCCTGCAGTGGTTTTTCTATCCTGCCTTTTCTTCACAGCTCTTGCAGTCCTGGTTGCCTCACACGTGACTGCACCTTTGCGCAATGATGCACGCCACGAATTTCGGTCTCTGGCTGCAGCCTCCCAGGTGTCATGATGAATTCCAAAATTCCATATCATCACAATAAACAGCCGCACGGACATTGTCAAGTCATGCCAATATGGTATATTTCATTAGTGATTGTCTCTAATAAACAGCCGCATGGACATTGTCAAGACATGCCAATATGGTATAATTCATTAGTGATTGTCTCAAATAAACAGCCGCTCGGACATTGTCAAGTCATGCCAATATGGTATATTTCATTAGTGATTGTCTCTGCGCTGGTTTCTGCTCCAGGGGTTCTCACACTTTTAAATTGAAGCCTTCATTATGTTCTTTCGTGTGTTGCCGGGGCCCATAAGGGAAGCAAAGAATAGCAACACTGCAGCCTACCACGCATGTCGTAAGAGGCGACTACGGAGGCTTGATGGTTCCGTCGCCCTGCTACTGAGTGAGTGCGTGGCGCGACACTGTGAGCTGTGGGTTTCGTGCTAAATGCTTTTGAATCTGCCTGAGGTTTTTTGGAACGTGACTGCATGTTCGGAGTGATGGCATGTGGCTATGTCCCAGAGTTGACCGGTTTTTGCCTTATGCAGAAATGCGTGGCTGCTGGGCTTCTGGTTGACTGCCACTGCCATCAGCGATGAATTGTATTTTCGTGGACTGTGTGGGTGAACATCTAGGAAACATACAGATAGGAAAATGACTGCTGATTCCATCAGAGATGAACAGGGTGTTTCGTGGGGGACTGGTGTGTTGACATTCTGGTGGCGGCATTATGCACAGTGTATCTGTGCGGGCTGTTGTTTGTCGAGACTCCTGTCTTTTCCACTTTTCACATTGGGCAGTGGGGAGCGTTTTGTGTGATATTCACTGGCACAGGAACGGAGCATAATGGGGACGACCCGTTGCTGTGAAGTTGGAACTGCGACTAACTAACTAACTAACTATTCCAAAAGCATTCAGTGAAATTTTCAGAGTGTCTTTAAAGCGTTTCCTCTGGCCACCTTGGGAGCGTTTACCACAACGCAGTTCGCTGTAAAAAATTCGTTTAGGGAGCCTGTGATCTGGCATGCGAGTCAAGTGACCAGCCCAACGAATCTGATCATTCATCAGTATAGTGTGGATACTGGGCATGGATGCTCTTTCTAGGACTTCAGTGTCTGGAATCTTGTCTTGCCATTTAATCTTCAGAAGCTTCCTTAGGCAGACTGTGTGGAAGTGGTTTAATTTCCTAGCGTGTCGCTGATAAACAGTCCAGGTTTCACAAGCATATAGCAGTGTGGATAATACAACTGCTTTGTAGACTTTTAGCTTTGTTTGCAGACTTATTCCAGTTCTGTCCCATACATTCTTGTACAGTCTGCCAAAGGCCGCACTGGCCTTGGAGATTCTTGCATTCACTTCATCATCAATTGTGGCAGCTTGTGACACAGTGCTGCCAAGATAGGTGAATTAGTCCACAACACTTAGTCTATGATCATTCACTTTGATATTCGGCACAGTGTGATTATTCCCTGGAGCTGGCTGGTACATAACTACAGTCTTCTCCAAGTTGATATTGAACCCAAAGTTGGCACAGGCATGTGAGAAAGCTGAAACATTATGTTGCATGTCCGCCTCTGAGTTGGCGTATAGAGCGCAATCATCAGCAAACAGGAGCTCTCTGACGGTGTCGCTGTTAATTTTGGTTTTAGCTTTCAGCCTTTTGAGATTGAATAACTTTCCATCCATACGGTAGTTGATGTCTATTCCAATGTTGTCGTTCTCGAAGGCATTCATCAACATGGCTGAAAACATGAGGCTGAACAGTGTTGGTGCCAGGACACATCCTTGCTTCACTCCATTGGTGACAGGAAAGGGTTCAGACAGTTCACCATTTTCCTGTACTCTTGCCTGCATGCCGTCATGAAATAGCCGCACTATTTGGACAAACTTTCGTGGACAGCCATATTTTGCCATAATCTTCCACAGTCCTTCTCTGCTGACTGTATCAAAAGCCTTGGTAAGGTCAATGAATGTGGAGAACATTTCGTAGTTCTTTTCCTGACATTTCTCTTGCAGCTGCCTTGCAGCGAAAATCGTGTCAACAGTTCCACGTTCTTTTCTGAAGCCACATTGACTCTCAGGAAGAAGACTTTGATCGAGATGGGCCGTGAGGCGATTGAGAAGAATTCTGGCGAGTATCTTCCCTGCAATTGAAAGCAAGGAGATGCCTCGGTGGTTGTCACAGGATTGGCGGTTTTCTTTACGTTTGTAAAGGTGGACTATTGACGCGTCCTTGAAATCTTGTGGCATGGTCTCGTTCACCCATATGTTTGTAAAGACTTGGTGAAGCTGCTCTGTTAGGACCGGCCCACCTGCCTTGTATATCTCTGCTGGGATGGAGTCAGGACCAGGTGCCTTGCCGCTGGAGAGTTGCTGGATGGCTTTGTTTACTTCCACTATGGTTGGCAGGTCATCAAGTATCTCATTGGTGGGAACTTGAGGAAGGCAGTTGATGGTTTCATCATCGAAGAAGGAAGTTGCATTTAAGATTTTGCTGAAATGCTCTGCCCAGCGTTGAAGGATTTCCTTCTTATCGGTGACCAATGTTCCCCCATCTGCACTGAGGAGGGGAACTATGCCTGGTGATGTAGGACCATAGACCGCTTTCAGTGAGTCGTAGAAGTTTTTCATATCATGTCTGTCAGCAAAGACCTGAATTTCATCAGCTTTGCTGCTCAGCCAGGAGTCCCGCATGTGCCGAAGTTTCTGCTGCACTACTCTCTGAATGTTCTTGAAAGCATCTTTTTTTGATGTTGACTTTGGGTCATTCAAATGTGCCTTGAGGAGAAGATGTTTCTCGGCCAGCAATTGGTTGATGTCTTCGGAATTTTCATCAAACCAGTCTTTATGCTTTCGGGGGGCTGGACACAGGATTTCCATAGCAGTGTTGTAAATTATGTTCTTTAGGGCTCTCCATTCTGTTTCTGTATCCTGCCTAGCTGCAGCATTGGGCTTGAGGCGGTCTTCCAGCATATTTTCAAACGACTGATGCATTTTCTTGCTGTTCAGGCGGGTGACATTTAGCTTTTTTTGCATTTTCGCCCCTTGAGGACGCCGTGGTGGCCTGATGTGAATGTTTATTTTCGAGACAATAAGACGATGGTCTGTCCAACATTCGGCACCACACATGGATTTTGTCACTCGAACGTCTTGTCTGTCACTCCTCCTGACGATGACATAGTCAATGAGGTGCCAGTGTTTCGAGCGAGGATTCATCCACGATGTCCTATTTCTCATGGGGAGACGGAAAATTGTGTTCGTAATCAGGAGATCATGTTCGGCACATGTCTGAAGGAGGCGGAGTCCATTGCTGTTACAATTTCCGACTCCATGCTTTCCAATAATGCCACTCCAAGAGGTGGTGTCCGTGCCTACTCTGGCATTGAAATCCCCAAGGAGTATAAGTTTGTCTCCTTTGGGAACAGATGTTAATACATTGTGCAGGTCCTCATAGAACTTGTTCTTGACATCATCTTCGTTGGTCATAGTTGGTGCGTAGACACTCACAATGGTTGCATGCTTCCTTCCATTCAGCAGGGGCAACTTCATGGTCATGAGCCTGTCATTTATAGCCTTTGGAAATCCAGCTAATTTGCCGACCAGGGCCGACTTAATGGCAAATCCCACACCGGATTGACGTCTTTCCTTTCTTTTCCTTCCACTCCAGAAAAATGTGTAGCCGGCACCTATTTCACAGATTTGGCTTTCTTCTGTTCTTCTGCAAGTCGATTCTCGCTCAAGGCTGCAATGTCGATGTTGTATCTGCTCAGCTCTCTTCCAATCAGTGCAGTTCGTCTCTCTGGACCCGACGCTCCATCTCTGTCAAATAGGGTGCGTACATTCCAAGTTCCGATTGTTAAGGGAATGTGGTTTACTCTTTTAGCTTTGCTTGTTTTATCTTTCTTTGTATGTCGACCGCAGTTAGGGTACCCACCAACCGCGGCTAGCTGGTTAGGTAGTGATGGAGCAGACAATGTTTAGGGCACCTTTTCTAGCCCCTTCCTCATGCTATGGAGGTGAGCAGTGTGTTCCTATAGAGGGCTGCTCAGTCACTCAGGGGGCTGCCGAATCCCACTGCTGCTGCGGTCAGTAGAAGACGACCATATGGCCTGAGCCGCCTGTGTGCAGGTCTGCGACTACGGCTGCCAGCGTACCCACGCCTGCCGCTTCGCCGTTCGCCCATCGCCACAGGGCTTGAAGGTGATAGATGACGTTGGATGAAGAATTACTTGCGCGATGACTTGAATTAAAGTGAGGAAGAGTTGCGCAATTCGTCGACCTCACTCTCTCGCCTGAGTCCATCTGAATCAAGTGGCAAGACAAGTCGAGACGACTGGAGACGAATACAGGTGCAGTGGATGACCAGGGCGCTCTACGTGCCTTGCCGTGCTCATTACGTTCCACAACGCTTTGCAGGTAAACGCCATCTTGCCCGTTGAATCAGGAATGATTTCTTCCGCGCAGTCTGCCGAATCCTGCCTTCACATGCTGGGTAGGCATGCCCTAGTTTACCTCTTGGTTGGACACCAAATCGGATACCCATGCCTGGTTTAGCCAGCCTCTCACAGCTGTTGCCCGGGGGGTGGCCGCTGTCGCATGCTGACAGCTACTAGGAGACACAGTCACGAGCTGGTTGTCAGGCTTGGACCAGTGGGGGATGGGTCCTGAAGAGGACATGAGAGTCATCCTTACCAAAGGTGCTACCAAAGCCTGACACCCCGTACCCCCATATATATATATATACATATATATATATATATATATATATATATATATATATATATATATGTGTGTGTGTGTGTGTGTGTGTGTGTGTGTGTGTGTGTGTGTGTGTGTGTGTGCGCAGTTTGGATGAGAACCTCCACACCCCGGCCAGATCAAGTGCAGATCAATCCATACTTTGATCTTAGCCTTCACTAGTTACAATTTATAAAGGCGTGCGTTTTCCAAATGGGCCAGAATTGCCCCATCACCCACGTTCCTGTGTGTCATTGGGCCGACCTCTACTTGTGGTCCCTGACAGGGTCAAGTGCAGATACTACACATAGTTCTGAATACAATTACAGGGTACACGCGTGTGTGTACCTGCCAACAATTATATTTTACTCCGAACATGAAACAAAACGGTTCATTCGATTCGGTTTCACCACAAACCCTACCAACTTCAAAGAGAAGTTATAGTTAAGGTCCATCACTCCCCCTACCAACTTCAATGATAAGTTATATTTAGGGTCCATCACTACCCCTACCAACTTCAAGGAGAAGTTATAGTTAGGGTCCTTTACCGGTTCAGAATTATAGTCCTGTGACTGAGTCAGTTGCAGAAGCAGCTGCCTACTGTTTTACCTTCGCAGGATTAGTTGAGTTGAGTTGAGTTGAGTTGAGTTGAGTTGAGGTGAGTTGAGTTGAGTTGAGCTAAAGACCGACATCATTGCACTCAGGACATTCCCATATGTCCTCCGTCCCCTCGTTCAACAACCAGCGAAGAGTCATACTACTAATCGTTCCCATTGCTATTTGATTGACAGTTCTCATGGTCTTCTCTCTCAGTTCTGAAATGTTACCAGAACCTCTGCCAATGCCCCGCATTCGCATCATTTCCACATACGAGTTCTCATTATGTTCTTCCACCTTCTCAACATTTCTGGATTAACTCTGCTGTTGATATTCCTACATGCCACCGTCTCAATCTAACCAACACCATTTATCTTGGTCTGCCTATGCCTCTCTTCCCCTATATCTTTCCAGTTATCACGATTCAATTCAATGCCCCTCTTCTCATCACATGACCTAAAAATATTATGTTTGCCTCTTTCTTATTGTTGTATATAATGTTCTACTTTCATTAGCCTCTAACCTTGTAACCCTGCATGGCAGTAACTAAAGTGGTATCCTGACTGAAGACACAGATTGTAACCATACACGCTTTCTAAGTGACTCAATGCGAATGTCCAGAAAGCTGGATATGGAATGGGTTTGAAAACAGTGATTGGGTCACTGATGATGTCATTAAAGTCCTGGATGAAAAGAGAAGATGTGTTACACATGCCACAAGATGATACTGAAAACTAAAATGGACACCCATGAAAACAGGCAGACATCCTGATATGAACAGCTGTCCTTACTAAAGGAATCGAAGACTCCTAAGGTAGATTTTAATTGAGCCATCTACTCAACAGAATGTAATCGAATTCACAGAAGACAACCCCGATACAACCATCACAAGTAAATCTAGATTTGGCTAATGAAGATGTGCCTGTGGCTCTTCTACTTGCCATGAGCTGGATGCGATAAATACAGCAAGTGTGTCAATCGTAGAAACTAGCGAGATTTCATTGACACACAGTTTAAAAATTCAAGCGAACACCGATAGATTAGTGGGCGGAGCCAATGGGTCACGGGAATGCGCCCAGGCAAAGACCGAAAAAGAAGTGTAAGCCAGAAGGCGCTGGGACGTGAGCAAAGACGGTTTTGAAGAGTTGCGAAAGTGTTTCCGTGTTTGAAAGGATTCAAAGGAATTGGAAACATCTGAGATGCAGTTGAGTGTATGCAGTTGAAGCTTGTTTCTATTGTGAACGATGACAATGATGGAGCAACAAACCTAAGCGATCGCTTGATGAACACAAACGCCAGACAGTGATGGCGAGATAGCTGGCCCGCTTGTGAGAAGATGTCAACGAGAATGGCGTGCAGAGGCACGCCGTGACCAGAGCTTGTGGGTACCAATTATGTGTGAGTAGTTATTGAATTATAAGCCCATGTAATAGATAGACTATATTATCGTCAGACAGATCCGATGTAGCAACAATAGTCATCTAACGATTAGATGAGCAAGACATTGTATATTTGTGGCAGACGGTGTGCTGGTCATATGCAGAACGCAAAACGGTAGGAGCCGGCGGCATATTACAGCCCCGTGTGGTACTGTTCCACAATATAGGTGTTTGTATCGTCTATGGACGCGACTGACTTTTCTGTTGTGTGCATCCTAGATCTGAGAGTGATAAAGTTTTTTGTACGAGCCCATTATAAGCATTAAACCTAGACAAATACCAAGATTTCGGACATTGGGCATTGATGTAGACACGTGGCCCAATTGTGAATGGAGTAGTCATCCATCATCCAGACACGAGTTCGGCACTTGGCACTACTATACTACCGAATAATTAGCGTGACACCCATCCTACTACCATCTGACAAACACATCCACGCCGGGCTGTGTATAAAGCTCTAACGCTCCTGTTATTGTTCGTGGAGATAACCACACAGGAAGACAGTCGGACGTCGTTGAAAAATGTGAATCACTTCAAACACATTTAAAATAACATGATTTATCAGAAGTGAACATTGTTATGATTGTACGAAATGTATGTAAGCAATAGTATATACTTGTATGCATCTGCACGAAGTAGGAAACTATTTATTCTCGCAAAATATTGATGGTGTCCCTTAACGAAATGGAGATTGTGGACACAGAATAGTACTGAGCAATTCTCACAACACATGTGACCTCTTGAGGGGATTTCCTCAAGTATGTGAACATGTTATTAATACTAACATTTTTCAATAATTAATTTATTAATATTTATTCGTTTCTCTTGCATAGGCAATACACCACAACACGGTTTAGACAGACAGGCAGGCAGGCAGGAAGACAGGCAGACAGACATGCATGGTTGAGACGATGAACACAGAGATGATCCAAGACGCTAGACATTGATCTAGATGGTTTTGCAATTTGCTGACATAATTCCTAAACTCTCTTTTATAACTGTTCTATGCTATTAAAGCTAATTGCACTGCTATTTATATACTCTGGCAGTGAATCTCCGAATGCCAGTGAACAAATTAGGAAGTGTTTGAAGGCAGCAGAAATGTGCTCTCCTAGAGGAATGTTGCGGATACCCTGGACTGCCAGAGCTACTGACAACCAGTCAATGGAAGAGGCTCATGAAGCTAGACCATTATAGGCAATTATACACAGGTGTCACAGTCCTAGATCTCTAGGGGATAGAAACTCGGGCTCATACAGGCAACAAACTCCGTTCAGATACAATCGAGCATCATTTATTTACATTTATATTACAGTACGCTGGCGAAGCGAGTTTTCACAAGCCAGCAATTAGCAAGTTGCGTATCACAGGAGTTTACAATGAACATGATTATCACAACAACTCTAGCAGCTATCTAACATATGTATAAGACCCCTAAAACACTTGGGTCTGAAACTATCAAGTCCCCTTAAGGTAAGCCCTGTTGCTTCCTCGATGTCCAGTCCGTGTCTGTCCTTCCACACGTGTCGCAATCCGACACGGGTGGTAACTCTCTCTGAGTTTCTCGTGGACCCCGCAATCGGCGGGCCCCATCAGTGTCCACGTGGCTGTGGACACACTGACCGTTCCTTCGAGAAGGCTCTGGATTATTCGAGCCTTCGAGTGACTCGGTTCTTTCCCTTTAGCTGGAGTGCTATCCCTTCGCCAGTATCTCGTTCTTTTATGTTGGTACCGCCCTTAGGTGTGGCTGTGACAGGAGTCCCCCTCCCCCCTGCTTTGATGGGTTATTCTGTGGTAATTAGTTCTGTACTAATTCTGTCACAGTATCACATAAAGTCGGTGTTTGTAGTTTGGTGGATAGTAACTCGGCAACTTACATATCTGCATCGCCAACTCATGTATTCTCCCATACACCACTTTAAGATGATTGCTGAAGAGGTCTCTCTCTTCTATGTTCTTAAACATGCTTATCTGACCGAAGTACCGTGACGTTTCCCAGTTGTTTTTACAACCGCGCCCTTCTCAAGTATCCATATGATACCAAGATATTAAAACTCTGTGTGAGAGAGTTTTAACAAGACAAATGTCTTGGCTATTTAAGTACACCTGCAAATCTTATCCTGTGTGTGTATTTCGATACATTTTTACTTCCGTATGTTGTATAATGCTGGATATGTAGTTATGCTGTTGTTTTATCACATCTGACTACGTGTTCCTGTTGGCTTGTTTGTGTATTGAATGATATGTTGCTGTTTCTAATAAAGTGACTGTATTTTAATTGTTAGTGTTCAGTTTTGCGTTTGTATAACGTGTGTGCTCACTGTGTGGTTTATCTTCAAGCGTCACGAGTTGGGATATCCTTTGTCATGAATTACCCCAATGTATGTAATGCATGATCGGGGCATTCCAAACAGTGGCGCTTAGATGTAATGTATTAAACATGTATCAACAATTTAGACAGGTAATACATTTTTACATGAAGACGCAGACAAATTAAAATAAATACGTGTTGCGTACAATTTGTCCGCTCAGTATATCGCTCTCTCATTTAATTCATTCACTCTGTCATTCATACGTCTTTCATACAAAATAGTATTTTGTTAAAATATATAGATAAAGTTGAGGTAAGTGTTATTGCCCTTAGAAAAATGGATTAGGCGATATGTTCCCTTAAGGTAACAAGTAATTTTTTTTACGTGTAATCAAAAAAATGGTTTATAATTTAAATAGAGAAAATTGTATAGGAAAAATATTTCACCTATGAGTGGACATACCTGTAATATTATGGTAGAAAATCTACAAGTTATAGGTTGACATATTTTATATACATAATAATTAAATACAATTGTAATACATATTACCTAATAGTAACTTAATTAACTAACTAACTCCAACGAGGATGTGTGTTGTCCTCCTGTTGTCCGTGTGTCGTGCCATCAATGTTAACAGTTAATATAGGTGTCCCTTGCATGTTGTAATCGACGTAGTTCTATTCCGGCCGTTTACGAAGTTTCTTAGCAATAGCGAGTATGCAGTGTTCTTAATCTTTACAGATGACTGTCAGTTCACTGGTTGAAATCATTTCACAGATATTATATATCGCTCGGATTGTTTTTAACGCCTTGGCAATTGGTAATATAGGGTTCTCAAAGTTTCATGTTCGTGGGTGTTATACGTAACCTATTCATTTGGGCGTTGATACTCCTGAATGAAAGTTCTCTAGTCGGTGTAGAGGTACAGTGTTCTATGAAACAGACTAAAATATCACAGCTTCTTGTATGGCGAATAATGAATGTGCCTAGTGTTCGTCTGCTGGTGCATTAGTTTGTCGTGATAAAAAGTCAGCAATAATGTTATCAGTGCCCTTTATATGGTGGATTTCAAAGTCGAAGTCCTGGAGACGAAGACACCATCTTTCCAAACGATGATTCTTTGGAACACCTTGCTTAAGTACCAGCAGTGGCGAATTATCGGTTAAAACAACAAAATGCGAACCTAAGAGGAACTTAGATAATCGACGCATACAAAAATGTAGACTTAATGCCTCCAACTCAACTGTGGAGTAATGGATCTCTGCCTTTTTCAGCTTGCGGCTGACGTAGAGTATCGGATGTCTCGTGCCTTGATATTCTTGCATCAGGCACCCTCCAATTGCGATAGCACTCGAATCTGTGGTTAGAATAAAGGGTATATCTATGTTTGGTAATCTTAATACTGGTGGGTTAGAAAAAATTGATTTCAATTTGCACATTGCATCCTCTAAGCGGATACTCTTACAAAACTTTTCTGGATGATCTTTTGTCAACAGATTAGAAAAAACTGATGTGAGTTCTGCCCAGTTTGGTATAAACTTGGCATAATACTTTATGAGACCTAATAAGCTTCTAACCTGTTTCTTTGTAGTTGGAACTTCTAGGTTGAGAATTTTTGATACGATGTTATCATCTGTCAATAGTCTGCCTTCGGAAATTCTATGATCTAGGAAGTCTATCTCTTTATAGCCTATTTCAACCTTGGAAGGTTTGATA
Source organism: Cepaea hortensis (assembly GCA_963921405.1). Lineage (NCBI taxonomy): Eukaryota > Metazoa > Mollusca > Gastropoda > Stylommatophora > Helicidae > Cepaea > Cepaea hortensis. The sequence goes on from OY992888.1 coordinate 96,966,441, forward strand.
GTAAGTCCAAAAAGAAAGATTTGGTTAAAGACTTGTTGGAGAGTAAGTAAGTGAGAAGTCATGTTTGAAGAATGGATACATATATCATCAATATAAGATTGCACGTCCTTGATGCCGTGTAATAGCAGTCTAGTTAACCTGACAAATGTGGCGGGAGCGTTCTTGAGACCAAACGGAAGATATCTCCATTCGTACAGCCCAAGGGGTGTAGCGAATGCTGTTATATGCCTTGAAGAGGGATCTAGTGGTACTTGCCAGTAACCTTTAGCTAAATCAAGCTTAGAAAATAAGGATGATTGAGACATATTTAAAATGAGGTCTTCACAGCTGTTCATTGGCTCATCATCTGTCGTGGTTATGGTGTTTAATTTTCTATAGTCTATGCACAAACGAATGGTTTTGTCCTTCTTTTTCACCAGGACAATTGGCGAAGAATATTGGGACACAGATTTCTGTATTATTCTATTTTTATCTAAGTCCAAAATTTCTTTATCTAAATTTGCTCTATAATGTAAAGGAATCGAATATGGTCTACATTTGATCGGTGTTAGATCTGTCAACACAATTGAATGTGTTATTTTGTCAGTCCGTCCAGTTTTGTTTGAGAAGATAGTTCTATAGTCGTTCAGAAGAGACAAAATGTCTTGTCGTTGCTGTTGTGTCAGGGTGTCAGAGATTTGTATTCAGAGATTTCATAGTACTGTCGTCGTTCATAATTGGTACTGGAATTTTTGTATTGTCTGAGTCCGTCTGATTTATTACTGACGCTACTGTTTGTAAATTGTCTTCAATGTCCTTGTCGTCGTCGTCGAGACTAATAGTTGTCAATGTGTCGTTAAATTGGTCGTAATTGTCGTTATCCCATCTTGTCGGTACTGTGAATATGTTTTCGTCGTCTTCGATGTCACAAGAATGAGTCGTTAACGATGCTTCGTTTGTCGGGGTGTCATTCAGTCGGGTAACTGCAGTTTCGTTTCTGTTGTCATTCTTGTCAGTCTGGTTATTGCCATCTGTTACCTGCGTCTGCTTGTTCGTGTCACTGTCATTTCTAGAATAGTAAGGTTTTAACATATTTACATGGTATATTTTCAACTTTCCATTCAAAGAAATTTCGTAGTCAACTTCCGAAATTCTTCTCACAACTTTAAATGGTCCCTGCCAAGAGGTTGATAGTAAATCTCTCTTGTCAGGTAGTAATAGTAAAAGATCTTGATTTGGTTGTAATACAATCGTTTTTGCCCCTTTGTTGGCGTACTGCCTGTACCTAAAACCTTTCTCCTGTAATGATGTTCTGGCCAGTATACAGGATCTAATGATTTTGTCTCTGGTGTCAGTGACCAAATCATAGGTGGAAACTGGTAATTGGGTGTTTACGGGTTGTGATATTAAATCTCTATAAATAGTGAGAGGTCCTCTTGGGTTCGCTCCATATATTAATTCGAACGGAGAGAACCCCGTACTTGATTGTGGGACTTCTCTGTATGCGAACAGCACCGTTGGGAGAAGTATATCCCAATCGGCTGGATTTTCAGCTGTCACTTTGGATAACATATGTTTTAGGTCCTCATTTAATTTTTCGCACATTCCGTTCGCGGCCGGTCGATAGGGACTTGTAAAACATTGTTTTATGCCTAGTAACTTAGTTACCGATTGGGTGGCATTAGATATGAATTGTGTTCCTCTATCTGATATTATCTTCTCCGGAAAGCCAAAACGGGAGAATAACTGCAATAATACGTCCGTCACATCTTTAGAGGAGATAGATTTTAATGGAATCATTTCTGCCCATCTTGAACATAAATCAACAAGTGTAAAAATTTATCTATTCCCTTTGTTTGAGATGTGGTTCAAAGGACCTACTAAATCAACCGCTACGATTTGAAATGGTCTCGAGGCAGTTGTGGTTGATTGAATTTCTGCCGTAGGGTTTTTTCCCTTTTTGATCAGTTTTTGACAGGTATCACATGATTTACAATGGGTTTTTATGTCTTGGCAAAATTTCGGCCAATAAAATTGACTCAGGACTCTGGCCCTGTTTTTTTCGTAACCCATATGACCTCCGAAAGGTGAGTCATGGGCTATATGTAGCACTTTATCACGATGTGACTGAGGTAAAACCACTTGCTGTATCGTGGTTTGGTCTCTGGTGTATAATCGCGTTAGAACATTATTATTTAGTCTAAATGTCCAAGAATCGTTTTTGTTTAATTTTGGCTTTAATCCTACTAGCCAAAAATATTGTGAAAGAGTTGGATCTGCTTTTTGTTCTTCTATAAACTCGGTGGTGGTAATATTAGGTGAGATGATTTGTAGTGCCTCCTGAAGTTGGTCAGTGTGGGTTTTGTGTGTCGTTTGTCTTGTCACTATATTAGTGTGTTGTGTGTGTTGTTGCACATTTACAGGCTCAGTAATTTGTGGATCGATGGCGTCCTCAGTTCGAGGTGTTAATCTGATGGTATCTTTGAAAGATTCGACCGCCCCTGTATTCTGCACCTCTGTGAATTCATTTCGAATTACGTCATCGGTTGTCTCCCTTGTGCTTTTGGCAGTTTGAGACAAGCACGCGTGGTTTTTCACTTTGGAATCGTTGTTTGGTTTTTGGACACAGTTTTTCTGTTCCCATTCTCTGATTTCCTTTTCAGAGCAAGATTTTATGTTGGGAAGATTCCCAAAGATGATTTCAGCGGCAGGATTTTCTAGTACTGCGCATAGCACTTGTCCTGATATAAAAGGTGTCCGAATTTCGGCAAGTGCTAGGGGGTATCTTTCGATCGTGCCTGCGAATGTGCGACACGTTACGTATTTGTGTGTGTAGTCTTTGTCACTAACTAATGTTCTCTTAATTCCACAAAGAGTCGCTCCGGAATCTCGTATTAATGTACATTGTTTGTTATTTACAAAACCTGTTGCATAATTTAACTTGTCTGTTGGTGTCAAGGCTGCGTTGGCCATTTCGTTAGCAACTGGGATTGTGTGGCCACATAACAAAGTTGTATCAAACTGAAATTTTCTACAGGTGTTACATTTGTTATCAGTGATGGTGTCAATGATTTGTACTGCATTGCCTAACTCACTCGAACTTTCATTCTGGATGTCGCATTCGTTCTGTTGTTCAATTTCTTCATCTGAGGATGTGTCTATTAATGCGGCATTGGCCTGCTTCATCATCTTTCTCCCATCACAAACTGATGAAAAATGCCCATAGCTCGAACAAAAAAAAAACATTTAACCGCTCTCTGATATGCGTTCCTTTTGTTCTTTTGTTTTTCCACTACCATTTGGAGATGATATGGATAATTTGGTGATTTGTCGCACATCGCGTACTCGTCGTGTGTCAGATGACAATACTGACATTTGACTGGTTTTGTGAACTTAGAGCGTTGTTTGAACTTATATTCATTTGGTTTTGAGTATTTGGTGTTTGTAACCGCTGCTGTTTCATTTTGGCTCATGTTTAACTGGAAAATATCGCGGTTCGCTGTAAAATATGCGCTTCCCTTAGTTTCTATTTCTTGGATAGTTTTACAATCCATTTGTCTCAAAAATTTAGAAAAAGGTGTTGGAATTGTAGTAATAATTTTATCAATTATAATTAGCTCTTTCAGTTTATCATGGTTGTTATTTGTTTTTGCTGAGGTTATCCATTTTGTACAAATATCCTGCACAGTAGACACGTAGTCAATGAAAGTTTGATTAGGTAGAGGGGCTAATTTTGAGAACTGAAGTTGATAGCCTGCTGTATCTAGTGAGAAATGTTGGAGTATTCTTTGCTTTAAATAATCATAATCTTTCCTCATATCTTGTGGAACTGTCTCTATCACTTTTAAGGTCTCTAATGCTAAATTTCTCATCAGAATAAATGACTAGTCGACTTTTGCGACCTTATGGTAAGTCATCAAACACTCGAAGTTCTCTAAGTATGCGCTTATAGAATCTCCTGAACAAAACGCTTTGACAAGGCCTTTATATTTGTTGTATTTTTGTTCATCTTCTTTACTTCTAATTTTGTTTACTGACATTTCTAAGTTGGAGTCAATTTCCATTTGTTTTAGTTTTATCTGTGTCTCTGCATTTAATTGGGCTTGTTTGGTCGCGGCCTCAAGCTCCATTTTCTTTTCTTCCATTTGCATCTGCATCTTTTTCTCTTCTGCCTCAATTTGCATCTTTTTCTCTTCTCTTTCTGCTTGCATCTTTTTCTCTTCTGCCTCAATTTGCACATTTTTCTCTTCTCTTTCCGTTGCTCTTTCTTCTCGTGCAATATTTTCTGAATGTGTCTTTTGTGCCCATTCTGAAAGTTTTTCTTCTTTATATCCTAATCTAATACCTTATTCAATGCACTGTTCTAATGTTGACATTTTGTATTTTAGTTATTGTTTAATTTCTTGAAATTAAATCCTTTTGAAATTAGTTTGGGTGTACAAAAGTTGGTTATCTCCCTTAATGTTTACATTCAGGTTTATATGAGAAGATTTACTTGGTTACACGATTAGCATATACATACAAATCAATACATAGAAAAAATGTTACAATGAATGAGGGTGAGTATCGCTTAGGGATGTAATGAGCATGAAATGAAACTCATCTTATTTTCCCTGAGCTCTCGACTGTAGACTTGTTTTCTCGCCACTGCTGGAGGACAGGTTACATACACGATATTTCGCGGAACAATCTGATGTTGGAATCAAAAAAATTAGTAAATGTCACTGTAATTGTCACAGTCATGTCAAATTTCATAAACATTATCATCAGTTCAAATATTTTTGTAGAGGGACTATAATCGCTCATTCACAGATAGCTGCAAAGTTTTTAACTTTGTCATGTATTAAAGTTGATATATAATTTTTTTACTTGGCAAAACCAAGAGCTGTTTGAAAAGTAAAGCTTGTGTATGCCAAAACCGACGCTTGCCCCCAAATAGCCTGTCACAGTCCTAGATCTCTAGGGGATAGAAACTCGGGCTCATACAGGCAACAAACTCCATTCAGATACAATCGAGCATCATTTATTTACATTTATATTACAGTACGCTGGCGAAGCGAGTTTTCACAAGCCAGCAATTAGCAAGTTGCGTATCACAGGAGTTTACAATGAACATGATTATCACAACAACTCTAGCAGCTATCTAACATATGTATAAGACCCCTAAAACACTTGGGTCTGAAACTATCAAGTCCCCTTAAGGTAAGCCCTGTTGCTTCCTCGATGTCCAGTCCGTGTCTGTCCTTCCACACGTGTCGCAATCCGACACGGGTGGTAACTCTCTCTGAGTTTCTCGTGGACCCCGCAATCGGCGGGCCCCATCAGTGTCCACGTGGCTGTGGACACACTGACCGTTCCTTCGAGAAGGCTCTGGATTATTCGAGCCTTCGAGTGACTCGGTTCTTTCCCTTTAGCTGGAGTGCTATCCCTTCGCCAGTATCTCGTTCTTTTATGTTGGTACCGCCCTTAGGTGAGGCTGTGACAACAGGAGTCATATATCCTTTTTTGGACAGACAATGGAAGACAGGTACTGGAGGATATCGTTTCCACTGAAATAATCAGTGTACGAAGAGGCAGAGACAGAACAAGTGAAATGATGTTGGGTGGACTACGAATTGTCGTGGAGGAATGCCATAAGTGGTAGTGACAGAACAAGATAAATGGTGTTGGATGGACTCAGAAGGTATCTATCGTTGATGACTGTATTCAATGGAGCAGATTCAGAGCACCAAGCTGGGAGATCTGTGAAGCAAATTCAGAGCATCAAGTTGTGAGATCTGTGAAGCAAGTTCAGAGAACCAAGTTGTGAGATATGTGATGCAAATTCAGAGCATCAAGCAGGGAGATGGGTGAAGCGGATACAGAGCACCATTCTGGGAAATCTGTGCAGCAGATTCAGGGCACCAAGCTGCGAGATGTGTGGAGCAGGTTCAGAGCACCTAGCTGTGAGATCTGGGAAGCAGATTGAGTGCACCAAGCATTGAGATCTATGAAGCAGATTCAGAGCACCAAGCTGTGATATTTGTGAAGCAGATTGAGAGCATCAAGCTGTGAGATATGTGAAGTATATTCAGAGAACCAATCTGGGAGATCTGTAGAGCTGATTCAGAGCACCAAGCTGGGAGATATGTGGAGAGATATGATCGTCTGCAACAGTTGGCAAATCACATGATCTTGACGTTTATAATTGTTGTGATATTACTCAATATCTCATCTTGTTCCTCTTGTATCTTGCGATGTCGAGGTTAAACATAAACATCAGGAAAGTGTCCGTTTATTGGTTTCATGTATCGAGAGCCGGTCTCCCTGACCGAGGAGTTAGCAGCTTTCTCCGTATCCCCGAATAATCGCGTGGTTGACATGAGCGCACGAGAATTGGAAGCGGATCGAGTCACGCCAGTGACTTATGCGAGTATGGAGCCGGGCGCCCAGAACGCAATGGCAAAATACTGAACGTAATCTTGCCAAGAAATCAACAATCAGCTGAAAGATGCTGACGTTGACAGCGATGTCCTGTAAAGGAAAACGTATATCCAGAATCCCATGGATAATGTTATTCCTTCTGCCCAGTGTTTACATGGTCAGTCTCTTCTTGTGGTTTCGGAAGGTTTGTACATGATTGTTTATTGTAGTATAGTGTCAGTTGATAGCCTAGTAATGTGGCCGAACCATTTCAATTGTTGGTTTCTAATGGCATATAGCACTGCTATAACCGCCACTATAGTCATCATTTCATTCTTTCTGAATGCATCTCTTGTTTATACATTTAATATTCTTCAAGGGCTCTTCTTCTTCTTCTTCTTCTTCTTCTTCTTCTTCTTCTTCTTCTTCTTCTTCTTCTTCTTTTTCTTCTTCTTCTTCTTCTTCTTCTTCTTCTTCTTCTTCTTCTTCTTCTTCTTCTTCTTCTTCTTCTTCTTCTTCTTCTTCTTCTTCTTTTTTCGTTCGCTTGAAATATGTCTATAACTGCAATGTTGTCTCTTGTATGAATTTAACTGTCTTTTATAGTCCACACAGCGGTCCATAGAGTTTATCTTCCACTGTTGTCTCTCTAGGCCAGAAGGTTTGCCTAGATATGTTATAGTTTGGACAGTCTTGGAGTATGTGCTCTGTTGTCTGCGACGTCAATCCACATGTGCACATGTCTGTTTCACCAATCTTGAATTTTGTATACATGTGGTTGCGTAATCTATTGTGCCCTGTTCTGAGACGCAGAATAATGACTTGTTCTGGTCTGTCCATAACGTGGTAGTCATCTTGAGCAGGTTTTGGTGGCTTTCTGACTGATTTGATCATTATTTTCTTTTGGTGATATGTAACGGGAACATCAGACTGTTCTTCTTTGGCACCTTCCTTAGCCAATTGATCAGCTCTGTCGTTTCCGGGTACTCCACAGTAGGATGGCATCCACTGTATGGTGACCTTATGCTGACTGCTAAGTTCAGAAAGTAGTGTCCTTAGTACTGGCAATTTCCCAGACAGGAGCGCCTCGGGTACTGATTTTGCATCTGTCAATATCACCACAGGTTGTGTACCATTGCTGGTATTTATTAATTTTTCTGTTGCTATCTTGATTGCCTCAATTTTATCATCATAGTTATGGCAGTACTTTCCTGTCGGTGCTCTAGCTGTGTCCCTGGTATTATTTGGGTATTCTATGTACACTCCCGCTCCTCCATTTCGAACAGCATTTTGTGCAGACCCATCTGTGTAGACTCGGATCCAGAGGTCCTGTGGGTATTCTTCATCAAGGAAGCTGAGAGTGGCTGTTCTGCGCTGCACACTGTTCTGATCTTCCTTGTCAAATATTCCTCTCACGTTTGTCTGGATTTGTAATGATAATCTATGTTCATCTTTCCACGGAGTTCGCTCTGGAATAGTTGTTAGGGTGATACCAACTGTGGGCAGATCGGTGGGTTCTCTGCAGAGTCGTTTGGCCTGGTGGATAAAAAAACTTCTTTTTAACCGCCCCATAGCTAGGTTTTCAAATCTGTTCTTCATAGGGTGTCCTGGCAAGCTGAGGAATTTTTCTGCTTGCGTTAGCGTTTTCGTATCTCTGCGCTCTCTCGGTGCTTGTGTCCTCCCCATCTTCTCTATTTCCACTATAGGGGTTGATCTCATCCCTCCTGTTGTGACTCTAAGTGCTTGATTTTGCACCCTTGTCCAGCCCTAGTCATGTGGTTTTTGATGCCGAACACCTCGCAGTTGACCCGTATTCCAGGTGTGGTCGTATGCTCTGTTGATAAACTTTGCTAAGTATTTTCCCACTGGCTCCCCATGTGGTTCCACTTAACTTTCTCAGGATGGCTATTTTCCTTCTGGCTTTTGCTACTGCTTTGTTGATGTGCTTTCTCCATGTCAGCCTGCCATCAAATGTTACTCCAAGGTATGTTGGTTCTTTATCTTCTCTTAGGGGTGTTCCATTTATCTGGATGATCCCTGCATTTTGTTTTGGAGAGAGGGTAAATAGGGTGGTGCTGGACTTGTCAGTGTTTATGCTGACACACATCTATTTGCCCATGCAACAAATGTATCTACAGATCTTTGTAGCAATCTGGAGGCCACTGATGCATGTTCATTTGTGCTCCATAGAACCAGGTCATCGGCGTACATTGCCGCTTTAATTCCATGCGGTAGATTAGCAACAAGATCATTGATGAAGATTAGAAAAAGTTTGGGGGACAAGACTCCGCCCTGGTGAACACCGTAACGCATAAGTACTTTCTTGCTCTTGAGTCCTTCTATCTGTACTCGGGCTCTTCTGTTGTGCAAGTATGCTTTCACCCATTCACCCATTTGTACATTCTTCCATTGACTTTGCAGTTTTTCAGTTTCTTCATCATACTTTGTCAAAAGCTTTCTTCAGATCTATCCATGCCGCAAGCACCAGCTTCTTCTCTTGGAATGCATCCTCAATTTCTTGAGAGAGGTAGGTTGTCTGATCTTCCGTAGAGTAGCACTGCCTAAAGCCAGCCTGCTGTGGCACAAGGATGTTTTTACTTTCAATGTACCACTGCAGTCTGTGATTGATGATGCGCTCCAGTGTTTTGCAGAGACAGCTGGTGAGGCTAATTGGTCTGTAGCTAGTGGCAATGGAACCATCTTTCCCTGATTTTAAAAGGGGTATCATGATTGCTTCTCTCCAGGCTTGTGGAACACTGCCTAAGGTCCAGCTGTAATTGAAGATCTGCAACAGCTTTGCTTTGGCCTCTGTTCCTAGGTTCAAGGACTCTTATTACCGTTCTTGTAATTGTTCTGTTCTCTGTTTCTGCCACTGTCAATGCTTGACATTGGTAGCATATAGTTGCTTGAAGATTATATTTTAGAGTTCTTTTTCAGTATCTACTGATACGTGTTTGTTCTTTAGTATTCTTTCCATTTTTCCAATGAGTAGGTTGCCTTATTGCATCTATTTTCGATCACGCTAACTGATTTCTCACCTATCTTCCAATAACGTAATGTTGCTATGCGGAACATTCACCTATAAGTAGATCTAAAGCAATGAGCTCACAATTACAATGACCAGTCTTGACTCCCAATGTAGCCATTCTTTCCACCATAATGAACTTGTGGAAGTTCCGAGTGTGTACTCACAGAGTTAAGAGTGAGAGCATAACGCAGTCTGCGATAAAATATATATAACAATACTGTCACGCCAAGTGGTGGTGATTGCTGGAGATTCTTTACCGTATACGGTCTATGCAATGATGGTTACTGGTGTGACGTATCCGGCCTGGACATTACACGTTTTCATTAGCCTCACTAGTTACAATTGCAAGGTTCTTACTATGTAGCTTTATGAGGATGTTAGTTAGCCTATTTTTCATCATAGCATGAACTGTTTGTTCATTAGGTAACATATCCATTGCCCGTTCATTATCATTGTTATTATTTTCCACGTGTGAGCCATTTTCAGGTGCCCAATGGCTATCTTCTGTTTTCAACTGTGACAATTTATTAGCTGCCACATCTTTCTCCATGATAATGTCTTCTGTCTACTTAAATAAGTTCGTGTTGTTTTCATAAGACGTTAAACTGGCCAATGTACCCCTCATTAAAGAATAACTCCGTTTACCACAACCCCGGACACCACAAATGTACAGATTATGCCAACATGCGGGTCAAACTAGAGGAAGCTGGGATGTCCAGAACAGCATTGAGTGTGTCCAGCACCAAGCAACCCACGTGACTTTTGCTTTCCTTATTAATCTCCCTTTCAACTGTTGGCCTACTTTAGGACTGAACACAGCCAAGTCTGCGACGTCCTCCATGCTGGTGTACCCATTCACAACGAGATAGTGATCCCCGATAACTATCACACGGTTCACATTCAACAATGAACCTTCAAATTGATTTGGTTATCTGTCAGACAACAGAGCTATCTTGACATCAGAAGTTCGGCGGTTCGTATCCTTCGGATGCAGAAATACCCGGGTGTTGTCATCGCTACATGTTTACAATTTTGAGTTTACAATTATAAAGTACACGCGTGTACCTGCCAAAAATGAAAATACCAACGAATTCTCAGCCACGAAGGCATGAAATTGCGTAGATAATTTTTGTCACCTATCACTATTTTAGTAAACTAATATTGGGTACAATATTATACAATTTCAAAGGCCATTTATGGATTAATGCAAGAATGTAAATAACAAATAAAAACAGTTTCTGATTACATAATTGCTAGAGAGCTTCCAAGAAAAGAGGCCAGCAAAATGTGACAAATATTTTTAAAAATTAAATAATCACCGTATTTGTTATATGAATAAATAACAATAGTTATCTCCCGTGCTAGAATTAACGTGGATTTAGAGAAAGCTGCGATTTGTTTCCCTTTATTGCTTATTTCCTGTAGTATAGTGTTTTCAAATGTCATGCTAATTTTGTTATGCAATCTTTTTTGCGAAAACAGAAATAGACAACAAAATGTTAGTGAACAGTGAGACTAATATTTTATAAAATATACTATCATCATCATCATTTGTCATTTCAAATGGTGTAGACGATCATGCATTCCCTTATCGACAAAGTTCATGAGTACATGTCTACCAGCGAGTTAGTGAGTGCACTTCATCCACTGCGAGGTTAGATAAAGAAGATAACGGACATCAGGATAGACATACTAAATTCTTGCAAGGGTCAGGCCGAACGAAGCTTCCGAAAAGTCTGTTCAATTGAGGTTATAGATTCTTGTCAAGAACGGATACAACCGCAAGAAACATGTATTACGTTATTTTTAGTACGCATCAGACTGGATAGAAGGTAAAGACTCCAACACGCGGTAATTTTAGATGTGGAAGTTAAAGCCTTTACTTGAGAGGGTTCTTCTTGGGGTAAGTTGTGAGGGAGCTCAAAGGATTATACAGGGAAAAACTGAAAGAATACTGTGGTGCCTTCGACTTCAAACACGCAGTCTGATTGTGAATATCATGGCAGTAACTACAAGCAGAAGCCTGACTGGGGACACAAATTGTAAGTCAACATGGCAGTAACTAAAGCAGTAACCTAACCGGAGAAACAGCTTGTAACCTAACATAACAGTAACTAAAGCAGTAACCTAAACGGAGACACAGCTTGTAAACCGACATGGCCGTAACTAAAGAAGTAGCTGAATTATAAGCATGACAATTATAAGTGTTTTATTTGTCCTGCCTATCTCAGCTTGTTCCTCTTGGACCTTGTGGTGAAGGGTTATAAAGAAGCAACGGGAGAGTGCCCGTTTATGTGCTTCATATATCGAGATTCTCATGAACTCTATTATTCCCTCTGTCCATCGTTTACATAGTTGGCCTCTTCTTCTGGTTCCATTTGGCCTGTACATCATTGCTTCTTGTGGTATAGTGTCACTTGGTAGCCTGCTATTGTGGTCGAGCCCTTTCGCTGGATGTTTGCTAATTAAATGTAGAGATGCTATTACCACCACATTCGTCCTGCTTTCATCATTTCTGATTTTCTCTGTTCTTTATACGTTGCGTATTCTTATCAGGAATCTCATTTCCCTTGTTGTAATTGTTCTTTTCTCTTTTCCTATAATTGTCCAGGTGTGGCATTGGCAGCATATAGCTGGTAGCAAGATTGTGTTGTTGATTTCTTTCTCAGTATCTACAGATACGTGTTTGTTCTTTAGTATTGGTGCCATTTGTCCAGTGAGTGGGTTTGCCTTATGCATCTACTTTCGATCTCGTCACACAAAGACAAAGATAAAAGTGATAACAACCGGGCAATAAATATGGTGCTTGAAGAAAAAAACAGTTCATGGTAGTGTGAAAAAGGAAGTCCAGGTTATTTTCTAATAAATTTAAAAAGTAAGAACCGTGTAATTGTAACTATTGAGGGTAGTCCAAGCCAAATACGTCAGACAGTAACCACCATTTCGTAGAAAGAATACGGCAAAGAATCGACAGCAATTTCCGCCACTTGGTGTTATGCTACAGTTAGATATATTTTATCGTCAACTGTCTTGATGGTCTCACTCTTAACTAAGAACTGCTGCCAGTTCATTAGGGTGGGGAAAGGGGCAAGATTGTGAGTCAAGGCTCGTCATTGTAATTGTCAGCTCATTGCTTTATATCTACATATAGGTAAATGTTCCACATATCAGCAACCCATTAGTTTAAGATAGTTGATTCATTAGTAGGCGAGCTTTGTGGTGTATCATCATCATGTGCCATCCCGATATGCGTGGGCGGTCAAGTTTCACAATCTCACTAGATCATTGGAGTCGTGGATCAGCTCATAGTTCTTGTTGCGACCATGCCACGTATATATGCCTTACCCAAATTTTGAGACGGGTATATGGTGTGCCCAGCCATTAGTAGTGCGTGAAGTACGTGCGTTCATCGTAACTCTCATGAGGCTGTCGCAGTGGTTGATCTCCGGCAGGTACTCCAGAAGGTAACAACACTCTCGTATTAAAACCACTGAACACCTAATCTGCTGAACCAACATTCGTGAAGGAGCGGCTGCAGTGATCCCTTATGTCTGAATTAGTAACGTGGACTTAGGACATTCATCCCTCCTGACGTGACCGATAATGCCAAGGCAGCAGTTGTAACGACGGAGCCTGTTCGATTACGGAAAATTCCTTCCGATTCGACAGAGTAAGAGAGATAGAACGAACGAACGAACGAACGAACGAACTTTATTTTCAAAGGGCCACACATTGGACACGCAGGCCCGTCTTACATTTAGCCCTTCCAATCCCACATCTTTCGTACATTAATGAATTATTTTGCATATTGCATTCACATAAGGAAAAACATTTTCAAATAAATGTTGAATACAATGCGTATTATTTGTATAATGTATAACACAAACAATAGATTTGCACAATTTATTGCCTGGAATATTTCGCTGCATCTTGTCAGGTACATACTGCACAAATCACACAACTTACGTGAATTAACTAGATAAATCCTTCAAGTTGAAATATACACATATTCGCACAGTAATGTCACTTATCTACCACGGTAACTTTAAGCTGACTAACATGTCTTTCTGTTCCCGCAATTCTGGATTCTATTGTTTGTGTCTTCGTTATTCAAATTCACTACGGTAAAACATTGTTTTGAATGCACATTGTGTATTCGGAGCGGCTGGCCGAGTGGCTAGAACGCCGGACTCTCAATCGGGAGACCCGGGTTCGAATCCTCGGTAAGGTGTGGGATTTTTTCTGTCGGGGGCAAAAAGAAATTCCTAACCTGCACAGTTCGCGGCGACTGCACTAGCCAGGCGGCCTTAATTCCTCAGGCTCAAAGACCCCTCTGCCATACACCGCAAGGTACTATATTGGCAGTAAATGACAGTAAATGACAGAATGCACATTGTCACGTTTTGAGACACACATACACATTATGTGCATAAACACATACATGCATGCCCGCACATACATACTTACATCATTTACACAAACTCTATGCACGTTGTCATTAAGTCACGAATACAACCCCCCCCCCCCCCCCCGTCACACACACACATACGCACTCACAGTCACAAACTCACTAACAAAAGTTTACTGGTATATACATACCTACTTTCTCTTTCTCCATCTCTCTCTCTTTCTCTCTCTCTCTCTCTCTCTCTCTCTCTCTCTCTCTCTCTCTCTCTCTCACTCTCTCTCTCTATCTCTATCTCTGTGGATGTGTGTGTACATACACTCCTTTCCCTGTGGATGTGTGTGTACATACACTCCTTTCCATACTCATACATAGAGAGAATAGGAGAGTGATATATATATATATATATATATATATATATATATATATATATATATATATATATATATATATATATATATATATATATATATATATATATATATATATATAAAATTAAGTTGCATGTCCTTCACAGGACGTAGTAGTCAACCCCAGCATTTTCGCTGTTCGTGATTCCTGGGCGAATTTTACGTTCAGTAGTTTGCCATTGCTTTCTGAACGACCGGCTCCTATACCATTTTTCAAAAAAACCAGCACCGCTATGTTTCGAACCCGGGTATACGGGCTCACAAACCGCGTTCGCAAGCCCTTAGCCACAGAGACCGGCTCCATATATATATATATGGAGAGAGAGAGAGAAGAGAGAGAGAGAGAGAGAGAGAGAGAGAGAGAGAGAGAGAGAGGGGGGGGAGTACAAGCGGAATACCTTGATGGGAGACATTGCCAAATATTATAACTATGTTTTTGTAGTTATATGTTTATGTATAATATATGGTTTTATTTGTGTAGATCTTAGAAACTACTCATTCTTGATCGTCTGTTCCTAGCTCTCAACAATAACGCCAGGTTACTCAGTCTGATTTAGTGACAACGAGGAGATACATGGCATAGAAAAGACTTGCATTCACTGCAACAGCTGACCAAAGGCGAACTCTCACTCTGATACCTGTATTCATGAAATAATTAAATTTACGTATGCTATCGTACATGTTGATGTAAAATAATAGTATTCGCACAATGTCAAACGACTACCATTTCACATATACACATAGTATGTGTGAATGTCTCATGTCTCATAATCGTCAGTTCAATAACATCATACTGCAACCAATATGTTTTAATGATCGATATTGATAGATATTAAACACATTGGTAGTTTGTTTCAAACATAGTTCTATTTTAATGTTTTCAAAGTGTACTTAATTGAGTATGTGTATCTGTTACGTCAAATGCTTATTACCGGACTCATGTTAGCCAGGTAGTGCTGATTGTAGGGTGGGGGAGGGCGGGGAGGGGGGGGGGCTTTCTCTTTCTCCATCAATATGCTGCAAGGGTAGTGGTCGCTGCCGTGGCACCCTAAGACACCCCATCTACACAATATAGTGAGTGAAGGAGAAGCCAGCGCCAGATTAATAGCACTGTCCTCATCACCTGTACGGCTTGCTCTCCTGGTGATACAGTCACTGTTGACACAAACCATGTCAATGATTGCAAGTGCAGTCTCGAGCTCCTCCCCCTGTGTGTTGGAAGAAATGTTTCCCCATGATCTGCCTTTAGCGTTGAAATCACCCCCCCCCCCCCCCCCAAAAAAAAAAAAAAAAAAAAAAAAAATATGTCACTTGAGCACTGCCACTTCTGGGAATCTCGCGTTACATGCATAAACATTAATCGACACGAATTGTAGCACGGATTGAACTCTGACAGCTTGTATTTGTATGTCGTCATTGTCCCAACTGGACATGTCTAGCTCTGAAGCCAACATACTGTCGCGAATGACAATCGCCATTCCCAGATGTCGCCTGTTGTAGAAAGATTTGAAGCCGGCAGATTTGGAGTAACTGATCACCCAGTCTCGTCTCCTGGAACGATACAATGTCGTTTCTGTATACGAGGATTTTCAGAATAGGATGTATTTGGCTTTCGCTGGCAGAGTTTCAATATAGAATACGTGTATCCCAGAGGCATTTGAGTTTAAAACGACTTGCCCCACCTCGTATGCCTTGATATTTGCTGCCAACCCGTCTCCCCCGTCGCCTTGTTAGGGTGACTGCCGTCCTCATGGAGCACAAACATTGTTCTGCCATGTTGAAAAACAGAACACCACAGAAACACACACGCTGCGATAATTCACTCAAGGATTGCTTCGCTCAATGTACGAACTCCGTAGCATCAATGCAGATCTTGGGAAGAAACTCCTGGTTTTACGGAGACTAGATAAAAGCATGAATGGGGTAGTCAAGAATATGAGTTTCTGACTTCCAAGGTGCTGACCTCATCTGGCAGAGGACTGACGAGGACAAGCGCAAAGAACTATTCGAAAGCTATCTAGAGCAGAGTAACCAGACAGACATGGGAGGTCGAAATCTTGCCAAGGAGGTCACCTCAGACAGGTATAAGGCCCAGAACACTTCAGATGAAGACACAGTAAAAGTTAAAGAAATTAAGGCTGTGCTTCGACGATAAAAAAACAGCGCTCCAGGGCCTGGTGCCATAAGATACGACGACATCAATAGGTGTACCGACAACGAGTTACAGAAACTAGCAGACATGTACAACAACAGTATATGGAGTGCTAGCATCAAGGAGGAGTGGTTACACAGCTATCTGATTCCCTTGCCGAACCCTTGCAAAGACCACACAAAAATTCATGGATACCAAGTAATAACCATGCAGAATACAATAGGCAAGCTGTTGGAGAAGTTAATTGCCAGAAAAATATCAAGCCAGCTAAAGAAGCAAGGTATTTTCCCACCCACCCTGGGAGGGCACCGTCCTTACAAAAAAACAAAAAAAACTGGACCAATGCAGCAGTTTTTGCCCAGGAAGTTTATGAAGGTTTCCACTAAGGCATTGAAAACTTTGCTACAGCGATTGATCTTGAGGACGCGTACAAGAGTACCATTGGATTTTCTAATGGTTCAGCTTCTTGAACTCAAAATAAGTCCGTATCTCCTTAATTGGATCGCTGCAGCCCTCTTCCAAAGGAAAGTAGTTTTTATATGTGGCAGTTGGACTTCGGAACCAACAACAAGATACCTTGGCCTACCACAGGGATCACCATTATCTCCGGTGCTGTTCAACGCCTACACAGTGAAAATCACAAGCGAGCAGATCACTGGACGTGGAGGACATTATCATAAGCCGACAATGTTTTAGTGTATCGTCAGGGTAAGGATTGAGATCAGGTTGCTTTGGAACTACAAACCGAACTCAATCGCATAAGTACTTGGCGTGCTGAAGCTGGGGCAATGGTCAACCCAACAAAGGCAACATTGACATAATTCTCTTTAAATAATCATATTGTCAACACTCCAACACCAACTGTTAATCTGTGTTCAGAGACAGTGGAAAGAACGCAGGCAATGAATTACCTGGGGATACATTTTGATCGAAGTCTTGCTTACATGAGGGGCTGGTCATGTCTGTTATTGAGTATGCGATGGCGATCCTGACTCTCAGCCGTAAGCAGATAGAAATTATGGAAAGGATACAAAACGAAGCTAAGCGCATTATTCTTTTTTGCAAGAAATACAGCATGTAGGGCGATGCGATACCTTCTTGATTTTCCAACAATTGAAGACAGACTGCAAATTTGCAGAGCACGTGCCCACCTCAGAGTTAACGCAAACACACAGCATCCACTGCATAATGAAATTATGAAGGTGAAGGGCAGCAGGTTAAAAAGAGGAAGGTCGTGGATGGATCAAAACGTAGACATTCTTCAACAGGTGTTTTCACTGGAGGACTTAGAACCTGGCGAGGAGTGAGTCAAGTGCCAACATATTTTTGTACGTCCTTTTCAGTTTGCATCCAACTAGACAGAAAATGCAGACAAGAAAATCCGGCAGCTGTGGAGGCGGAAGTACAAGCGTTGATTTTCAAGAATTTGTTAGACGGTGATGCTGTCATTTACACTGAAGGGTCGGTCGTCCGACATGTGAGAACCTCATGGGCCTTTACGGCGCGGGCCGGAGGGAGAATTGTGAAGGAGGACTCTGGTGATTTTGTTGAGATTACGTGTAGCCTGACTATGGAAGTCATTACAGTAAGTAAAGCAATAACATGGCTCGAGCCACAGACATTTAATAGAGCATGTTTCCTTCGTGACTCAATGAGCATACTCAAGAGGATAGAGACGGGTGGATCCGAAGAGAGTGGTTGCTGTCTCTGGAGCGGTCTCGGCTGACAAAGATTAGTTTCATCTTTGTGCCAGGGCATGCAGCAGTACAAGGAAATGAGAAGGCTGACAAGCTCGCAGGTAAGGCTAATGTTGAGGGCGAACACGCCATGGACCAGGCTGACATTCTGAATGCTCTACGAGAAGTAAGACTATTGTGAGAACCAAGTGATGACTGCAAATCTACAACCATGGTCAGTCTGCGAGAATAGCAAAATCAAAAGAGGTGTGACCAAACAAGAACACTACACAGAAAGCCAAAGAAGTTTGATAAACTAACACATAATTGGTGTCATTAGCCGCTACACGCTACGGGATTTGCTGAGGAGGGCATCCGAGCACTTATGGACTTAATGGTTCGATGTGCAATGAGGTTGATCTGTCGACTAATTAACTACCTAACTAACTAACTAACTAACTAACTAACTAACTAACTAACTAACTCACTCACTCACTCACTCACTCACTCACTCACTCATTCATTCACTCCCTCACTCACTCACTCACTCACTCCTGGTTTTACATCCTGAGACACAAATTACACGCAAGAGATAAAAATATCTATCTCCTATGAGAAAAAGGGAAAGGACACAAAACAACACTACCGCCTATCGCTATCTTGACCGGAAGTCGCTATCTTGACCGGAATTCACCCTAAAGCCCCTAAAGCAAGAGAAGTCACTTACAGACTGATATTTAGTATGAATCCCATAATACCCAAAGTAGCACTCACATTCATGCAAATAGGAAAATGACAACTATGCAGGAACAACACACAAGAGACAGAAGAACACATATTCTACGCATGTCAAACAGTCACAGATTCAGTTGAAACTCTCAAACAACTAATACAAACACATACAGGCAAACAATCAGACATTTGCAAGCCAATCTTTTTGAACACTCTTCCTAAACATCCAAAGACACACAACAAAACTACTTGACACGCTAGCAGATTACGGAAGCTTAGTTTGGACTTGCAGAATCAAGGCCATGTTAAATTCCCTTACAAACAGCAGAAATTTAGTGTTACTAATGTAACAACAGAAATGTATTGTTACTAATGTTCAAATGCAAACTATTTACTGTAATTCTTGACTGAAATGTGTTATCACACGACGTTCTTTATTATAGGTCGTGAGATGGTCTTTGTCTAGGTAACGATGCTCCTGGTGTGTCAATTGAGCTATCTAACTATCCCACAATGCAACTCACCCCCGTAATACACATCCATCAGTCAGTAAACAAGATTGAGTTGGCGCACATAATCCTTTAATACAGAAAGAACACGGGCAAACGGAACACAACTCTATATCCTGAAACAATATAATCCATAGAATATAAATATCCTCCTCACAATATCAACACGCACACATCACTGTCTTCTCACGGTCGGATGAATCTCAAATTCACAAGACAAGTAATCCAGCTCCTATCCACAGCTGGACCTCACACAATACACCCACACAATGGGTCTAGTCCCCACTAACTATCCAACCCACTCTGGGGTTTAGGCCTGCCTTCACCACTGCAAAAGAACTGAACCACAGTCAGTCTAAGCTCCCACGTATTAGCCCTACCGATCCACTCGGCGCTAAAACATCAACTCTCTTAAGTCCCTTGACTTCACACGAACCGAACCTCAGTCGGTTTCAGCTTCCACTCACTAGCCAAAGTTTTCCACTGTCTTTTAACCCTGCTGTGTAGCCCCTCCCTGGGCTTCCAACAACATTACACCCCAGCCTAAAACTGTCTTTCTCCCCATCCCCCCTGGGGTCTTCCACAGACAAGCGCCCCATTATTTCTCAGGGTTGATTGTTTTTCTCGTAGCCAGGTCACTCACCTTACTGTCAATGACTCAGGCATATGTCATGTGTAAACCTGTCTTTAATTTCATATTCTCTTGCGAGAAGAATTATTGTTGAGTCTTCAAAAAACAAAAGTACACTTTTGCCCAGCCAACTCGCAAACACAAAATAGGTTCTTAAAATACACAAATAAATGGTCTGACACAGATAATGACATATTAGACACAGAGCTTACATTAGCAGACATACACTCAATCAAATGCAAAAAGACAAATCACCAGGACCATATGGACTTACTGTGGAATTCTACCAACACGTATTTCCTGTCCTAGGTAATTTCCTTCCAAAAGACTACCAAGAAGCTTTTCACAAACAAGAACTCCCAAACACTTACAACATGTCATGCATAACACTCATATCTAAAGACAACACAGACAAAACAAAGCTGGAAAACTATAAACTCATCACATTTTTAAACACAGCCTACAAAATTCTAGCAACATCACTTCCAAACAAACTAAAAACGTTCATGCCATCACTCATATAACCAGACCAACAGTGCAGTATTCAAAACATAACCATACACCAACATACACAATTCACTAGAGATTTCATCACACACACACACCAGAAAGATTGTCAATACTCCCTCTTGTCCTTAGACCAGGCGAAGGTTTTTGACAGAATTTCACACTCATACTTACACAATACACTAGCACACTGCAACATAGGACAGTACTATAGACAGTGGAAACAAATCTTGTATAACAATCCTGTAGGTAAGGTACTGGTCAATCATTTTCTGACTGCCAGCTTTTGATCTGTCAAACAAGGGCGTCCATTATCACCAATCCTATATGTTCTCACACTAGAACCACTATTAGAAGCAATTAGATAGGACACTAACATTAAAGGTACATGTATTCAAGGGTTTGGGGAGCAGAAATTAATAGCATAAGCAGATGATACCGCTTTCTTCCCTACAACCAACACTTCTGTAAAGAACATATTTCACACTTTCAGACAGTTTGGTGAAGGAAGTGGGGCAAAAATAAATATACAGAAGTCTAATATTATGGGTCTGGGGAAGGGGAAGAATAAAGCAGATTCCCCCCCCCCCCCCCCACCGGATCTAACAGTCATAGACAACATGGAAATATATGGGTTCGCATTTCCATGCGATCCCAGAATAACACACACAGAAACAAAGCAATCACTGACAAAACGAAGTATAGACATACTACATAGGTACAAATACGAAATAGCAACTATATTTGGAAGAAGCACAATTGTTAACACCTTCATCATTACTAAGATAATATATTTACCTAAAGTACTAGATCCCCAAAAACAGACAATTACAGATATAAACAAACACAACAGACATTTAATCTTCAGCAGCACAATTCACAGTAGACAACACAAACCATTAATACAAGATAAGAAACAAGGAGAGCTAGCTTTACAAGACCTACACACAAAAATATAAGCATTAAGAATCAACCATATAATACACATCATCCAGACCAACAATCACTAGCATTAAACTACATTGCAATTAGATTACACAGGCTTAAGAAAATAGACAAAACGCCGCCGCATTATTACAGCACACTACCGCAATTCTATAGAACATGTATGCAAGGAATACAAAGCAATGAACATTTAACACAACAGCAAACATATCAGGTATATAAATACTTAGTGAAACAACAAGCGCCGCCGCTCCATCCATCATGTGCCATGCCGATAAGCGTGGGCGTTCATTATTTTGTCATATCACTAGACCACTGGATTCGTGGATCAGCTACGTGTTTCTTGCTCAACCTTGCCACGTAACCAAACCATCCAGGTATTTAATTCTCGGTCATCCCCTTGGTCTCTTTCCTTCGATCTTGACAGTTGTAATAAATTTCTCCAATTTATTTCTTCTCATAACATGCCCAAACATTTTTGATTGTCTACGTCTAATGTCTCTAATCAATTTACAATCTTCATTTGATTCTTGAAAAGCATGTTCATTGGTCTTTCTGTCTGTCCATGGTATTCTTTGCATTTTCCTCAGAAAATACATTTCTACAGCCATCAGATGATATTAAGTTGATCTGCTCATTGTACACCCTTCCCATCAATATAAAAGTACAGGTTCTATGTAGCACTACAACACTATTTTTTCTCTGGTGGCTATTGATATCAATTTATTGGTCAGTATGTTTTTCATCTTGCAAACGGCTACCTTCGCAATGGCAATTCTTGTTCTACCCTCTTCAAGGCATCTCATATCAGATATTATGAGCGTTCCGAGATAACTGTACCGATTCACTTGTTTACGAATATGCCCATTTACTTGTATATTACATTGTCGTATTTTCATCTTCCCAGTGACGACCATAGTCTGTGTCTTCTTACAGTTCAATTCCAACCATAGTTGTTCACTGTGTGCAGCAACCGCATCTACTAAATGTTGCAGGTCCTGTTCATTGTCTGCAATCAAGACTGTATCTTCTGCATATTTAATGTTATTGATATATCTAACTGATATATAAAATAAATAAATATGTGTTTGTTCTTTCGTTCGTTCGTTCGATGTATCGTTCCCCAATGTTGACTACTTTCATATCTTTAATATCTGAGAATATGATCACTGTACTGGGATAAATGATCTAGAGAAATTACACACCCCTGCCTCACAGCTCTCTTAATTGGTTGATATTGACCTACATTATTATTAATTCTTATGGCAGATTGTTGTTTCCAATATATGTTTTTTTTTTACAAGTCTAAGGTCTTTTCCATCAATTTGTAGATTTACAAGCATCATTATCATGTCGACATGTCTCACTTTATCTAAAGCCTTTGTGTAGTCAATAAAGCAAAGGTGTAGATCTTTGATTACTTCTATAGAACGTTCGATTACGGTTCTCAGTATATACACACCATTTACTGTACCGTTTCCTTCTACAAAACCACATTGTTCTTCTCTATTTCAGGTTGTATTTTCCTCCTAACTCTTTGCATGATAATTCTTATCAGAATTTTCGCGGTGTGGCTAATTATACAAATTGTTCGATGTTGATCACATCCCATGGTTCCTTATTTCTTTGGGATTGCAATAAATACAGAATGGAACAGGTAAAAGAAAGTAGAACTTCATATACAAGGTGTATCTTTAAAAACTGTGTAGTGTTTGATGACGGAAGACATCTTAAAACTCACGGAAGTTAGAAGAAATGACAACAATACCAAGGCAAAATATGAAGCGATTCACAGGAAAATTAGGAAGCTATGCAAAGAGGCAAAAGAATCATGGCTTGAGGAAAATTGCAAGGAAATTGAAAACCAACACAACACCCGGAATACCAAATTAATGCACAAAAGAATTGATGACATCACTAACAAAAGAACACACACATCAGCTGGGTGCCAAAAAACCAAAGATTCTGTGCTGAAGTGTCCTTACAACGTTGCGTTGT
This sequence comes from Cepaea hortensis, assembly GCA_963921405.1. Taxonomy (NCBI): domain Eukaryota; kingdom Metazoa; phylum Mollusca; class Gastropoda; order Stylommatophora; family Helicidae; genus Cepaea; species Cepaea hortensis. The sequence continues at coordinate 96,989,812 of OY992888.1, forward strand.
CAAACAACACAGCTTGTGATGTAACTATCGTGGTGCTTTCACTAGTTACATTTAGTGCTTAACTTTTGTGTTTTGCCTCTATTAATATTTTATATGTGTGCATATTATTTACTCTATTACTGCCACATCACACACACACACACACACACATATATATATATATATGTGTGTGTGTGTGTGTGATGTGGCAGTAATAGAGTAAATAATATGCACACATATAAAATATTAATAGAGGCAAAACACAAAAGTTAAGCACTAAATGTAACTAGTGAAAGCACCACGATAGTTACATCACAAGCTGTGTTGTTTGACAACGCAACGTTGTAAGGACACTTCAGCACAGAACTCACACAAGGAAACATCAACTACTCTACACTTCAGCATGAAACGCTCACACGAATAAATGCACTAGGCTATGCCCCAACACATAGAACCGTTCACATCAGCTCACAGACAGATTATCATCAGATATCGAACATGACACTGGAACAGTAATGCAATACGGCTCGCGGACATCAACTGCTAACCGTGCCCGAGTTGAAACCACAAGTATTAGTCGATTAACAGACCAACCATCTGGGGCAGTCAGTAGCACATTACGCCATGCATATTTCAGACATCGACACTCGCATGACACGGTCACAATAAGGATGGATGGAAGAATTTGTTGGATCGTCTGTGGCGGGAGCATGTTGCATCAGTGGTTCAGTAGGTAACGTTCCTCACATTAGAGTCACATTGACTGTGTGAGGCTGTATGGCATGTTCGTATCCGTGTGTAACACAGCACAGAAAAATGAAGACACCCATCGATCAACCTTGTGTCCGCCCGAGTTTGTATTCTTGCATGGAGTGCGGATTGTCTTGTAAGGAGATGCTGATTAGAGCGTTGTGCCACCCCAAGGTTTTGGCATCCTGGAGAATATGACCACGTACATCATACGCCTAGACTGTTAACAAGATATACAGATGCAGGACTGCTTTGGAAGCATCCAACAATGGGGCGACCTTGTTAAGACAGCCGCGGGCATAGACAACCACGCCACTGCAGTGGAGAAGAGTTTATTTGTACCTCTCATTGCCAGTATCGAGTGGACAATGTCGTATTATATATATGTGTCGTCCCTGGGGTGAGGGGAATCAACACCAACATTCTTTTAACCCAATATCAATATCTTGAGGATCTCCCAGCTTTCTGTCCGCAACACCCCGTCAGTCTCTGGATCTCTCTCTCTCTCTCTCTCTCTCTCTCTCTCTCTCTCTCTCTCTCTCTCTCTCTCTCTCTCTCTCTTACCACTGAACCAAGCCCCCTCTCATTCTTTTCCAAAACACACTACACAACACTGGCTCTAACAAAAACAACAAATTAGTTTAATAGAGAAAAGTGTCATGTATGTGCAAAGTGTACGTTTAGAATGTCTGTCGTATAATCTAGTGTGTATGTAGAATCAGACCAAATAGCTCAGGAGCAAAGTCTGTTTCATCACTGTACTGGCCACACAACAGCACCATATATGATGGACAGAAGACCTCACCCAAATGATGTGTCTCTCCGGCCAAGTGTCGACTTCCTCCGATAGCTCTTGGACAATCCGGATGCTTGGTCATCAATAGTGGAAACAGTCCACTATTGATCATCAATCTAACACACACAGTGTAACTACTCTGTTCATAAAAGTTCTGTGATCAGAGAATCCTATAAATAATGTTACTGTCACTTTGGAAAACTAAATGTTAGTATTTAATTGTTCATAGGAATTCCCCAATTGTAACACACACTGTTAATTGGTAATGATAGGAATTCCCCAATTGTAACACAAAATCTTAATTTTCCCGGTATTTATATCTACTAGTGTTCCTGGTACTGGTGTTATTGTCAGTGTCTTGATTTTACTGTGAGGTAAACTAGCACTCAGGAAACACACTTAAATAACCATCGTTTCCTGCTCAGCAGAGGCCAGGTTCTTGCAGACCCTCTGGGTTATGGGCCCAGTGCAAAAGCCTCTCAGTAAACTCTGCCTTCAATACTCGAGCCATGACTTTCTTCTATTGGTGGTAAAATCTAGTGGAACCTGTTGAAGAGAGAACACACCCGGTGAGAGCAACCCGATTCCAACCTTTATTAGGTGAGTGTAGGCCACCGGCCGCACTCAGAAATATAACAGAGAACCAAACTCTGTCATAAGGCCGAGGAGCTCATCACATCGGTCTGAGACATGGTAAGACAAGGAAAGACTAAAGGAAAAGGGCAGAAAACCAGCAGATGCCCTACTGGATGATCCTACCATTTGACATTTCTTTCATCCCCCAACCATCCTCAATCTCCCTAAATATCATCCCACTACATTGCCCTTTACTCACTGAGTTGATTGATATCTCACACCAGCTAGTTTAAGCTACGCGATAGGCTACTGTTGCCGACGCTCTTATAATACGTTATATCAACGCACATTACTACACTCAATTCCTAAGAATAATCAAAGTTAGATCTATTTACTTAAATACCATATATTTATTCCTGCTTGGAATTGAGACTATTGAATAACACAATGGTTACATGTCCACCGATGCAAATCAACATGAGATACTATAGTCTCTCTCCGTAATCAAGCTAGGAATAACGCACTCGTCCTGGTTTTTTCACAACATTTGGTCAACTCCCCCAAAGTTGTTTATCCAGACTGTTTTAATACTGTGTGTGAATGACGCCACAAAACTGTCTAGACACTAGACGTCTAGAAGCTATTTTTCTCTCTCCGTTTCCGACTTAATGTCAACAACTAGCGGTCTGTACCTTTCATCCGGGAAAGTGTCTCCTGTCTGTGATCTAGAGAATAATTTCCCCACAATAAAAGATCTTGTCGACTTTTACCCAGACAATCTGTCTACCACATCAAAAGGATGGCCGCTGCCTGCAGACTTATGGCGCGACAGTCCTTCCTCGATCAACAACACATCCAAGAATGACGGCTGCTTGCAGTCGCATGGCGCGACATATTTTCATCGATCGACAACTTCAAGATTTTACGTGAACAGACAATCATCACGGTACACTCAGATACCACTTATACCAGAAGAGTGAGTGGCACCTTGCAGTCCTGACAGACCAAAGTGTGTGAGTTGGAATGTGGCCAATATTCCATCACAATGCCTGGGCAGAGCTTCAGAGAAACATGTGGCGCCCAAACGACATGTCCCCTCTCTCGGCCTAGTCTTGTGTATTCCAGAGGAACGGGTAACCAATACGTCTGGCACAAGGTAGGCTGCAGACGCTGGCGGCGCAGCGTCAATCCACCGCGACCTCGCCACCACGAGCAGGTGGCGAGTGATGGCCAGACCCTGACACCCAAGGGGCCCGGCTTAGAGACGTTCAACCAAGTCCCACAGGTGAGGGCCTCGTACGAGCCCGGACCATAAGGGCGTGTACATCTGTCGATCACAAGTGTCCGGACTTGTGTATAGCGTGCACTATCGTCAGACTCTCCACCTGACTTTAAGCGGACCCCGCGACCAGCGGGAATAGGCCTGCCACAGCTGCCGCAGGAGATATTGCCTGTCTATTGCAAGCAAATCCCCCATCCTTCCATTGTGCGGATCTCGCGACCGGCGAGAATAGGCCCGCCGGAGATTATGCTTATCTGCTGCGAACAAATCTCTACCGAGAGACTGAATAACATATATAATTACATAATTCTCTGATAGTTTTAATGCCAAAGCTGGATAAGGATTTTATCATCTCTGTTGTTATCTTGTCAGGGCCTGCGGCCTTTCCTTCTTTCATCTTGTTAATAGCCTTTTCTACATCAGCCGTTAGTAGTTTTTGGTCCATCTTGAGTATTGTACAATGTTGGTTTTTTCACCCTGTTGTCCCAGAATAAATCCTGTGTACTCTGTCCATCTTTTTATTATGTCAGTGTTATTAATTATAATTTCTCAATTTTTCCCTCTGATACAACCGCTTCCTGTTATATTATTTTTCTTCTTTGTAAATCTTTTTATATGTTCATGTAATTCTTTCGAGTTGTGTTTTATTTCCAGATCCTCTATTTCTTTGCATTGGTTCTGCAGCCACTCCTCTTTGGCAACTCTGCACATATGACATATTTCTCTATCTATTACTACATCCTCCGGAGTGTTCTCTGCTTTCTTTCTTTGAGACATTTTACTCAGGATTTCATCGGTTAATCATAATTTTTTTTCTTATTGATCTTCACTAGCAAGGTGGTATTTGCAATATGAATACTGGTTTTTACACTTTTCCCATTTTGTATCCTCGGAGTATTCACGTCGATATTGTTCCATATTTTCAATGATTACCCCACCATATCTATTTTTGACTTCAACTAGGTATAGTTGACATATTTCTGGTTGTTTCATTGCCAATATATCTACTTGAGGTGTCTTCGATTTCCTTATTCCTGGATATTAAAGTTTTATTTGTAATTTTAAAACTACAGGATTATGGTCAGAGTTGATATCAGCACCAGAGTATGTTTTGGCATTTTTAACATTGTTTGTAAATCTATTTCTAATCATAATGTAGTCAATTTGGTTTCTTGTTTTATCTCCAGGGCTCTTCCATGTATACAGTTTCCTAGGGATATGTTGAAAGAATGTGTTGCAAACATTAAGATTGTTTTCTTCACAGAACTGTATCAGCCGGTCTCCTCTTTCGTTTCTGTTTCCCATACCATATTGCCCAACTATCTGCTTATATTTATTTTTTCCAACTTATGCATTCATGTCTCCCATGACAATTAGGACCTCTGATGATTTTACAGCTGTCAGTGTTTGTTGTAGGTCTTCATAGTAATCTTCTAGCTGTTCATCACTATAATCAGTTGTTGGAGCATATGTCTGAAGAATTACTATGTTGAATGGTCTTGCCTTAATTTTGAGAAGTATCATCCTATCTTTATGAGTCCAGAATCCACTAATATTTTTCTCTAAATCTCATTTCACTAAGAATCATACTCCTCTCTCCTGGTGATCTTCTCCTGAATTAATGAATAAATAATCTTCTCTCCTTATATAACTTGTATCTGTCCATCA
>OY992888.1:97015954-97018454 GCA_963921405.1 Cepaea hortensis
TCGAGCCTCTTCTTCGCGTTTTGTGAAGTCCATCTGTTGTTTGTCATTCCTTCTGAGTTTATGTATGTCTGCCTGTTTATCTGTTAGTCTATCTCTCTAAGTTTAACTGTCTACATCAGTGTTTCCCAACGTGGGGCCCACGCCCCACAGGGGGGCAATTTGACTGTTAAGGGGGGCAATTCGAAAATGGAAGAAATCGGCTGAATATAACAAAACGAGGAGACTTGAGACTGAAGTTAACTAAATTGGAACCTGACATAAGATCTCTTTGCAGCAAGCATCAAGCGCAAGGATCTCACTAAATTTAAATAATAAATATTAATCATTAAAATAATATAGAAAAATCTTTCATTAAAATTATTCTGTACTTGAATTTCAGTTCTCCATTATATGTTTTGAAAATTTACTTACTGTGTTTGCTCAATAATTACCTAGTGATTTCTTCCTAAAACCTATCATTCAAGTTTCTTTAGTGAACATTTCAATTTTTGAATATTAAAAATAATGTATATGTTGAGGGGGGGGGGGGGGCATGGGGCGGGGGAGGGGGGCAATATGAATTTTAGAGAGGCTTAAGTGGGGCATAGTACAAAAAAGGTTTGGAAACACTGGTCTACGTTGTTTGTCAGTCCTTCTATGTGTCTTTCTGTCTGTCAGTCTGTCTATCTGAAGATTTGTTTTTCATATTTTTGTCTGTCTCAGTAAGATCACTTGTAATCAACCAATTATAGTAGTTTCCACACACCAACATTAATCTTGTTACAATAAATTACTCATAAAACTACTATACGAGTTGAGTGTTTGGCCAAGCAGATATTACAACAATCAAATACAACCGACTAGATAGTTGTATACTTGCCAACAAGCAGACAGACTGTCACACGCCTGAAGGGCAACAAAAATTGCTAACAGTTTATACACACACACACATACATACATATAGTACCAAGTTATTATAGTTCACAGGTTGTTACAGTACAAAGTCATTATAGTATATTTGTTATTATAGTGCAAAGTTATTATTGTACAAAGATATTACAGTTTGTTAGTTAGTTAGTTAGTTAGTTAGTCGACAGATCATCCTCATTGCACATCGAACCATTCAGTCCATAATTGCTCGGATCCCCTCCTCAGCAAATCCCGCAACGTGTAGCGGCTAACGACGCCAGTTCTGTGTTGGTTTATCAATCTTCTTTGGCTTCCTGCGTAGTGTTCTTGTTTGGCGACCCCTCTTTTAATTTGCTGCTCTCGCAGTCTGGCTATTGTTGTAGATTCACAGTCATCACTTGGTTCTCGCAAAATTCTTACTTCTCGTAGAGCATTCAGAATGTCGGCCTGGTCCATGGCGCGTCCGCCCTCCACAATAGCCTCACCTGCGAGCTTGTCAGCCCGCTCATTTCCTTGTACTCCCGCATGCCCTGGCACGAAGATGAAACTAATCTTTGCCAGCCGAGACCGCTCCAGAGGCAGCAACCATTCTCTTCGGATCGACCCCTCCTCTATCCTCTTGATCATGTTCATTGAGTCGCTAAGAAAACAAGCCCTAGTGAATGTCTGTGTCTCGAGCCATGTTATTGCTTTACTTACTGCCATGAATTCCATGGTCAGGCTACTTGTGGTTTCAGTGAAAGCACCAGAGTCCTCCTTCACAATTCTCCCTCCGGCCCGAGCTGTAAAGGCCCATGAGCGTCTCACATGTCGGACGACCGACCCATCTGTGTAGATGACCGCGTCACCGTCTAGCGAATTCTCGAAAATCAACGCTTGTACTTCAGCCTCAAAAGCAGCCGGATTTTCTTGTCTGAATTTGCTATCTAGTTAGATGCAAACTGAAAAGGATGTGCAGAATTCTGTTGGCACTTGCACCCACTCCTCGCAAGGTTCTAAGTCCTCAAGTGAACACACCTGTTGAAGAATGTCTTCGGCTTGACCCATCCACGACCGTCCTATTTTTAACCTGCTGCCCTTCACCTTCCTAATTTCACTATGCAGTGGATGTTGTGTGTTTGCGTTAATTCTGAGGTAGGCGCGTGCCCTGCAACCTTGTATTCTCTCTTCAATGGTTGGAAAATCATTCTAGATATTACAGTACACAGTTATTATAGTACACCGTTATTATAATACAAATTTATTATAGTACAAAGTTATTATAATACAAAGTTATTATAGTACACAGTTATTATAGTATACACGTTATTATAGTACAAACGTTATTATAACACTTACTTACTATAGCACTCAGTTATTATAGTACACTGATATCATTGTAAACAAGTTAACTCCACAAATTTAAGAAGCCAACTAACAGGTGGACAAGTTATTATACTCCAGAAAGGTAATAAGCAACTAACACCCAGAGCAACAGTGACCTTATATCGTTAGGGTTTCTTCTACCAATTAATATCTGGCCTGGGTTTGAATCTGCACATTCTTGTTGTCTAAAAGTAAAACGACCAGAAAATTTCAGTTGAGTATTTACTACAGAACCAACAAAATACAA
>OY992888.1:97023454-97203454 GCA_963921405.1 Cepaea hortensis
TGGGAACTAGCATGGGATCCACACACTGGACATTGCAGAAACCTGGGACATGAGGCTGTCTGAGGCCAGGGAACTAGCATCAGATCCACACACTGGACATTGCAGAAACCTGAAACATGGGGCTGTCTGAGGCCAGGGAACTAGCATGGGATCCACACACTGGACATTGCAGAAACATGGGACATGGGGCTGTCTGAGGCCAGGGAACTAGCATGGGATCCACACACTGGACATTGCAGAAACATGGGACATGGGGCTGTCTGAGGCCAGGGAAATAGCATGGGATCCAGACACTGGACATTGCAGAAACCTGGGACATGGGGCTGTCTGAGGCCAGGGAACTAGCATGGGATCCACACACTGGACATTGCAGAAACCTAGGACATGGGGGCTGTCTGAGGCCAGGGAACTAGCATGGGATCCACACACTGGACATTGCAGAAACATGGGACATGGGGCTGTCTGAGGCCAGGGAACTAGCATGGGATCCACACACTAGACATTGCAGAAACATGGGACATGGGGCTGTCTGAGGCCAGGGAACTAGCATCAGATCCACACACTGGACATTGCAGAAACATGGGACATGGGGCTGTCTGAGGCCAGGGAACTAGCATGGGATCCAGACACTGGACATTGCAGAAACATGGGACATGGGGCTGTCTGAGGCCAGGGAACTAGCATGGGATCCACACACTGGACATTGCAGAAACATGGGACATGGGGCTGTCTGAGGCCAGGGAACTAGCATCAGATCCACACACTGGACATTGCAGAAACATGGGACATGGGGCTGTCTGAGGCCAGGGAGTTAGCATCAGATCTAGACACTGTACATTGCAGAAACATGGGACATGGGGCTGTCTGAGGCCAGGGAACTAGCATGGGATCCACACACTGGACATTGCAGAAACGTGGGACATGGGGCTGTCTAAGGTCAGGGAACTAGCATGGAATCCAGACACTGGACATTGCAGAAACCTGGGACATGAGGCTGTCTGAGGCCAGCGAACTAGCATGGGATCCACACACTGGACATTGCAGAAACCTGGGACATGAGGCTGTCTGAGGCCAGGGAGTTAGCATGAGATCTAGACACTGGACATTGCAGAAACATCTGACATGGGGCTGTCTGAGGCCAGGGAACTAGCATGGGATCCAGACACTGGACATTGCAGAAACCTGGGACATGAGGCTGTCTGAGGCCAGGGAACTAGCATCAGATCCACACACTGGACATTGCAGAAACCTGGAACATGAGGCTGTCTGAGGCCAGGGAGTTAGCATCAGATCTAGACACTGGACATTGCAGAAACATGGGACATGGGGCTGTCTGAGGCCAGGGAACTAGCATGGGATCCAGACACTGGACATTGCAGAAACCTGGGACATGGGGCTGTCTGAGGCCAGGGAACTAGCATCAGATCCAGACACTGGACATTGCAGAAACCTGGGACATGAGGCTGTCTGAGGCCAGCGAACTAGCATCAGATCCAGACACTGGACATTGCAGAAACCTGGTACATGGGGCTGTCTGAGGCCAGCGAACTAGCATCAGATCCAGACACTGGACATTGCAGAAACCTGGTACATGGGGCTGTCTGAGGCCAGCAAACTAGCATCAGATCCAGACACTGGACATTGCAGAAACCTGGGACATGAGGCTGTCTGAGGCCAGCGAACTAGCATCAAATCCAGACACTGGACATTGCAGAAACCTGGTACATGGGGCTGTCTGATGCCAGCGAACTAGCATCAGATCCAGACACTGGACATTGCAGAAACCTGGTACATGAGGCTGTCTGAGGCCAGCGAACTAGCATCAGATCCAGACACTGGACATTGCAGAAACCTGGTACATGGGGCTTTCTGAGGCCAGGGAACTAGCATGGGATCCACACACTGGACATTGCAGAAACCTGGGACATGAGGTTGTCTGAGCCCAGGGAACTAGCATGGGATCCACACACTGGACATTGTAGAACCTGGGACATGGGGCTGTCTGAGACCAGGGAACTAGCATCAGATCCACACACTGGACATTGTAGAACCTGGGACAAGAGGCTGTCTGAGACCAGGGAACTAGCATCAGATCCACACACTGGACATTGTAGAACCTGGGACATGAGGCTGTCTGAGACCAGGGAACTAGCATCAGATCCACACACTGGACATTGTAGAACCTGGGACATGAGGCTGTCTGAGGCCAGGGAACTAGCATCATATCCACACACTGGACATTGTAGAACCTGGGACATGAGGCTGTCTGAGGCCAGGGAACTAGCATGGGATCCACACACTGGACATTGCAGAAACCTGGGACATGAGGCTGTCTGAGGCCAGCGAACTAGCATCAGATCCAGACACTGGACATTGCAGAAACCTGGGACATGGGGCTGTCTGAGGCCAGCGAACTAGCATCAGATCCACACACTGGACATTGTAGAACCTGGGACATGAGGCTGTCTGAGGCCAGGGAACTAGCATCAGATCCAGACACTGGACATTGTAGAACCTGGGACATGATTCTGTCTGAAGTTATTGAACTAGCATGGGATCCACACACTGGACATTGTAGAACCTGGGACATGAGGCTGTCTGAGGCCAGGGAACTATTATCAGATCCAGACACTGGACATTGCAGAAACCTGGGACATGAGGCTGTCTGAGACCAGGGAACTAGCATCAGATCCACACACTGGACATTGTAGAACCTGGGACATGATTCTGTCTGAAGTTATTGAACTAGCATGGGATCCACACACTGGACATTGTAGAACCTGGGACATGAGGCTGTCTGAGGCCAGGGAACTATTATCAGATCCAGACACTGGACATTGCAGAAACCTGGGACATGGGGCTGTCTGGGGCCAGCGAACTAGCATGGGATCCACACACTGGACATTGCAGAAACCTGGTACATGGGGCTGTCTGAGGCCAGGGAACTAGTATCAGATGCAGACACGCCATGAGAGCCTAGGACTTACTGCATATGTATGAATATTCATTTATGTAATTAATGCGACTTGTTTATCTTCATCGTCGTCATCTTCCATTTTTGCCGTCAAGCGTCGTGGGGGAGGAGGAGTTGACGTTTCTCTCCCCTATATATGACCCTGGATGTTGTCATTCCGTGTGATTGTACAATGTCTTAGATGTCATCAATCCATGTTCTTCTCTGTGTCATATATTGTGAAGGGACTGGGGATCACTGGTGTGCATAACCCATATTCTAATCTAAGAAGTTGGGCCCCATCCTCTTCTAATTCTTAATAATCAAGAATATGACCCTTAAGTATTGCAGACTCGGTTTTATTTCGTCTAGGGTGTTTGTGGTCCTTTTGGGAATTATTAATACCAAATGAGATTCTGCCCCTTCACCAAAGATCCTACAGCTCTTGAGCCCCCTGCAGATATTATGTGTAAAGTCTGAAAAGATTTCTCAGCATGAATTAGGTGAATAAAAGCATGGTTCTTGAGCAGTTATGAGATATAGAGTCTTCTCTCCCCCATATATTATTTCATTGAGTTGAGTTTAGTAATTTGGTAAATGATTATCTAAATTAATTATACACAAAAAACAACTTGTTTTCACAAATACAACAGTATTTTAATAGACAAGTTGAACTGGAATGAATCATGAGATCCGGTTACTGTTTGTGTAGTTTTATTGATTGGGCCTGTATCTTTTGGCCTTTTGATAAAGACATTTCACATTTTCTAAATGGATACATGTTTATTCATCATGACAACAATCAATGTGTAAATGCATATCAGTACCATCAATTTTCCCAAATCAATAAAAATAACCATAATAGCAACAGTAATGGTGGTAGTGTGATATAGGATCTTTCCTGTAAATATAAAACATTAAATTTCAATTAGCCCTATAATGGTTTGGACTGTCCTTTCCTACTTTTCCATCTGAGGGATTGTGTGTTTTGGCTAGAGAAATGTCACCTCTGAGTGGTTGATTGGGTTGAGCCTGGGTCCATAGACTTGATGGATATGTTTCAGTACTTGCCCATGAAGCTACTCTGAAGGCTGCCCTTACTCTGGTCAAGGCCTGACGTATCAGTCCATCTCAAGTGTAGAGATCATCTTCTCTGCCTCCCTCTTCTGGTCCGCCGCCAAGAACATCACTGTGTAAAATTCACATATGTTTGTACAATCCTACCAATGTAATACTCCATAATGCTAGTAAGAATAAACAAGACACATCAGGAAGGATAAGGTCGGAAGAAATCTAATATCCTGAAGGTAGGAACTAGTTTCCCCCTCCTCCTCTGATCTAGTGTTCTGTTAATTTGTGTGGGGTCAGAGATTATCACACTGTATGCACCTGCTATCATCTGTTCCCTGCCGTATGCATGTTCTCAGTGTACCTGGGTTCATTGAGATGTGTACAGTCAGACATTGATAGGAGTGATGAAGTGTTGTTCCTTTGAGCATTAAAGTCACGCTGATAGTGCAAGACCATGACAAGGATAAGATGCATGTTTAATAAATGACATACAATTATAACATTTTCATCAACTCATTTTGGTTATGCATAGTGCAGATAACTATCCCTCTGCACCTTCCAAATCACTAACATGTCTTCTTCTTCTCATAAATCATTTCCCATTACCTGCTATTGTGGTGGTGTTGAGTGGTGTGCTGTGTTGTGTAGTGTGTTGAGTTAACTTCTGTTGATTGGAGTTCTCATAGTTTGTACCACTTTTCCCCATCTTCATCAGTTAATATGAGTATAACTCATCAAGTAGTCATTGTTCATCATGGTCATCATACATAACTTCTGATTTGTATTAGTTACAAAATGTAATCCATACAAAATCATGAAAACAATACTATACATTAGTAAGAGGTTGATACATATGTACTTCTCCTAATCCACTCTCCTCCTCTACTCATTCTTTTATTCTTCTTCTTCTGTTATCAGTGCGCATCATGTCCATTCTGTTGGCTACCAACAGTTGGCTATAGACCGAGGTTTTATTTACCTGTTGGTCTGGACAGATTATCTAGGACGTCTGTCATAAATGGCGTCTGTGAAGCGTAACCTGATTTTTAGGCATTGCAACTAATGAGTGCCTTGTCTAAGTAAACATCTGACATAAATACAACTATTTCTTAGATCAAAACCTATTATTTTAATTCATGAAGAGGAAAGGAAAGATATAATCTCTCTCCCTCAGCTCTTTAGATTGCGAATAGGCAGAAATAAGTACGTTTTCAAGCGAGGCAGTGGTTCCTGTGCACAAACTGTCTTGTGATTAGCGGACAGCAATTTAAGCAGTTTTGATGAAATGCATAAGAGTGCGTTTGGATTCTCACCCCGTACAGTTTTCTGTGATAGAATGTTGTAGTATGCACACATTAAAGCTTACAGATATCTTGAAGAACTTCAGAGTTTTCAGTTTTGAGAAAGTGTGAGATTGTCAGTTTGCTGGGGAAAAGGCTCTGTGTAGTCAGAAGCTAGCAGTCGACACTTTAACACTTCAGAGGTTTTATTTTATCAGTAATACATTTAAATTGACGCACAAACACTGGATATCTCTACTGTATACATCTGGGCATCAGATAGATCTGAGGATTCACACGCTTACCTCGGAGTTCGGATCAAACTGCCGTCTTTTTCATGAAAAACACAGGTCACACTAGCGATCTGACCGTTCGTCAGTTCAATTGTAAGCGAAGTGCGCGATTTGAATATTGAACGCTAGCGGCAGGTCAGAGTTGTCATCACGTGACCGACCCCTCCAATTATCTCCCTAGTTGTAGACGCTGCAATTTCCAAATTTAGACGACAGCCATCTATCTCCAGTGTCATGCAGGTGTTCGTTCGCGTTCGTGTTGTCAATTGTATAACTCCATCTGTTTTTGATATGAAAATTTTGACGTACTGTACAATGGTGGTGGTTCAGTATGTTACATAGCCCCACCCCAGATTGTTCTACGGTATTAAACTAAGTTTCCAGCATTTACAATTGTCAAGTGTCTCCTATATGATTTACTCCAATGTATTCTTTTCTGCAGCTGTCTGATATGATTCATCAGACTCTGGATGTCGACTCACGAAGTCCGCTCTCACATTCATCTTTCCAGGAACTTATTCAATCTGAATCGAGTATGGTTGAAGAAGCAACGACCACCTCATAAGTCGTGCATTCAAATTCTTGGATGCTGCGAGACACATGAGTGGTTGATGATCACATTGCATGGTGAAGTGTTTGCCATATAGGTATGTCTGGAACTTCTGTACACTCCTTACGAACGGAAGACATTCTCTCTCAAAAATACTATAGTTTTTCTCAGCTGCATTCAATTTCCTGCTGACATAAGCTACAGGGAATAGTTCTGATGGTACATCACCCTTTTTCTGCAACAACGTTGCCCCAATTCCAACGTTACTGGCATCGGTGCGCAGCACGAATGGTTGATTGAGGTCTGGTAGATGTAAAACTGAATGAACTTTTAATACTTGCTTGAGTGCTGTGAAATCTCTCTCTCATTCAGCTGACCAATTGACTCTCTCTGGTTTACCCTTTTTGGTAAACTCCGTTAACAGTGCTGACAGAGTGTTGAAGTCTTTGATGTATCTTTGATAGAATCCACATAAGGATACAAATGATCTCACATCCTTCTTTGTTTTTGGACGAGGTGCTCTCTGGAGTTTGTCCACATTTCCCTCTTGTGGAGTTATTAGTCCATAATCTATCCTATGACCTAGAAAGTCCAATTCTTGAAAGTCTATTTGACACTTCTTTGGCCTAGCCGTCAAACCAGTTTCTCTGAGGCGCCTGAACAAAAGATGCAGTGTTTCTACATGCTCTTCAAATGTTACAGTTGCGATCAGTATGTCATCCATGAAGTGACTGATGACTGGATGCTGTAATGGGTCAAGCAATTTTCTCATCGTACATGTAAAAACGCTGGGAGCATTACTTAATCCGAATGGAAGAACGTTGAACTCATTGTGTCCTCCAGGCGTGCTGAAAGCTAATCATGGTCTAACTTCCGGATTTACAGGAATCTGATAATATCTCTTGCTGAGATCAATCCTAGTAAAGTACTTAGCTCGGTTGAGTGCTGTGAAGAGTTTGTTCTGATAAGGCAGAGGTTCTGCTTGGAATTCAGTAATAGCATTGAGCTGTCGATAATCGATGCACAATCTATGTTCTCCACTTGGCTTTCGCAACAAAACGACGCTGGCACTGTAAGGTGATTCAGACGGTGAGATTATTCCTGCCGTGAGTAGTTGTTGTATTTCTTCCTCTAAAGTCTTTTGCTTTGCATAAGGAACTGGGTAAGTCTTGACTCGCACAGGTACTGTGTCATTTAACTTCATGTCAAATTCCTCCAAATCAGTTCTTCCTGGCTTATCTGTAAGTACGTCTGCATACATTGCCATAAGTTCCCTAATCTCCTCTTGCTGATCCTTTGATAAGTTGGGATTAATTTCCACATCCTTAAAGGTCTCTTTGGCTTGCAGTTGGTAATCGACTCCCATTGTTGATCCTTCTTTGACTTCAGTAGCCACATTCATGGCCATCAGATGTGCACGTTCGGTGGTTGAGGGTCTTTCATAATATTTCTTCAGAAGGTTTATGTGAAAAACTTTCATCTTGCCTTTGACAGAAATCTTGTAGTTGGTACGAGAGATCTTCTCCGTCACTACATAAGGTCCTCTCCATCCTGTTTGCAGCTTATTCTGACTTGTTGGAAGCAGCAACATCATCTTCTCTCCTACCTCAAGTTCTCTATCTTTTGCCTTTCGGTTGAAGTAACGAGCAATTCTTCGTCTGGCGTGACGTAGATTAACATTCGCTTGTTTCCAACTGTGTTGTAAACGATTTTTCAACTCGGCAACATACGTAGATGCAGTCACGACTGTATCATCTGTATTATCATCGGTCCAGGTTCGAAGTAACTCCTCAAGTGGTCCTTTGATCGGTCGTCCAAACAACAATGTGGCAAGAGCACAACCTGTTGAGTTATGGGGTACTTCCCTGTAAGCGAATTGAGCTGCGGGTAAATACAAGTCCCAATCCTCTGTCTTATCCTGGGCAATTTTGTGCAGGATACTGATCAATGTCCCCTTCCACAAGTCTATTTGACTGAGGGTAATATGGTGAACTGAAGGTATGGCATGAATGAAAAAGTCTGAATGTCTCTTCCATAAGTTTACTTCGAAACTGTGAACCGTTGTCCGTCAAGATTCGTTGTGGGAATCCTAGACGTGTGAATATTCCTAATAATGCATCAGCGACGTGTTTGGAGTCACAGCTGGGCATAGGAACCGCTTCGGCCCACATGGTTGTTGTGTCCACAAGCGTTAATATGAATCGGTTTCGTCTCTTCGTTGCTGAGAGAGGTCCGATAATGTCTACTGCCACTTTCTCGAAGGGTATTCCAGTAATGGGCAAATCACCCAACATTGCCGGTGGTGTCCGGTGTTTTGGTGATACTTTCTAACACGGTGGGCATGATTTTACAAACCGATGTATGTCTTAATTCATACCTGACCAAAAGTAGTGAGTGGAAATGCGCTGTGTAGTAGCGTTGAAGCCCATATGCCCGCTGAAAGGTAGACTATGACCATTTCGAGGATCTGGGTCCTGTATTGAGTTATTACAACAAGTTGGATGAACTCTTGTCCAGCTCTACCTGCTCGTCTGTAAAGAAGTGCTGACTTCATAAACAGATCACCTTTACGTGGAGGTAAATGTGATTTCGGCAGTTTTCTGAAGCAGGGATCCAAGGTGCTGTCGGCTTCTTGTGCCCTCTTCAGTTCCTCCGTTCGAGGGATTGGCGTAGTTTTTTCTGGGGTCTTTTTCGTCTGGGATCGAGTCGTCATTGTCGACACAGCCACAGGTTGAACAGGGTCTCCCAAAATGACAAATCCACAGCCATGAATTACGGGATGGGTAGGATCTTCTAAGACTGCTGCCTTGATTGTCCCAGTGACATAACGAGATGCTATGCTCACCTTTGCCAGCGGAAGAGACATAGTTGTAGAACTCTTCAGTGGTCCTTGTAATTCGACGATCTCCATTGTCACCTGTTCAGGGTGAACTAAGGATGATGAAACAACGCAGTCATACGATAACCCGGTATCGTAGAGACAGGTCGTTTTTAATCATTCAGCAATATGGATTCTACAACCGGAAGATGAGATAATGTATCTTTAAGAGGTGTCTGATTGGACGTTTCATCAGTATTCCTCCTTTCTCTCCGAGGTTGGCCAAACATGCAGCTGCGTGTGGAGATGGCTTCTTCCTACAATTTTTAAATGTGGGACCTATGATTTTACAAAACGTGCAGAATGGTTTATCCTCCTTCAGCGCTGTTTAGGCTAAGTTTTGAGTGGTGATACTGGATTTCCCAGTTTTCTTGGTGGCTAAGTTGCTATCACCTTCCTTTGGCTTTAGAGTTTTATCTTGAGGGGGGTGTTGGCCGAGCTTCCCTTGCCTCCAATCTCCTTCTGAGATTTTTCAAATCTCTCAGCCAGGATGATAATGTTTTCTAATCGGTCTGCCCCGTTTTGTGTTAAAAATGCTTTCATCTCATTCGAAATTTTTCCCTTGAGTTGATCTATAATGATAATTTCGCGCAGTCCCTCAAAACTTTCATCGAACCTTCCTAGGCAAGCCCATCGTTGGATGTAAGATTTTAATCTGTCAACAAGTTGTGCATAGCTTTCGCCCGGCTCTTTCCTTGCGTATTTGAACCGAACCTTATAAGAGTCACCGTCCACTTCAAATCGACTTAATAGTGCCTTTTTGAGTGTCGTATAGTCCTGCTGTTCCTCAGGTGTAAGTCGAGAGAACACGTCAAACGCGGTTGACCTTAATGCTTGTGACAACTTAGTTGCCCATCTTCCTTCCTCAAGTACACAGCTGACGCACATCAATTCGAAGAGAGACAAAAATGCCTCTATGTTGTCAGTCTGGTCATTGAATGGTTTAAAAGGAAACGACATAGCTCCGGGATTAAGGTGGGAGACATTAGAATGTTGTTCTGCCACTGGAAAACCTAATGAGTTTGAGGGTGTAGGGGCAATCCCTCCCTCTGTTCTGCGGATTTCCAAGTCAGTTTCCATTCTCTTCAACTCCAGCTGATGTTGACGTTCTCTCTCCTTATCCCTGATTTCATCTTCTCTCATGGCTGTTTCAGCCTGAAGTTTCTTTTCTTCCAACTCATTTGCTTGTAGGCGTCCCTTCTCCTTTTCAGCTATTTCAGCTTGAAGTTTATTCTCCTTCTCAGCTATTTCAGCTTGAAGTGTCCTTTCCTTCTCAGCTAATTCAGCTTGAAGTTTTCTTTCCTTCTCAGCTAATTCAGCCTGAAGTGGTTTCTCTTTGAGGGCCAGATCGGCTTGAAGTCTTTCTCTTCTGTCGAATTCGTCTGAGACATACTTAGCCAGCTCGGGGCCGCCTACACCGCATTGCTTACCGATATCGATTATCTGGGTAAGAAATTGAGCATCTTCGGCCATGCTTATGGTTTAATGTTTTTATTGCTTAGCAAAAAAAAAAGTGCAGTTTGATCTAGTTAGTTAGTTAGTTAGTCGACAGATCATCCTCATTGCACATCGAACCATTCAGTCCATAAGTGCTCGGATCCCCTCCTCAGCAAATCCCGCAACGTGTAGCGGATAACGACGCCAGTTCTGTGTTGGTTTATCAATCATCTTTGGCTTCCTGCGTAGTGTTCTTGTTTGGCCACCCCTCTTTTAATTTGCTGCTCTCGCAGTCTGGCCATTGTTGTAGATTCACAGTCATCACTTGGTTCTCGCAAAATTCTTACTTCTCGTAGAGCATTCAGAATGTCAGCCTGGTCCATGGCGCGTCCTCCACAGTAGCCTCACCTGCGAGCTTGTTAGCCCGCTCATTTCCTTGTACTCCCGCATGCCCTGGCAGGAAGATGAAACTAATCTTTGCCAGCCGAGACCGCTCCAGAGGCAGCAACCATTCTCTTCGGATCGACCCCTCCTCTATCCTCTTGATCATGTTCATTGAGTCGCTAAGGAAACAAGCCCTAGTGAATGTCTGTGTCTCGAGCCATGTTATTGCTTTACTTACTGCCATGACTTCCATGGTCAGGCTACATGTGGTTTCAGTGAAAGCACCAGAGTCCTCCTTCACAATTCTCCCTCCGGCCCGAGCTGTAAAGGCCCATGAGCTTCTCACATGTCGGACGACCGACCCATCTGTGTAGATGACCGCTTCACCGTCTAGCCAATTCTCGAAAATCAACGCTTGTACTTCAGCGTCCACAGCAGCCGGATTTTCTTGTCTGCATTTTCTATCTAGTTGGATGCAAACTATACTATACATTAGTAAGAGGTTGATACAAATGTACCTCTCTTAATCCACTCTCCTCCTCTACTCATTCTTTTATTCTTCTTCTTCTGTTATCAATGCGCATCATGTCCATTCTGTTGGCTACCAACAGTTGGCTATAGACCGAGGTTTTATTTACCTGTTGGTCTGGACAGATTATCTAGGCCGTCTGTCACAAATGGCGTCTGTGAAGCGTAACCTTGTTTTTAGGCATTGCAACTAATGAGTAAAATGTCTAAGTAAAAATCTGACATAAATACAACTATTTCTTCTATCAAACCCTATTATTTTAATTCATGAAGAGGAAGGGAAAGATATAATCTCTTTCAGCTCTTTAGATTGCGAACAGGCAGAAATAAGTACGTTTTCAAGGGAGGCAGTGGTTCCTGTGCACAAACTGTCTTGTGATTAGCAGATAGCAATTTAAGCAGTTTTGATGAAATGCATAAGAGTGCGTTTGGATTCTCACCCCGTACAGTTTTCTGTGATAGAATGTTGTAGTATGCACACATTAAAGCTAACAGATATCTTGAAGAACTTCAGTGTTTGCAGTTTTGAGAAAGTGTGAGATTGTCAGTTTGCTGGGGAAAAGGCTCTGTGTAGTCAGAAGCTAGCAGTCGACACTTTAACACTTCAGAGGTTTTATTTTATCAGTAATACATTTAAATTGACGCACAAACACTGGATACCTCTACTGTATACATCTGGGCATCAGATAGATCTGAGGATTCACACGCTTACCTCGGAGTTCGGATCAAACTGCCGTCTTTTTCATAAAGAACACAGGTCACACTGACCGTTCGTCAGGGCAGTTGTAGGAGAAGTGCGCGATTTGAATATTGAACGCTAGCGGCAGGTCAGAGTTGTCATCACGTGACCGGCCCCCTATAATTATCTCCCTAGTTGTAGACGCTGTAATTTCCAAATTTAGACGACGCCCATCTATCTCCAGTGTCATGTTGGTGTTCGTTCGCGTTCGTGTTGTCAATTGTATAACTCCCTTTGTTTTTGATGTGCAAATTTTGACGTACTGTACAATGATGGTGGTTCATTATGTTACACTCTGGCATCCTCTTGCTTCTCGTATCAGATATTGTATTCTAACGAGATGGCCAGAACATTTGATCTTCTGCCTTTCAATATCTGTGACACAAGGTGCTGATCTCACTGTCTGTTTGAGAACATCATTTTCAGTCAGTCTCGGAGAGTGAAGTTGGCAGCTGTCCTCAAGCATCTCATCTCCCGTGTGTTGATTTTCCCTAAAGGATAAAGTCCATGGTTTACTTTGGTACCATAGATTTGGTGTGAATATGCCATTTATTAAATATATCGTTTTGCTGACATAGCCATATTTGGGTGTTTCAGTATGGATGATAACTGATATTGAAGCGTTATTTATTAACAAATATTCTAAATCTAGAAGCACACTTCTCTATCCAACAGGCAGATGCTACAATGAGGGACGTACCTATGAAGAGAGAGAATACTACGAGGTGGGATGTGATATGTACTTGTGTGAAGGTGGTTCATGGAGAATAGGACGAGGTAGGTGACATATGTTGGCAGTCGTCGTGTTGTTTTAAACATTCCTATGTCTTCTAAACACAGAAGCCACACATGCTAGGTTGCACGACTTGTGGTTTATGTGGTTACATCCACTAAGAGAACACATGATTTTGAATTGCTTATTCTGACTGTCAGAAGTCGGGGTGCCCCACCGGCTAGATGAATGTATTATTCACTGGCGAGCAACCCCAGATAGTCAGAAACTGACTAGGGACAAAATCTATATGGCTGAACTACAGATTAAGCCCATGAATATCCAACGTACAGCTCCAAGTGGCTCGTTACAAAATGAAATGAACTGTGCTGAATATTCGCCAAGGTATAGGAAAGAGAAGGTTAGCTTAAGATAGATGTTTTAAGTCTAAATATATTAGTATAGACGACTATCTCAGTACAGGTTTTCTCCCTGACTGCTCCTTTCCTTGGTGTGTAAGTGAACCCCACCAATGTACACAACAACACGTATGCACAATTGGAAAAAAATATAATGACAGAACTATGAGTTACAAGACTACAACATTTATTTACTAATAATAGACATTGGATGATTGTCAATATGAGGATGATAAAATCATATAACATATTGTGATGAGAAACATTACGTAACTTTACTTGTTACTTCATCTATCTGGAACTGTGGTCCAGATCCCCACTCTCCAGTAGACTCAACAAAAGAACAGCTTGCCGGTATTCTAACGTCTGCCAGTCCTGGCTCTACCTAGTCATAACTCGTTCCTGAGATCTATAACATAGGTGCTCCTTGTGAGAGCTTGAAAGAAAGTCAAGAATGTGTTATATCAGTTCTACATCAGCGCAATCCTAATTAAAACATATCATAACACAAACATATACAATGACCAGTCTGGCCAAGTTTATCTTCCAGCTCTACTGTGTTCACCATCCTCCTTCTCCCTACTGTCTTTAGTCTGGGACGGGCTTTTCAATTGTCTCACACGCCTGTAATGATTACATTTCTGCCGCCCCATGTCCATGTCGCTAACACAGAAATTCTGTGTCGTACAGCCGCTCCGTCCAATGTTAGTTTAGCAGCTCACAGGGTCGGTAAGGGTATTATAACAATGCCTGATCATCCGGGCTTACAAGCCGTGACCAATAGCTGTGCCAGGTTTCCATGCATTACCGTGGACGCACGCCCACAATACACTGAGAAAGTTTAGCACCATATACCCCATAACACTTGTGGGTAATGTCTGTACCATTACACCTCTGCTACAAATGCAATCGATGGTTAGTGTGCCAATGCGCACACCATAATATAACACGTCATATTGATAGGCTAGCATATGACAAATCAATATACCAAACATGAAATACACATAAAACATTAATTAAACTAGACATATTATGATACTTTAACATAATAGCATAATGCACTAGTTAGTTTATGAAATTACACATACATACATCCAACATATCCGTAAACATTATATTACTTCAAGATGGACATCTAATTATACTCAACATAATAGCATCAGGCATTATTAATGAGTACTAATATTGTATAGCTACAAAATGAGATATACAACAAGTCTAATTGAAGTTACCACACAGACCAGCTATATTTGCTGAGCTGCCCGGTTTAATCACACTTAGTTACTGCTGTTGTAAGAATTAAATAAATAGTCAGTTGACTATATTCTGTACAACAAATGCACACACCAAAAGGCAACTAGGATAGTTTACAAAGAAATGACAAGCATCTACCCAGACACCTAAAAGTCTACCCAGACAAGATCTGTCTCACATAAGGCTCTATTTCTCAGAAGAATAACACTTTAAAGCAATATGATATTGAACGCAGAACTTAGAAAGAACACTCAAGTAATCTATGACAATGATAGTTCTTGCAATAACCTAGATCAGATATAGACTGGAATTCAGTACATACACCTAAAATACTTAGTTACTAAGAAATCTACATTTACTCTCTCTTCTCACCTGTTCTGAAGTCAAACTTAATCTAACATAAAACAGGCTAGGGACCCTTATTTAAGCTGAGTCTAGCAGACAGTGTCTGAGACACTATTATCTCTTTGGCATTCCTGTCATAAATTCTTCTTATCTCCTCCTGACAGTGATTGCAATTAACTCCAAGTCTGTCCAGTCATAACAATTCTTTTAACCACTAACCCTCACCATAGTGTCACACCTGGATGGTTTTGCGTTGCCAGCCCCAGATCAGTTTCACAGTCTTATCAGTGATTTCACACCTTGCAGAGTCTGCCAGTCCGAGTGGACGGGGCTTGTGTACCGCCCTGGGGCCATTATCTCTCCCTGTGTCAATGTTGTTCACGCCTGGGTGGTTTTATTTCACTCACTGGCCCAGTTCATTGTTGATTCAGTCTGGGTCTACCTGGGCAAGAAGGTGCCAATGCGTCTGTGTGGTGTCATAGCCCGTCTGGGTCAGCAGTTTTCTAAGGGGTAGACTAATTTAAATTATCTAGTTGTGTCCGTCTCAAGTATCCCATTTTGCTTGCCATCTACAAGCTTACGTCATGGCTAGAGGCTTTTTGTGAATAATCTTACCTCATGACTAGATAGCCGTGGAGTAGCGTGATTAATTCATTCTTTCTCAGTTTGGCCTCTCAAATTTGGAGACCGAGAAAAATATTCTGGGATGTTAAGGCGGCCAATTCGTGACACTGACAAGGAGAGAAGGACTGGCTGAGAGATCACGGTGTCCAACTCTGAGTCATAAAATACATTGTTCGATCCCAGCATACGCCTGGGAATTTATTGAAGAACAACTGATCATAATAAATCAGTGTCTTACCGGCTGGCGTAGGCGATCATGCCTCTTCACAAATTACGATCCCTGACGTCATAAAATACATTGTTCGATCCCAGCATACGCCTGGGAATTTATTGAAGAACAACTGATCATAATAAATCAGTGTCTTACCGGCTGGCGTAGGCGATCATGCCTCTTCACAAATTACGATCCCTGACGTTACGTGTAAATTCGTGTGTTCACTCCCTTCCGTGCCATGACACTCGACTATCAATAATCTTCTCACGCTGTCTTTCTCTATCTCGCTTACCGCACATCTTTCCCGTTGTCACAACATGTTCCAGTGTTTGTCTTCTCATAACGTGGCCACAAACGATGAATGCCTCTTTCTGATGTTTGTGATAAATTGTCTTTGCGACTCATCTTCTCGTAAAACGTCCTGACTGTTCAGTTTGGCTGTCCAATTCAATTTCTGCATTCTTATATAAAGCCACATCTCCCAGGCTCCCATTGATTTTTCGCCTGTTTACTGATTGTCCAGGATTCGCAGCTGTATGTTAGAACTGGTTCTATGTAACATTCCAGAACTCTTTCTCTAACTATCAAGGACAGGGACGTGTTGCACAAAACGTTCTTCATTTGACAGAATGCACTTTTTGCTTGTGAATAATTGATAGCTAATGATATTGCATTGTCCGCCCTGATATCGCGGGGAGTGACATCGGATACACAGCTTCTCAGGTTAGTTCGAATAAAAACAGAAGTCTGAGAGGTTAAATATACCACGGCAATTTAAATTCGAAAAGAGTAGTCGGTAAGGCCATTGCCCTATTAAAACTGTTAGGTGAGAAAACCTAATGAAAAGTTGATAGAGCCCGTTACCTTGGATGGAATCTGTCTAGAGGAAGTGAACTTACCCACGGGTAGAAAGAGCCTGTTACCTTGAAATGGCATCTTTAAAGAGGAAGCAAACCTACCCACGAGTAGATAAAGCTCGTTACCTTGGGTGGAATGTGTCTAGAGCACGTGTGTCAAACTCAATTCCCGCGGGCCACATCCAGCTCCCCGTACAATCATATCAGTCCCGAGAGGTCTCAACCGACATACAAATATATTCGGCCCAAGAAAGAATTTTAGGTAAAAAAAATGTTTTTATAGTCATATATAAAGTGCACATAAAATTCCCCAATTAGCAGCCTTCCGAATGATAGGCTCCGTTAGAACGTTATGGCTACGATCAGAATAAGCGAAAATAAAAGTTGTGTACTGAGTTAGTGTTCGTCGTTATAGTTACCTAGCAACGTTCGAATGCTCGTTTTGGATTGAAGCATAAATAATGCTAGTGGTGTAATGGCCGGATATTAGATTACATCACATTTTCCCGCTACGGCTAATCTGATATCAAGCTAGCGTCTGTCGGTAGAAGCACAAACTTTTAAATTAAAGCTAGCCTTTAAAATGGCCAAGAGAAAAGTTGATTCTGAAAACAGAGCCTTTCATGGCCGCTCGGAGGCTGAATATATGTTTACTGATATTGGCGGTTAACCTGTCACTGCATCATACATCAAGGTTCGCTGTGTGGTAAAGTCCTCAACGTGGAAGATGTAATGAGCACTGTAACACATACCGTCAACTTTATCAGAGTCAAAGGTTTAAATTACCGCCAATTTCAGTCTTGTTTGCAGGAAATAGAGTCGGCATTCAGTGACATGCCTTATCACACAGAGGTGCGGTGGCTAAGTCGGGGAAAATGTCTCAGTAGATTTTTCCAGCTGATCGAGGAAGTCTGTAAATACATGGACAGTAACGGACAAGATTCAGCAGTTTTTCGTGATAAAAAGTGGAAATTTAAGTGGGCGTTTCTGTCAGATATAACCACTCATCTCCACGACTAAAACCTGCAGCTCCAGGGACGGGATCACACTATCACTGATGTGCATGATGCAGTGAAGGCATTTAAAGTGAAGCTGCGTTTATGGGAGACAGAAATGCACCAAAGCAACCTGTCTCACTTTCCTTGTTGCCAGGCAATATTAAACCACGTCAACGCTATGGTGTTTCCCAATACACAATTTGCTGAAAAACTTAACTTACTTCGCTCCGAGTTTGCTTGGCGCTTTAGTGGCTTTGAAGCACAGAAAAGTAACTTCGAGCTGTTTTGTAATAGATTTCCTATAGATGTGGAAACTGCACCTGTAAATTAGCAGATGGAGTTAATAGAGCTGTAGGGTAATGGGACACTAAAGGCAAAGTACGACACTGTGGGGCCTGCACAGTTCACTCGTTTCATTCCTGAAGAGATGCGACTCGAACCTTGAGTATGTTTGGTAGCACATATCTGTGTGAGCAGCTGTTTTCTGTGATGAAAATTAACAAAACGTCAAACAGGAGTCGTCTCAATGATGAACACTTGCAGTCCATCATGATAATCTCAATGACACTAAATATTATTCCCAACATAAACGAACTTGTAGCCAAGAAAAGATCAGTTATCAGTTATCAGTTGGGGTATCTTCGTTGCACTCCGGACATGTCCATAGGTGCTCAGATCCTCCCCCAGCATATGCATCAGCGTCCGGTGGCTAATAGTGCCAGTTCTGTGTTGGTTGACGAGGCACTTTGTTTTCCCGATGTACCTCTCGCGTCTGGCTGTGCCGATTCTTACTACCAGGTCTTTCATCCTGGACAGCGATGTGGTATCACTGACGTCAAAATCCTCTGTTCTCGCCAAATCTTTAAGGACGTTAATAACATCGGCACGATCCATGGGCTGGCCATCTACAGGGGGTGCAGAGCCAGCCAGTTTGTCAGCTCGTTCATTTCCCTCGACTCCCGCATGTCCCGGGACGAAGATGAAGGTGACTTTACGGACAACAGACTTCCGCAGCGATTCAGTCCACTGTCTACATCCAGCTTCGACCTTCTGAAGCATGCTCATTGAATCACTTAGTACACACACGTTGGTATAATGCTGTGATTCCAGCCATACGAAAGCCAGTGTAACTGCCATCACCTCCATCGTCATGCTGCTCGTGGTCATAGAGTGGGCACCACTGGATTCTTGAACGGTTCGGCCCGCTGAACGGGCTGTAAATGCCCACGCACTTCTCTGCTGCTTTACAACAGATCCATCTGTATAGATGAGCACTTCGGGGCTATCTGAGTGTTCATAGATGAGCGCGTTAACCTCTGCATTGACAGCGGCAGGGTTCTGCTCTCTGCGCCGTCTGTCGAGTGTGATAATGCAGGAGAAAGTGCACTTAAAAGCTGGAGGCACCGGCACCCATTCCTTGCCGGAGTTGATACTGGTAAGACTGCAGACCTGTCTGACGACATCTTCCGCCCGACCCATCCATGATTTGCCCCTCTTTAGCCTGTCACCCTTTTCTCTGAATATAGCGTCATTCAGAGGGTGCTGCTCATCTGCACTTATTTTTAAATATGCACGAGCTCTCCAGATCTTGATTCTGTGTTCCATTGTCGGGAAGTCAAGGAGGTATCTCATTGCTACACAGCTGGTGTCTCTCGTGCAGCCCAAAATGATGCGCATGGCTTCGTTTTGTACCTTTTCGAGTCTTCCAATCTGTGTAGGGCTGACAGAGAGGATGGCCAGGGCATACTCGATGCGTGAAAGTACAAGTCCTTGGAACAGAAGTATTAGCAGTCTTTGCTCGATATTGGCAGTCGCCATGACTCTCATTGCTGACAAACCTTTTCGAGCCTTCGTTATGAAATAATCGACATGATCTCTGAAGGAAAGGCTACGATCAAGCCTCACGCCAAGATATGTTATCACGATGTTCTTTATGATACTGTTCGATGTTCTTGATGATCTCTGCGTGATAGTGGTCGTTGTCTAGGTAACGATACTGGTGTCTTGCAATATAAGTTATCACTCACCCCCGCAGTGCACATTCACCAGTCATTAAACAAGATTCAGTTGGCGCACATAATCCTTTATTACAGAAATAACATAGACTCACGGAACATATTTATATATCCAGAAAACAATATATAATCCATCGAATATCCATATTCTCCTCACAACATTAACACGCACACATCAATGCCTTCTCAAGCCTGCTTCATATCAAATCCACAAGACATTTAGTCCAGCTACTATCCACGGCTGGATCTCCCACAATACGACCCACCCACTGGGTCGGAGCCTCTGCTCACTATGCAACCCACTCTGGGTTTTTAGGCCTGCCTTCACAGCTCGGAGAATCACACAACACAGTTCTCCGTGGACTACCGACTCCTTCGGTATCTAAAACTCAACTCTCTTAAACGACCTGACCCGCAGTCGGTCTCTTCTCTCAGTGACCTTTCAGTATCCTGCCTTCACACAACACTCAACTGTCTTTCGCCCCATCCACCCTAGGAGTATCCACTCACAACCGCCCCATTATTTCTCAGGGTTGATTGTTTTACTCGTAGCCAGGTCACTCACCTTACTGTCAATGACCCAGGCATATGTCATTATTCCCCCCCCCCCCCTTAAAAGAAAACATCGTTTTCAAATTTTGGGAGACTAATACTCATCAAATATGTGACCCAGACATATTGCCTGGGTAGTCGTAAGTATAAATCCAACTTACTCTAACTACCACACTAAATAATACATCAAATGCTCATAGTACACTCCCATATTCCCCACAAATCAATACAACCAACTTTCTATCTTGTGTACCAATACATGAACTAATACATCACATAATAATAATACATCATAGGAAACATCATATATGTGTATCTGCAGGTCTATTAACATCCTCAAAAAGACACAAGCTATTTGTGTCCCGACCCGGTATCCGGTGGTTCTTTTCTTGCCTCAAACCTCCATCTATTTCTGTTGATGCTGTGTCTACCCTTCATATACCCATGCCTCATGTTTCCTATATCTTTAAAATATCTGTTTGATAATCCTGGTTCAGTGATGTCGTTAACACTCTTTGGAACTGCCTTAACTTTGCAGTCTACACATTGTACCGTCACACTGGAGTCTCTGTTTAGTCTGACCTCTTTATTAAATCCTGGCCAATATACCTGGCATCCTGCTCTATGCTGCTTCCGCCTTACTCCTATGTGCCCTGCACATGCCCTATCCTGAGCTGTTCTAGTATATCGGTCTCTATGTGCTAACGGTAATCCTACTTGCCCACATGCAGTTCCGCCATCTGAAAACCTGCGAGTGAGAACATTATTCTTCCTTCCAAAGCACCATCTACCCTTCTTTGATTGTCTATGTCTCACTTTACTACATTCTTGGAAACATTTGTCGGGAGTAGTCTCTTGTCTCTGGGATTCCCTACAGCTATATTTGAGATCCATCTCACCTGCTCAGCTGTCCTATCGTTGTCCTCTGTGTCTACTTCAAGTGCCTCTTTTTCTTCAGCTATACTCTGTAATTTAGGTTTTCTTTTGGTAACTACCTCGTTACTATTTCCACTATGTTTTTGGTCCCAATAAACTACTTCCTCTTCTGTACACTCTTTAACTCCTATAACATTTCCTATGATGAGATCTGCCACTGGTGAGTCTAAATCACATGCTGTCACTCTTCCTGTTATGTATGGTGTTTTTACTGTTGTCACGGCTATTGGGTAGAATTCTACTGTCCCATTAAATGTTATGGATCTAATCTTTTTCCCTGTATAATCCGAGGGATCCACTAAACTCTTTCTCACCCCGATGGACGTACATCAGGAATCCCTAATTGTTAACGCTGGCCTATCATTAACAAACCCATGATGCATCTTCAGACTTCCTCCTTCATGCACTGCTGATACTGCTTTAACTGTGTGACCACATATTAGGACTGGCTGACTGTATTTTTCAAAAAGAGGTTTGCACCCACTACAATCTTCATTGTTCAGCGTCTCAATTACTTACGCTGCATTTGAGTGCTCTGTTTCTCTCATCCTACATTGATGGCTCACTTGCCCCTTCTTTCCACATTTGAAACAGATGATCTCCCTTTTACTGCTGCTCGTTGGTCCATCTGATGGTTGTGCATCACACTCTGCTGCTTTGTGTCTCCAGCTCCCACAATTCCAACATCCGGCATAATTTGGACGTCTCTGGAAGTTCTCTCTTCTATATGGGTACCGTCCTACTCTACCAACATTGTTTCCTCGGAAACCATTATCTTGAAGTTCTTGCTGCTCACTTTTCTGTGCTGAATCCACACTTTTCGATCTTGGTCTAATAACTGGATTCTGGTCCTGTTTAGTGTACGCTGCACAAACTATTTCCTCACTAACTTGTCTACCAATAGATACGTTAGGATGTGCAGTCATGTAGTTTTGTCATAACTGTGACATTGTGTCTATGTCCTTTGGCTTACGTTTCTCAAAGAAAGCTACTAAGTTAGAATTGCATGCAGATACTACCTTGTCTCTTAACATTAGATCTACTAATTTATTAAAATCTTTCCCTACTTCTGCGAGCTCCATCCATTTGTTAAATGTGTTCTTTACTGTGTTAACAAAATCTGTGAAATCTTGATTTGTCTCTGGCACTAACTGTCTAAACTTTGTTCTATATCCATGTTCAGTTAGTTGGAACTTTGTCAGCAAACGTTGACGTAAGATAGTGTAGTTTTTCTTTCTTCTACAGGTAAATTGAACATGGTGTCTAGTGCCTTACCCGTAAGAAACTCGCCAAGTCGCATCGCATACTCCGCTTCTGGAATGCATATATTGTTACAGACGATTCGAATCTCCCAAGATAGGATTCAAGGCAATCCCGGTCCGTAAAATATTGCAGTTTTAGTCTCTGTGACGACTGCGAAGGTCTTCTGCTTTCCTCACTTTGACCTTTCGAAGATAGTTCTAATTTTCTGAGTGCAATTTCAGCTTCCATCTTAATCTTCTCTTTCTCGATTTCCACCGCATTTGTTTGTTTTAACTGTTCAAGTTCCATTTGTGTGTCTCTCTCTCTCTCTCTCTCTCTTCCTGTAGACGCTTGTTTTCTATTTCGGCTAACTTTACTTCCTGTAGACGTTTGTTTTCCATTTCAGCTAGTTTTACTTGTGTCTCTTCCTGTAGACGCTTTGCCTCGCGTTCATTCTGCCTCTCCTCTCTTTCCGTCTGTTTTTGTTCTTTTGCTTCTGCATACTCCTGTAACTCTTTACCTTTCAGGCCTATTCGTTCACCTGCTTCAATTTATTCAATTAAAGTAGGCATCTTGTACTTGTGGACATGTTGCTGTGAATCAGCCAACTCTAAATGTACAGACTCTGCTGTTAGTCTTTGTGTCACTTCCCTAAGTACACCAGCACGCCCTGTGTACGTAAATTCGTTGTGCAAAAATATCACTCTGTACTCACCCACTCTATAAGCACTAGGTAGTGAGGAAAAATATGCTCCCTCGCATATATCTATAACAAATAGTTGTATAACATTTCTGGAAATATTGTTAAACATACATATAAATACATATACAAACAAATGGATGATAACAGTAAGTGTTTTCTATAAACGCTAGACTCACAAGCCAAGTACACGGAGACGGTGATCACAAAGAAATAAACTACAGTAACAACCACAAGCTTGTGTGAAACAACCACAGTGCGCGTAATATATAAATATAAACTGACAAAGACCACTAGACAGCAGACATGACGAAAGATCACAATAATAACCTATATCCGACCACAACAAATATCATATGTAAATATAACGTAAAGAAGAAAGAGAAGAAAAAAAATTATAGCATCAATTTATACACAGATCTGACGTTAAACACAAACTGGCACGTTATATAATTCAGGACCGTCCCTGCAGAACCAAATAAACCGACCTTTCGATTTTCTTCCGAGAAATTATATATGGTGCACCTCAGAAAATAACTTTTCGCCCTGTCTCCCGGCCTTCGAGAAACAGCACAAAAATCCCCTACTCTTGACAAACACTGGACCACATACAAATAATTGCGTAACACCCGACAACAATAAATATGACGATGGGAGCAAAAAAAAATAATGTGCCAATGGTTGGCCGACAAATATGTATGCTTATTTATACGTCGCCAAAAGGTCTTATTAATCAGTCACAAAAGTTTTTGTTCGTTTTAATAGTTATTCGCAATCCGCTGGAAAAATCTGTGTTAAATTCTCCGAAATGTCTACAACGCTAGATTGCAACGCGACTTGTTGTTTTGTTGAGTGGTTACTTCATATCGCGTTGCGATCACCAGTTCCACCTGTCTTAAACGTTGACGGTAAATAGTAATTATCCAAAGTGTTCTTTCGATTGTCGTACGAATTGAAGATGATGGTAATTATCCCAAAATGTTCTGTCTCGACACAGTCCGTCACGTTATTGTACTTTCTCTGGACGTGGTGACACCACAGTAATAATCCAAACGTCTTTATACTATCGTTGTGGAGATGGCGCTTCGCTGTATCATTTATGTGATAGACTCACGTTTAACAGCAAAGTTCAGCAACAACCAAAAAAAAAATAATGCCACCAAATATTCAGCGTTTTATATTTTTATATATAGATCCTAATTGGCAAAGAAATACGACCATGGTTGCGATGACGCCACGTTAAAAATGTTTGCTTATAACAGAATAATGATGACAAAGGGCTTGAACAAAGTCGAAACATAAAGTCTGGCTTTCTTTCAAAACAACCTTGTTTTGTTCATTCAGAATGAGTCATCTTGACCACACTAAACTGTGGCAATTTTCTCAGTAACTGCTTACTGTTAAACAGCCTTGCCACCCAAGGTCAACCTTCTCAGCCCCACCCGGCTGCTCTTTTAACTCCGTGGAAAGTCACACTTAATCTGTCTGTAAAATGCCAGGAAACGTTTTCGTAATACACGAACACTTTCCACTTCTGCCCCCGCACGGCTGTGGTAGGGTTAACGTAACTCTCAACCGTACCTGGACGCAGGTGTCTCCACCCGTCCTATTAACTGAGTCGACAAATCTTGACCAGTCAACTTGCGACAACACAGTGCGTTCCCTCGCCACACACACCTGTCAATATCTTGAATTATCAATCCTGTCTTTATCACCGACAGGATAATGTCCAGCCCGTCTCGCCGCGCAGACTTTTGTGTGCCGCTGTTTTCTCGCGCGCTGTTTGTGACTAGTGACTCCACGTCACCTCACACTCTCCGTTGACCTATAAACACAGGCGCCTGTCTGCGTTAATTCTCTGACGTCCCCGCCTCGTCTGTTTACGTGTGCTGACCGCCGTTAATTTACCTGTAGTGTGACCTTCTCGCGAACTGTCTGTTATCTTTAGTATTACTGCCTGGTATCAATTTTACCTGGTTTCTCGTGAACTCTGTCCTTGACACACACTCACAAAAGAGTTGCTGTTAATCTCTTGACGCAGTACTGTCTAAATTGATGGAACGAAGTCACAGATAATAACTCCTCTCTCAGCGAAGAGCCCACAAATATCTCAGAATGACACCAATGTCTATAATGCAATGGGTTTCTTGATCGGACGAGCTCTCAGATTATCACGATGTTCTTTATGATACTGTTCGATGTTCTTGATGATCTCTGCGTGATAGTGGTCGTTGTCTAGGTAACGATACTGGTGTCTTGCAATATAAGTTATCACTCACCCCCGCAGTGCACATTCACGAGTCATTAAACAAGATTCAGTTGGCGCACATAATCCTTTATTACAGAAATAACACGACTCATGGAACATATTTATGTATCCAGAAAACAATATATAATCCATCGAATATCCATATCCTCCTCACAACATTAACACGCACACATCAATGCCTTCTCAAGCCTGCTTCATATCAAATCCACAAGACATTTAGTCCAGCTACTATCCACGGCTGGATCTCCCACAATACGACCCACCCACTGGGTCGGAGCCTCTGCTCACTATGCAACCCACTCTGAGTTTTTAGGCCTACCTTCACAGCTCGGAGAATCACACAACACAGTTCTCCGTGGACTACCGACTCCTTCGGTATCTAAAACTCAACTCTCTTAAACGACCTGACCCGCAGTCGGTCTCTTCTCTCACTGACCTTTCAGTATCCTGCCTTCACACAACACTCAACTGTCTTTCGCCCCATCCACCCTAGGGGTATCCACTCACAACCGCCCCATTATTTCTCAGGGTTGATTGTTTTACTCGTAGCCAGGTCACTCACCTTACTGTCAATGACCCAGGCATATGTCATATGTCATTGACTGGGTTCTACTCAAACTGCTCCCATCCATTCTTACTGCCGGCAGGTCTGTTTTCACAATATGGTTGTTTAGTGAGAACCATGTAACCGATGCCTTTGCAGGGTTGACAAGGGCACCGGCATCAGCACACCATGAGGAAATTCGATCTAGTTCGCCCTGCATATCATTGGCAACCGCCTGTCTATCTCGACCCTGTCGATACACGAGGATGTCGTCAACGAATGACAGAGTCATACCCCTCCCGTCCAACTGTTGTTCAGTGATCGGCACCGTATACACGTTGAATAGTACTGGTGACAGTGGTGAACCCTGCGGCAATCCTGGACATATCGTTATCGGCTCAGAAGACCAACTCCCGCATCTTAGCACCACCTTCCTTTGGAGCAGAACTGCAGCTATCCATCGTACAAGGTGAGGGTGCATGTCAGGGTCTTAAACCTGGCTCGTTATACCTAACACATGTGAGACAAGTACAAGTACAACATGATTGGACTTGAGACACAACGACACGAAGTTCAATGGATTTATTTACCGATCACATGCAATACGATCTAGTTTGGCATGTGATGATCATTACAATACATATATTATACATCAATACACTTACAGACAACCCACAGCTTACAGTCTATCTCACAAGATGTACAAGCACTCGACTTTCGGGCACAGAACTACACAAAGCCTTTCTCTCTCTACACGTCCTGTCTGGTCTGAGTACCCAAGCTGTCTGTCTGTTTCTCGCAAAGCGCTTGCCCTCTGTGGATTGGCTTCACGAGGCCTGCGTGCGTCTTGCTTTGTCCTTGCCTGACCGCTGGCTATCGCGTCAGCCAGCAACCTGCGGGCAGGTAACTAATACTCGCCTGGCGGGCGTAACGATGTTACTGCATCCCGGTTGGGGACTATTCGCCTGGTGGGCGTAACGATGTTCCTGCATCTCGGTTGGGGACATTCGAGATTCTGACAGTGCACTTTCAGTCTGAGGAGGGTTTGCATCATGTGCTCGAAGGATACTCTATTGTATGCGTCCTCTAAGTCTATGGCGGCCGCACATGTCTCTTCTCTGACCTGAAATCCTTCGTAAACATCTTGAGCAAAGACCGCCGCATTCAGCCATGACTCTTTATTACGTCTGTATCCTCCAAGTGTGGGCGGGAAGCAGCCGAGCTGTTCCAAGTCACAAGCAAGTCTGTGTGCTACAATTTTCTCCAGTAGCTTGCCAACAGTATCCTGCATCGTAATGATTCTGTAGCCGCTTATCTTGGAAAGGTCTTTGTTCGGTTTTGGCAGCGGCAGCAAGTAGCTGTGTAGCCATTCTTCTGTGACCTGACCCCTCTGGATACTCGTGTTGAATTCTCTGGCCAGTTCTTCCATGTCATCATCTGACATCACCAGTAGGTCACCATATCGGATGCCGTTTGGGCCTGGGGCGGTGTTAGGTGATTTCTTGAGCATCGCACGCAATATCTCAGCTGTGATTGTCCATTCTTCGTCTGTCCCGACCCCCTCGCACAACTGAGAGAGTGTCGTCGTGGTCCTCTGTCTGGCGGGCTCGTCTTTCTGGTCAGTCTGTTCTATGTAGCGTGCAAGAAGGGCGTTACCTTTATCCGCATCCGACTTTTTCCATGCGAGGTCTGGGCCTTGAAAGTCTGGAATACCCCTACGTTGTGCAGCACCGTTCATGCTCTTGTGG
Source organism: Cepaea hortensis (assembly GCA_963921405.1). Lineage (NCBI taxonomy): Eukaryota > Metazoa > Mollusca > Gastropoda > Stylommatophora > Helicidae > Cepaea > Cepaea hortensis. Next base: position 97,050,997 of record OY992888.1, read on the forward strand.
AGGCGCCAGAATGTCGTAAGAGATCGCTCGGAGCACACCTTCATGCAGAACTCGTCCCATTTCTCGGCCTTGGCCTGTTTGGCGCAGGATTTGAAAAAAGTCGTCGTCCTATCGACCTCAGTCTTCAGGTTCGCCAATTCAACCTGTGGCATGTTAGCCTTTCTGGCCTTTTGCCAGTCTTTGACAGCCTGCCTCTTTCCCAGCCATGCCTTCTCGACCTCTCCATTCCACCATGGTGGCTGCAACCATCTTTCTTGTCTCCTGCGGGAGGAAGTTAGTTTTCTTCTTCTGATCTTGCTCATGGCGTCTTGACCAGTGTTGTCGTACGGGAAGGCATTTGTCTTGTTTCTTTGACTCATGACCCCGTCTTTCTTGATCAGGATGACACAAGGGTAGTGGTCACTATCGTGGTATCCCAGTGTGCCCCACCGGCACCTTGGTGCGATGTTGGGCGACACCAGAGCCAAGTCAATGACGCTGTCAGAGTCACCTGGTCGAGTGGCTATTCTAGTGACCTTCCCATCATTCAGACAGATTAGGGCAGCAGATGCCAGGGCGTCCTCCAGATCTACTCCCTGTCTATTGGTGATGTAATTCCCCCATTGACTGCCTCTGGCATTGAAGTCCCCACAGTAGATGATATGCTTTTCATCCATATCGAACAAACTCTGCCATTGTCGCACGTCGACCTTCCAATTTCGCGCATACACGTTCACGATTACAAGCTGCACTGATGTCATTATTCTTAATGCCTGCACTTGCAGGGCATCACTGTTCCAGGAAGACATATCGATCTCAGACACTAGTATGTTGTCGCGGACCAGAATGGCCTGTCCGAGGCCTGTTAAAGAATCCCTGAAATCCCGCGACATTGACTGTTCCGTCGCCGAGCTGTGTTTCTTGTAAGACTACAATATCGTTTCCGTACAGTAGGTTTTCAAGAATGGGTCGGCGTTGACTAAATGATGCACAGTTCCAGTACAGTACTCGAACGTGTCCGATGCCCAATCTGTCACATTGTAAACGCCTTCTGCGTGTGCCCGCCCTCTTACCACGCCGTGTTCTTGTCGGTCGTCTGGTCGTCATGTTAGGCTTAACTATCGCCACCGGGCGCCGATGATACGCCGAAGGGAGTCCGGGCGCGCGTGCACGAACTCCGTTGCACGGTCCGAACTCCATTTCACCACGAAAGACACACTTAATCCATACACATTTCAGAAAAAACACGTTCCATTTTACGGGACGACAAAATATCCCGCCATCCTGCTCAAGAGAACTCACTCTCACGAGATCTCACGAGCTCTCACAAGAAAAGATGCCACACATGATGCTCAGACACATTGACATAAGATTGAAAATGTGTATACCAATGATGTTTTATTATGAAAACTTTTTTACTGTTTTAATTTATATTAATGTTTAAATAAGGTTTAATTTTCGGCTTACTGAGTGTTTATTCTGTCCGGCCCGCAACCTTACGTGTAATTTAAGTTTTGGCCCGCTGAGCGATTGAGTTTGACACCCCTGGTCTTGAGGAAGCAAAGCTACCGACGGGTAGATAGAGTCAGCTCCCTTGTATGAGATCTGTCTAGAGAGGAAGCAAACCTACCGACGGGTAGATAGAGCCCGTTATCTTGGATGGAATATGTCTAGAGGAAGTGAACTTGCCCACGAGTAGATAGAGACCGTTACCTTGGATGGCTGGAATCTGTCTAGAGGATGTGAACTTACCAACGGGTAGATAGAGCCCCTTACCTTGGATGGAATCTGTCTAGAGAGGAAGCAAACCTACCGATGGGTAGATAGAGCCCGTTACCTTGGATGGAATCTGTCTAGAGGAAGTAAAGCTACCCACGGGTGGATAGAGCCCGTTACCTTGGGTGGCATCTGCCTAGAGCAGGGGTGGCCAACCTTTTCAGCAGGCGGGGCACATTTCAGAAATAATATTTCCTGCCGGGCCACGCACAAATTGTTTTTTGCTAAATTAAAGTAAACAAGCAAGTGTGCTACAGCTTCGACCACATCGTCGTTTCCCACTCCGCGGGCCGCAACATGACTACCGGCGGGCCGAATGCGGCCTCCGGGCCTCGTGTTGGCCATCCCTGGTCTAGAGAAAGCAAATCTGACACACATGTATGCCAAGGACGGTTACACTGACCGTTGAGGGGTAAACTAGGTGGGCCACAGAAAGAGAGAAAGAATAAGGAGGAGGAGGAGGAGGAGGAGGAAGAGGAGGAGGAGGAGGAGGAGAAGGAGGAGGAGGAGGAGGAGGAGGAGGAGGAGGAGGAGGAGGAGGAGGAGGAGGAGGAGGAGAAGCAATCGAAGCAAAGAAACCTATTCTAAAGAATAGTAGCTATGATATGGACGATATTATGATAATACCGGCTTGTCACATATGGGGAGACAACTCATGTACATTCTGATGTCGTTGCTCGGAGTTCGATTCCTTGTGATGAGTTAACTGTCGTGGGATATCCAACATTGTTTGTGTGTGTGTGGGGGGGGGGGGAGTTTGTGTGGAGAAAGAGAGAGAGGGTGTGTGTGTGTGTGGAAAAAGAATGTGTGTGTGTAGAGAAAGAGTGTGTGTGTGTGTTTGTGTGTGTGTGTGTGTGTGTGTGTGTGTGTGTGTGTGTGTGTGTGTGTGGGATTTGGGTGGGGGATACTAAGGTAGGTAAAGGTGACTCGGGTACATGGTGCTAGCGCGTTCATTGTATTACTGTCCAGGACATGTCCTACCACCCACTTTAGTGTAGGACAACAAGTTTATTGTAAACTTCCGACACGATAGAAGAAGGGTATGGATTTGTGGCATTTATGACATCATATTGAAGGTAAACAACAGAGATTAAGAACAGTATAGGGCAAACAAATGCTGTTCTTCAGAGAATAAACAATATCTAATGCAATAAGCCACTATCACTGAATTCAAAAAGAGAGAGAGTTGATGTGAAGCAAGGCACTTGATGATGATGAGCGCTATAAGTGTATAACCACTGGGCAGTTGGCGGATGATTATAGTGGATTCTGTCACATATACATGTACAGGTACGACATTCGTGTATCTCGTTCCAGGATGTCGTTACAACAACGGATGTTACCACCAAAATCAGATCTACAGAGATTTCTGTAACACCTACACTTGTACGATGGTTGGAGAAGATATCCCCGGATGGAGGTTATCCTCCTCCCCAAGTATGTTTCATGTGTATCTCTCTGTCTTTCTGTCTTTCTATGTGGGTTTTCCTGTAGAGACAAGTGTCTGAGGTCACTGGAGCCTTGTAAAACTGGTTTAGTGAAAGAGCCTCGTAAAACTGGTTTAGTAAAAGAGCCTTGAAAAACTGGTTTAGAAAAAGAACCTTGTAAAACTGATTTAGTGGAAGAACCTCGTAAAAGTGGTTTAGTAAAAGAGCCTCGTAAAACTGGTTAAGTGGAAGAACCTCGTAAAAGTGGTTTAGTAAAAGAGCCTAGTAAAACTAGTTTAGTGGAAGAATCTCGTAAAAGTGGTTTAGTGAAAGAGCCTGGTAAAATTGGCTTAGGAAAAGAACCTCGTAAACCTGGTGTAGTAAAATTGCCTGGTAAAATTGCTTTAGTAAAAGAGCCTCTTAGACCTCTTGAACCATAATTAGCATATAGTACTAGCGCCATATTTGTATACGGGGCCTCGGTGGTGTGGGGGATAGACACTCGCCTGAGAGGAAAGGGTTCGATCCTCATTAGGATGTATTTGAATGGTTAACACTGACCTTGGTTACCAGGCTGGTGTCAGGTCTTAGTCAGATATGACTGAGCTACCGTATAACAGTAGACGGTACTACCTGCTTTCTGTTAGCACCGAACGTTGGGCGGCGCTTACCAAACCCGACACCCCACATTGTGCCAACGGCTTCGGGCGGAAGAGCGCAATTGGGTGGGCACAAGCCTTACCCTGGTGCGAGGAAATGCAACCTAAAGACAACATGTCATGGCAGGGCAGACCAGGCCCTAAGCCTTGGTTGGCAGCTGGTCTAGGATCGAAGCTCCGACAGGCGGACAGTTATAGCATTGCTTTGCTGATCCGGCAGCTTCTGCAGCTTGCCTTGTTCCAAATGTAGAGGTGTTACCTTTCCTCTGGAGTGAACTAGGCAGGCCGAGAGAGAGATCATGCTGCATGGGCAACATATGATCTCTATATTTTAGCCCAGGCTTTGTGCTATGGAGAGACGGTGATACGGATCACGCTTTGGCTGTTGCAAGGGTTAGACTGAGACCAAAGAGAATCTACACAGCTAAACACAAATCTAGCCCCAGGATTAATATTATTAACACTCACGATCCTGAAAATTGCTTTCAGTTTCAACAGCAACTTGAAGACGCTTTCACTGATACACCAGAAAATTGTACAGTAAATGAAAAGTGGGGTCAAAGTAAGGAAACTCTTTATAAATAGGGGTTTACGGCACTGTGGATCATAAGAGGCAGGACTGGTTTGCGGCCCTTGACTGATAAGAAGTAGATAGCTCTCTTAAGAAACAAGGAAAGGCCAACGCGCAACACTCTGAGTGAGCAAAAGCAAGCTAGGAAGAATGTGCAAAAGGCTGCCAGGTAGTGTGCAAATGATTATTGGATCAAGTTATGTGAGTCCTTTCAAATCGCAAGTGATAAGGGAAACATAAGAAGCATGTATGAAGGAATAAAGAAAGCATGTGGTGCAGTGATCAAAAGAAGTGCACCATTGAAAACCTTGACTGGAGAAATCATAACTAATAAGAAACAGCAGATGGACAGATGGGTAGAGCACTATTTGGAGCTTTACTCAAGTGAGACCAAACTAGCGGATGATACCCTCAACGCCATAGAGGCTCTACCAACTCTTGACCACCTGGACACACTTCCCACCATAACAGAAGTTAAGTGTGCTATAAATGAACTTGCATCTGGCAAGGCTCCAGGTAAAGATGGGATTCCAATAGAGGTTATCAGGAGTGGGCAAGACACACTCACTCTACACATCCACCAGCTAATAGAGCTATTCTGGCCAGAAGGACAAGTCCCACATAATTTCAAAGATCCGCGGGAGTGAGAAAAACATCTGTAGAAAATTTCATCTCAATCGGATGGACCGATCGGAAACGCATAAAGGACACACAAACAAAGACAAACACAAACATTCTCTTTTATATATAAAAGTCGTCGCGCGAATATATATAACGCCCTTCTACCCTCCGACCTACTGCGAGGCTGAATGAGACTGTGGGCCACTGGGAGATGTAACACTGGGTGATGTAACGCTAGGTGATGTAACACTGGGTGATGTAACACTGGGTGATGTAACACTGGGTGATGTAACACTGGGTGATGTAACACTGGGTGATGTAACACTGGGTGATGTAACACTGGGTGATGTAACACTGGGTGATGTACCACTGGGTGATGTAACACTGTCAATAATAAAAGGTGATCTGCTACTAGGTCGCTGGTGTTACACTTGTTTACAGTAATGACATGTTTCTGTTTCGTGAAGAGTGTCAGATTATCTACAACCAGCCCTTAAAGCAGATGTCTGGCACCCACCAAGGAAATTGCCTGTGTCCAACTAGGAAACAGAGTGAGAATAGGAACGTGGAGTGTGAGAAGTCTATATGAGGGAAAGCTAAAAGTAGTATTTGATGAGATTGAGAGGTTTAATATTCAAATTTGAGAAATTAATGACACATCGCTGGAGAGACAAGGGATATTTTGCAACTGAAAATGAAAGTCTTTTTATGTATATTCTGGTAGAGACGTCGGAGGCCAGAGCGGAGTGCAATTTTGCTAAGATAAAAGAACTGCAAAAGCTTTAATGGGATATAACCAAGTATGTGATAGAATCCTTACTGTCAGACTTAAAGGTTATCGAAAAAACACAACTCTCATACAGATATATACACCTATTTCAACAGCAGAGGAGGACGAAATTGAAGACTTTTACAGCACACCGCAAGTCAAATTAAATAAGATTGGTCATAATGATATTACAATAATAATGGGAGATATTAATGCATAAGTAGGTACAGGAAGAGCTGAAAATGAGAGGCACGATTTAAGAAAATTTGGCTTGGTAAATAAAAATGATGTAGGTTACAAATTAATTGAATTTTGTACAGAAAATTAGTTAACGATAGCCAACATACTTTTTAAACAACACCTAAGAAGACTCTTCACATGGAAGTCCCCGAACAGTATTACCAAAAATCAGATATATTATATTTTAATACAAAGAAGATGGAGATAAATCATAACATCTTCAAAAACTATACGAAGTAAAGACTGTGATACAGATCATCAGTTATTAGAAACAGATCTGAAATTAAAACTCAAAAAGCTTACCCGAAGTCCAAGAACACTTCGTTTTCATCTCAGAAAAATACCAAATGCATACAACGTAGAAGTGAGGAATCGTGTTGGGGTCTTGATGTCTATACAAGACGAAATGACACCTGTAGAACTGGCAGTACAAGCTAGAGATATATTAATAACAGCAGCCACAGATTGAGTTCCGACCAGGACTAAGGAACATAAGCCTTGGATTACGCCATGCACGTTAGGATTATTAAAATAACGAAGGGAACTGAAAAGGAAAGGAGAAACCGATAACAGTTGGATGAAGTAGATAATCTTTAATACTAGAAATATGAAGGAATAAAGAAAGGACAAAAAACAGTATATACAAGATTGTTGTATTAAATTAGAGCAATATCATAAGAATGGAAGAGACTACACAATTTTCAAAGAAATATAATAATAATAATAATAATAATAATAATAATAATAATAATAATAATAATAATAATAATAATAATAATAATAATAAAGTGAGTAATTATACTTATTAAAATAGAGAAATATCATAAGAATGGAAGAGACTATGAAATGTTCAAAGAAATGAAGTTATTGACAAGAAATGTTCGACCTCAATTAAATATTATTTATGGCAAGTTGGAAAATACGTTAACAGAATCTAGACAAATTATAGAAAGATGGGAGGAATACTGCAGTGGAATGTTTAATATGAATATCTGTGACGATATGGATGATATACGTGAAACAATGACAGCAGAGACAGAACCTGAACTCTTATTAGATGAAATTGCATGGGCAATAAAATACCTGAAGAATTGTAAATCACCTGGATGTGATGAGATACCAGCTGAGCTAATTAAAGCAGGAGGAGAAGAAAGCATACAAGTCTATCACGCATAGTGTAAAAAGATATGGAAATATGGTATATGACCAAAAGATTGGAAGAGAACTAGCTTCATTCCAATACCAAGAAAGGGCAACCTGAAATTATGCACCAACTATAGAACTGTTGTCGTGATCAGTCATGCAAGTAAAACTCTACTAAGAATCATAATGTGAAAACTTCGTAAGACAATAAAAGAAGAGATTAATGTGGTTCGAGCTGGATTTAGACAAGGAGGAAGAACAAGATATCCCATATTCAACATGCGTTTAATAATAGAGAAGTGCGGGGAGTTTAATGTAAACCTATTCTCATGTTTTGTGGATTATTCAAAGGCATTTGAATGTATACACCATCTGCAATTTTGAGAAATCATGAGGAATATGGGCTTCCCATCACATGCAGTACAACTCAAAACAATGCTCTATCAAGACCAACAAGCAGCAGTTAGAATAGATGGCGAGACATCAGATTGGTTTGACATCAAGCAAGGAGTCCGTCAGGGCTGTGTGCTGTCACTCTATTTGTTTAACTTATACGCCGAAAATATAATGAGAAATGTAAGAGATGATATAAACAGGGAGCCATATGATGCCCTAAATATCGGCGGTCATGAAATAGAGATTCGATATGCTGATGATACAGTATTACTATCCACAACACAGAATGGCATAGAAAATCTAATAGCCTCAACCCAATTGAATAGTGAAAATCACAACTTATATCTTAACAAAGCAAAGATAATGCATACAGATAAAACATGCATTTTGGGTGTCCAATTAATTTCCAGCATTCTTCTATAAAGCCACATATCCCAGGCGCCCATTGATTTTTCGCCTGTTTACTAATTGTCCAGGATTCGCAGCCGTATGTTAAAACTAGTTCTACTTAATATGCCAGAAGTATTTTTTTTTTTTTTTTGACTATCAAGGACGGTGACGTGTTGCACAAAACGTTCTTTGTTTGATAAAATGCACTTTTTGCTTGTGAGCAATTGATAGCTAATGGTATTTCATTGTCCGCCCTGGTATCGTAGGGAGTGACATCGGATGCCCAGCTTCTCAGGTAAGTTCGAAAAATAGAAGTCTGAAAGGATAAATATACCACGGCAATTTACATTCGAAAAGAGTATTCCGTAAGACCATTGCCCAATTGAAATTGTTAGGTGAGAAAACCTACGCTAAGGTAGATAGAGCCCGTTACCTTGGATGGAATCTGTCTAGAGGAAGTGAACTTACCCACGGGTAGATAGATCCCGTGACCTTGGATGGAATCTGTCTAGAGGAAGTGAACTTACCCACGGGTAGATAGATCCCGTGACCTTGGATGGAATCTGTCTAGAGGAAGTGAACTTACCCACGGGTAGATAGATCCCGTGACCTGGGATGGAATCTGTCTAGAGGAAGTGAACTTACCCACGGGTAGATATAGCCCGTTACCTTGGATGGAATCTGTCTACAGGAAATGAACTTACCCACGGGTAGATAGATCCCGTGACCTTGGATGGAATCTGTCTAGAGGAAGTGAATTTACCCACGGGTAGATAGATCCCGTGACCTGGGGTGGAATCTGTCTAGAGGAAGCAAATCTGACACACATGTATGCCAAGGACGGTTACACTGACCGTTGAGGGGTAAACTAGGTGGGCCTTACAATCCGTCACAGAAAGAGAAGAAGGAGGAGGAGGAGAAGCAATCGAAGCAAAGAAGCCTATTCTGAAGAACAGTAGCTATGATATGGACGATATTATAATAATACCGGCTTGTCACATATGGGGAGACAACACATGCACATTCTGTTGTCGTTGCTCGGAATTCGATTCCTTGTGATGGGGTAATTATCGTGGGATATCAAACATTGTGTGTGTTATTGTGTGTGTTATTGTGTGTGTGTGTGTGGGGGGGGGGGAGAGGTTTTTGTGTGGAGAAAGAGAGAGAGTGTGTGTGTGTGTGGAAAAAGAATGTGTGTGTGTAGAGAAAGAGTGTGTGTGTGTGAGTGTGTGGGTGGGTGGGTGGGTGTGTGTGGGGGGGGGGGGATTTGGGTGGGGAATACTAAGGTAGGTAAAGGTGACTTGGGTACATGGTGCTAGCGTCATCATTGTATTATTGTCCAGGACATGTCCTACCATCCACATTAGGATGGGTCAACCGGGAAGCTGAGGTTTATTGTAAACTTCCGCCACGATAGTAGAGCGGTATGGATTTGTGGCATATATAACATCATATTGAAGGTAAGCAACAGAGATTCAGAAAAGAATAGGGCAAACGAATGCTGCTCTTCAGAGAATTTACAATATCTTATGCAATAAGCCACTATTATTTAATGCAAAAAAGAGAGAGCTGATGTGAAGCAGGGCACTTGATGATGATGAGCGCTATATGTGGGCTTACGTTGATAGTGGATGCTGTCCCCTATACATGTACAGGTACGACATTCGTGTCTCTCGTTCCAGGGTGTCGTCTCAACAACGTATGTTACGACCAAAATCAGAACTACAGAGATCTCTGTAACACCTACACTTGTACGATGGTTGGAGGTAACATCAGATCGACGTTAACCTCCTCCCCAAGTATGTTTCATGTGTATCTCTCTGTATTTCTGTCTTTCTGTGTGGGTTTTCCTGTAGAGACAAGTGTCTGAGGTCACTTGAGCGTTCTAAAACTGGTTTAATGAAAGAGCCTAGTAAAACTGGGTTAGTGAAAGAGCCTGGTAAAACAGGTTTAATGAAAGAACCTCGAAAAACTGGATTATTCAATGAGCCTCGTAAAACTGGTTTAGTGAAAGAGCCTGGAAAAACTGGTTTAGTAAAAGAGCCTCGTAAAACTGGTTTAGTGAAAGAGTCTCGAAAAACGTGATTAGTAAAAGAGCCTAGTAAAACAGGTTTAGTGAAAGAACCTCGTAAAACTGGACTATTCAATGAGCCTCGTAAAACTGGTTTAATAAAAGAGCCTGGAAAAACTGGTTTAGTAAAAGAGCCTTGTAAAACTGGTTTAGTGAAAGAACCTCGTAAAAGTGGTTTAGTAAAATTGCCAGGTAAAATTGGTTTAGTAAAAGAGCCTCTTAAACCTCTTGAACAATAATTAGCATATGGTACTAGCGCCATATTTGTATACGGGACAGCGGTGGTTTTAGGGATAGACACTCGCCTGAGAGGAAAGGGTTCGATCCCCATTAGGATGTATTTGAATGGTTAACATTTACCTTGGTTACCAGTCTGGTGTCAGGTCTTAGTCAGATATGGCTGAGCTACCGTATAACAGTAGACGGTACTACCTGCTTTCTGTTAGCACCGAACGTTGGGCGGCGCTTACCAAACCCGACACCCCACATTGTGCCAACGGCTTCGGGCGGAAGAGCGCAATTGGGTGGGTACAAGCCTTACACTGGTGCGAGGAAATGCAACCTAAAGACAACATGTCATGGCAGGGCAGACCAGGCCCTAAGCCTTGGTTGGCGGCTAGTCTAGGATCGAATCTCCGACAGGCGGACAGTTAGAGCATTGCTTTGCTGATCCGGCAGCTTCTAAAGCTTGTCTTGTTCCAGGTGTAAAGTTGTTACCTTTTCTCTGGAGTGAACTAGGCAGGCCGAGAGCGGGATCATGCTGCATGGGCAACATATGATCTCTATATTTTAGCCCAGGCTTTGTGCTATGGAGAGACTGATACGGATCACTCTTTGGCTGTTGCAAGGGTTAGACTGAGACCAAAGAGAATCTACACAGCTAAACACAAATCTAACCCCAGGATTAATATTATTAACACTCACGATCCTGAAAAGTGCTTTCAGTTTCAACAACAACTTGAAGACGCTTTCACTGATACACCAGAAAATTGTACAGTAAATGAAAGGTGGGGTCAACTTAATGAAACTCTTTATAAAACTGCCGTAGGGGTTTACGGCACTGTGGATCATAAGAGGCAGGACCGGTTTGCGGCAAACAACCAGACTCTGCAGCCCTTGATTGATAAGAATAAGATAGCTCTCTTAAGAAACAAGGAATGGCCAACACGTAACACTCTCTGAGTGAGCTATAGCAAGCTAGGATGGATGTGTAAAAGGCTGCCAGGCAGTGTGCAAATGATTATTGGATCAAGTTATGTGAGTCCATTCAAATCGCAAGTGATAAGGGAAACATCAGAAGCATGTATGAAGGAATAAAGAAAGCCTGTGGTCTAGTGATCAAAAGATGTGCACCATTGAAAACCTTGACTTGAGAAATCATAACTGATAAGAAACAGAAGATGGACAGATGGGTAGAGCACTATTTGGAGCTTTACTCAGGTGAGACCAAACTAGCGGATGATACCCTCAACGCCATAGAGGCTCTGCCAACTCTTGACCACCTGGACACACTTCCCACCATAACAGAAGTTAAGTGTGCTATAAATGAACTTGCATCTGGCAAGGCTCCAGGTAAGGATGGGATTCCAATAGAGGTTATCAGAAGTGGGCAAGACACACTCACTCTACAGATCCACCAGCTAATAGAGCTATGCTGGTGAGAATGACAAGTCCCACAGAATTACAAAGATTCAAACATCATAACGCTGTACAAGATCAAGGGCGATCGGAGCGACTTAACAACTCTAGGGGTATCTCACTTCTGTGTATTGTTGGGAAAGTATTTGCCAGAATTGTTCTGCGCAGACTTCAAGTCCTAGGGGATCAAGTCTACCCCGAATCACAGTGTCGCTTTCGACAGAACCGGTCTACTATTGATATGATATTCTCATTGCGACAAATGCAAGAAAAATGCTGTGAACACAATTAGCCACTGTTTATTGCCTTCATCGACCTAACAAAGGCATTTGATATGGTCAGTCGTGAGGGTCTGTTCAAGGCACTAAAGAAGATTGGCTGCCCACCAACTTTTCTGTCCATTGTGGAATCGTTCCACACAGGTATGAAGGGTATAATCAAGTTTGATGGTGCAACTTCTGAAGAGTTTAAAATCAAGATTGAAGATAAGCAAGGCTGTGTACTAGCACCCACCCTCTTTGGGATATACTTTTCACTTCTACTGAAATATGCCTTTCGTGATCAGGATGGTGGTATATACATTCACTCACGCTCAGATGGCGGCCTCTACAATGCTCAGAGATTGAAGGCCAAGACCAAAATTAGCAGGGTACTGATCAGAGAGTTGCTTTTTGCAGATGATGCTGCAGTTACGACCCACTCTGAGGAAGAATTGCAATGTCTACTATCTGCATTCTCCAATACTTGTTCTGAATTTGGTTTAACAATTAGCAAAAAGAAGACACAGATTATGTCAAAAGGTGCACATGGGGTACCATCAATCTTTATTGACGACGCCAAACTAGAGATGGTAGACCATTTTACATATCTAGGATCAGTGGTAAATAGCAAATTATCCCTAGATCAGAAAATCAACATCCGGATTGGTAAGGCAGCAACAACAATGAACAGGTTAAGAAAACGAGTCTGGGAGAACAGGAAGCTTACTGCCAAAACAAAAGTCCTTGTCTATCAAGCCTGTGTCCTTAGTACTCTTCTTTATGGCAGTGAAACCTGGACAACTTACTCACACCAAGAGAAACGTTTAAACAGCTTTCATATGCGGTGTCTGCGAAGAATTCTTGATATTAAGTGGCAAGACAAAATCACAAATACTGAAGTATTGGAAAGATCAGGTTGTGTGACGGTGTATACCATGCTAAGTCTTCGTAGACTTAGATGGATAGGACATCTTAGGAGGATGGATGATGGTAGAATACCAAAGGATATCTTTTTTGGTGAATTACAGACGGGTAGGAGATCTTGGGTCGGCCTCTACTACGATACAAAGATGTGTGTAAGCGGGACATGATTGATGCAGGCATTGATAATGCACAGTGGGAACAAGTCGCCGCTGAACGTGCTGCATGGAGGGCAAAGATCAGAAATGGAATAGATACAAAGGAGAAAATGATTGCAGATAAGTCACACACCGAGCGTTTGAGACGTAAGATGGTGCATGATGGTGGAAATGACCACGAGTTCACATACACCCACTGTGAACGCACGTTTACAGCGCGAATTGGCCTTATCAGTCACATTCGCTACCGCCATAGGTAAAAGTTATTATGCCATTTTAAAGCACAAACTATCGTCTGTCAAGACGGCAAGGTGCCAATGTGTCTATGTGGTTACCAGGTCGATTAAACTTAAAATCTTCATCATCATCATCATCATCGTCATCATCATCATCATCATTCTCATCATAATCATCATTCTCATCATAATCATCATCATCATCATCATCATCATCATCATCATCATCATCATCATTATCATCATCATCATCATCATTAACATTATCAAGTGCCATGCCTCCTGGCGTAGGCGTTCATGACCTTTCACAGAACTCCGTGCTTAGTTTTCTGGATCAACTCTGCTAATGATAGTCTTCTATGCCACCGTCTCAATCCATCCAGCATCATTTCTCTTTGTCTGCCTCTCCTTATCTTCCCCTCGATCTTTTAAGTTGTCACGATGTTCTCCAGTGCCTCTCTTCTCATCACGTGACTAAGGAAAGATGTTTGTCTGTCATCGTATTGTTGTATACAATGTTCTAGTTTTATTGTCGTTGTTAGACACTTTGGCAGTCCACAGAATTCCCAACATTTGTCTTAGAAACCACATCTCTGTTGCTTCCAAGTTCTTCCTAATTTAATCTTTTACATTTCAAAATTCACTGCCATGCAGCAATTAATGTTCTATATAGCACTTTAGTACACTCTTACATTCAATGATAGTGGCTTATTGCATTGGTAACCCTTCATTTTCCGAAATGAATCCTTTGCTTGTCCTATTCTGCTCTTAGTCTCTGTTGTGCATCTTCCATCTGATGTTATAAATACCCCAAGGTTGTTATAACTATCCACTTGGTTAAGAATGTTCCCTTCTGTTTCTATTTCACCATTGTTACTGTTTTCTTGATATTTAAAAAAAGTCATTTCTTAGCAATCTCTGTTACTACAATATCGAAAAATCAATCCGCAATCAATATTGTGTCATCTGTATAGCGTATTATTGTTGATATTATAACCTTCGATTAGTTTTTAAGGTTTCTCTTTGATCTCTCTCATCATTATTTTTCTACAGAGGGAGAAGAGATCCGGTGACAAGACACATCCCTGTCGTAATCCTAACTTTATGTGTTCATAATTTCCCTCAATATGTCCATTTTTTTTTTGCTGCTGCTTGAATCCAGTAAATATTTTTTTTTATTATTATGAGTTCCTTGCCATCAATTTTAATATCTTCCAAAATTTTATTCAGTTCATAATGTTTTATTTTCTCAAAAGCGTTAGTATAATCTATGCAGCACAAACTAGAGTCATTTCTGTTTCCCTGTTGACCTTTCTACTAGTGTCCGTAATGTATATATTGCATTGTTTGTAACCTTTAATTTCGATTAGCGGGGTAGGGGAATCCCCTATCAAAGGAGATGTAAGACGCCTCCTTTCCTCCGTTAGTCTACGAGACACCCTTGGGCAAGGTGGAGTACCCGTTTAGCCCCCCAATCAGGGTTACGTGAAGCCATGGCAGCAGGTGGTGGATGGAGTGTGAGAGCAGCCAGCAAATTGTTGTTGGCTATGGTCTGCACTCTGCGGCGATAGGCAGATGATCTCACCAGTGGAGACAATGGCTATGACCACCGATTAGTACAGTCACTGCCCAGAAGGAAAGCAATGGCAAACTACCTTCTGCAAAACTTGCCAAGAAACCATAACTACCATGAAAGAAAATATAATAAGAAAGAGATACCCAGGCCAGGCAGATCAGATAACACTGGGGAAGAGTGAGACACAGGGTTCAGTAATAGTAATCGTGATGACGGAGTTAATCACTACTGTGTCACTGCCATGTACCAAAATAGGGTATACGGGTATTAGGTTACAGTCGACAAGAATAGGCTAGAGAAGAGTTAACAATAGAATAGTAACAATCACCACTAAAGCGTGGTATAGTATGGGACACGAAGAATAGTGATGATAAATCAGCAGTAGAACTACGAAGACAAGGAAGGGAAAGCACTCAAAAGGCTACAGCCTCAAAACATCACGTCACGGGACGGAGGTGACGACAGAGACACGAAAGAACTAGATGTCAGTTAGGCCGAGGGTGCACGTCTGAGAGGTTGTTAAAATGCATACAAGTGGATGAAACATCGAGCCATTCACATTAATATTACTATCAAGTCCGTCAAGATGTATTACGACAGACTCGAACACCAAACCCAGGTGTTATGAGGAATTCAACTCAAATTTAAAGACGTTTCATCTGTCAAGGTCGGTTGTGCACTTGCCCAAGATGACCAGCCTGCGAATGTAATTTTGACAGTTATTAAACGTTATCATGTGGTGCAAGTAAAGAAGTAAAAAAAAAAGAAGTAGCTACTCCCTAGACGATAGGAACTCTCGCCTTATATATGTATATATATATATATATATATATATATATATATATATATATATATATATATATATATATATACATATATACTAGACGACCCGGCCCGGCTTCCCCCAGCTCCTGGCGGGGAGTTAGTTAGTTTAGTCTTTCCTCTTGAGCCTAAGGCGGCGCATAGGGCAG
Organism: Cepaea hortensis; assembly: GCA_963921405.1. Lineage (NCBI taxonomy): Eukaryota > Metazoa > Mollusca > Gastropoda > Stylommatophora > Helicidae > Cepaea > Cepaea hortensis. The sequence goes on from OY992888.1 coordinate 97,066,799, forward strand.
AGGTCCTGACTCTCCATGCCTGGCTTTTCGCTGCTACCTGTTGTAGATCTTGGATATTTACTTGGATATTGAATGAGCCTTCTCTAATGATGGTTCTACGCAGGGTCTCTCTTGGTCTTCCCCGTTTTCTTTTCCCTACCTGTGACCATATGAGGGCTTGGTAGGGGAGTCTTGTCTTGTCCATTCTGAGTACATGGCCGATGTAGTTCCAACGGCGTCTTCTTATGAAATTGGATACTGTATCTTTCTTAGTCTCTTGTCTTATTTGCGAATTGGTTCTGAAATCTGTCCAGACGATGTTTAGAAGTCTTCTAAGACATTTGTTCTCAAAATTGTCTAATTTTTTATCTAAAGCTACCGTTGATTTCCAACTTTCACATCCATACGTTAACACTGGAATCACACAAGAGTTGAAGATTTTAAGTTGTGTGTGTTTGCTGAGTGTCTTTGACTTCCAGATGTTTGACAGTTTATTGAAGGCAGTAGATGCCAGTGCGATTCTAGATGATATTTCTGGTGTTGAGTCCCCTGTAGATGTCATTTTGCTTCCTAGGTATGTGAAGCTGTTGACTTTTTCAAGAACGTAGCTGTTCAATTTGGTGTCATCTGAACAGTTGGTAAGATCAATAGTCTTTGTTTTTGTGGTGTTAACTCTTTCACTACCAAGGGATCATCTGGTGCCACATTGTATTCCCTATGATGGCATTTGGTCCTTTTAGTGCCACAAAATTATCAGTGGTTTATTTGATATATTTCTGCTCCGTTTCGGAAATTTAAGTTACAGTAAACTGAAAAGTCGTACAGCCGAAAGATTTCTACGCCATCTTTGTGCGGTCAAAAGTTTTCTAATATTGGATTCTTGTGAATTTTCAGTTTTAAGGTAGTGTTAATTTGTTTGTTTGGGTTTTTATTAAGTGGCAAGACAAAATCACAAATACTGAATTATTGGAAAGATCTGATTGCGTGACGAACGAACGAACGAACAAACAAACTTTATTTTAAAAGGGTAACAAATTGGGCACGCAAGCCCGTCTTACATTCGGCCCTTTCAATCACTCATCTTTCATCCATGAAATGTGCATGTTACATTAACATAGGGGAACAAACATTGTCAAATGGATTTTGTAAGCATAAACAATGCATATTAAACATGATACATTCACATGAGAAAACAATAAAAAAACATTGTCAAATGAAAGTTGTAAACATAAACAGTGCATATTGCAATATTGTGAGACACACCCCCATCCACCCTCACATCCCGCAGATACCAACACATCCCCCACCCACCAAACCTCACCCACCCACCCACACATACCTCCAGGCACTCACACAGACCCAGGCAAACATACATGCCGACACCCACCCACTGATCCCCCACCCACACACATTTCCCCACCCACACACATATCCTCACACACCAAAAAGAAGAAGAAGAAGAAGAAGAAGAAGAAGAAGAAGAAGAAGAAGAAGAAGAAGAAGAAGAAGAAGAAGAAGAAGAAGAAGAAGAAGAAGAAGAAGAAGAAGAAGAAGAAGAAGAAGAAGAAGAAGAAAGAAGAAGTAGAAGAAGAAGAAGAAGAAGAAGAAGAAGAAGAAGAAGAAGAAGAAGAAGAAGAAGAAGAAGAAGAAGAAGAAGAAGAAGAAGAAGAAGAAGAAGAAGAAGAAGAAGAAGAAGAAGAAGAAGAAGAAGAAGAAGAAGAAGAAGAAGAAGAAGAAGAAGAAGAAGAAGAAGAAGAAGAAGAAGAAGAAGAAGAAGAAGAAGAAGAAGAAGAAGAAGAAGAAGAAGAAGAAGAAGAAGAAGAAGAAGAAGAAGAAGAAGAAGAAGAAGAAGAAGACACCACACACATACCCCCGTTAACCCATACATTCCGCACCCTCACAATTTTCCCCATCCACCCACACACACATCAGCCAACCTACACCCACCCACCCACCCAATACTCGCCACCTCTCAACTACACATCCCCTACCTATTCACACATCCCCATCCATAAACACATCTCCCCACCTGCCCACACATATCCCCACCCATAAACACCCACAAACACACACCTCCCACCCACACACACCCCGCCACCCACATATACCCCACCCACACACATCCGCCGCTCACAAACATCTTCTCACAACTACACTTCTCCCCCACCCTGTGTAGAGGAAGTGAACTTACCCACGGATAGATAGAGCCCGTCACCTTGGACGGAATCTGTCTAGAGGAAGTGAACTTACCCACGGGTAGACAGAGCCCGTTACCTTGGATGGAATCTGTCTAGAGGACGTGAACTTACCCACGGGTAGATATAGCCCGTTACCTTGGATGGAATCTGTCTAGAGGAAGTGAACTTACCCACAGGTAGATATAGCCCGTTACCTTGGATGGAATCTGTCTAGAGGAAGTGAACTTATCCACGGGTAGATAGAGCCCGGTAGCTTGGATGGAATCTGTCTAGAGGAAGTGAACTTACCCACAGGTAGATATAGCCCGTTACCTTGGATGGAATCTGTCTAGAGGAAGTGAACTTATCCACGGGTAGATAGAGCCCGTTACCTTGAATGGAATCTGTCTAGAGGAAGTGAACTTACCCACGGGTAGATAGTGCCAGTTACATTGGATGGAATCTGTCTAGAGGAAGTGAACTTATCCACGGGTAGATAGAGCCCGTTACATTGGATGGAATCTGTCTAGAGGAAGTGAACTTACCCACGGATAGATAGAGACCGTTACATTGGATGGAATCTGTCTAGAGGAAGTGAACTTACCCACGGGTAGATAGAGCCCGTTACCTTGGATGGAATCTGTCTAGAGGAAGTGAACTTACCCACGGGTAGATAGAGCCCGTTACCTTGGATGGAATCTGTCTAGAGGAAGTGAACTTACCCATGGGTAGATAGAGCCAGATACATTGGATGGAATCTGTCTAGAGGAAGGACATTAGACACACATGTATGCCGATGTCGGATACACTGACCGTTGTGGGGCGAACTAGGTGTGCCTTACAATCTGCCACAGGAGGAGATGAGGTAGGATGAGGTATATATATATATATATATATATATATATATATATATATATATATATATATATATATATATATATGTGTGTGTGTGTGTGTGTGTGTGTGTGTGTGTGTGTGTGGAGAGAGAGAGAGCATGTGTGAGAGAGAGAGAGCATGCGTTTGTATGTGTGTGTGTTTGTGTGTGTGTGGAGAACAAGAGAGAGTGTGTGTGTGGAGAGAGAGATTGTGTGTGTGTGTGTGTGTGTGTGGGGGGCGGAGACTAGTGAGGTACGTAAATGTGACTTGGGTACATGGTGCTACCGCCATCATTGTATTATTGTCCAGGAGATGACCGGCCACCCACTTTAGGATGGGCCAACCGGGCAGATCAGGTTTATTGTAATGGAAGAAGGGTATGGATTTGTAGCATTTATAACATTATTTTGAAGGTACACAACAGAGATTAAAAACAGAATTGGGCAAACAAAAACTGCTTTTCAGAAAATAAAAAGTATCTTATGCAATAAGCCACAATAATTGAATGTAAGAAAGAGTGAGCTGGAGTGAGGCAGAGCAATACATGATCATGAGTGATGTATGGGTATAGAACACTGGACACTGGGCGGAAGATGATAGTGTATGCTGTCACCTATACATGTTTTTTTTTTTCGCATATCCTTTACAGGACATCGCTGTCAACACCAGCATCTTTCAGCTGTATGTTGATTTCTTGGCAAGATTACGCTCAGTAGTTTGCCAATGCTTTCTGAGCGGCCGGCTCACATACCGACGCGATTCGAACCACTGCTGATTCTCACCGTCATCACGTTACCCACGAGAGTATACGAGATTACGGAGAAAAGTCATAACCTCTAAGCCACGAAGCCGGCTAACTATACATGCACAGGTACGATATTCATGTCTCTCGTTCCAGGGTGTTATCACAGCAGAATATGTTTTCTCCTGCATGGCGGCTACTCAGAAGACTGTATTACATACACTTGTACGAGCAATGGCGTCTCTACCCCCATTTGGGAACCAACCCCCACGAGTATGTTTAAAGTGTATCTTTCTGTCTTTCTATGTGGGTGTTACTGTAGTCTCAAGTGTCTGAGAGCCTCGTAAAACTGGTTTAGTGAAAGAATCTGGTAAAATTGGTTTAGTGAAAGAGCCTCGTAAAATTGGTTTAGTAAATGAGCCTCGTAAAATTGGTTTAGTAAAAGAGCCTGATAAAATTAGTTTAGTGAAAGACCCTTGTAGTCAGTTAGTTAGTTAGTTGAAGTTCCAACTTCATGGCAACGGATCGTCCCCATTATGCTCCATTCCCGTGCCAGCGAATATCACACAAAATGCTCCCCACTGTCTAATGTGAAAAGTGGAACAGACAGGAGTCTTGGCAATCCAACAGCCCGCACAGGTACACTGTGCATAATGCCGCCGCCAGAATATCAACACAAAATTCATCCACGAAAACGACAGTTCATCGTCGATGGACTCGGCAGTCACCAGAAAGACCTCACTGACCCGGGTTTTCTCACATAGCTCGGTCTTTTACCGCAGGGCGACCTGCCGAAAGTGTCGCATCAAGCACGAACTCTTCAGCTTCAGCGCCGACTCCAAGGAGTATCCTGAAAAATGCACTCGTGAACCGAAAAAGCAAATCAGTCAATTAAGCAACAGCCGGTAGCCATTGTTCCGAACATGCAGGTACAGGGCAGATGTAAATCATTCCACGCGAATTTCACAGCTCACAGTGTCGCCCACGAACTCACTCAGTAGCAGTGCGACGGAACCATGTACTACCAGTCCAACATAAAGAAAATGTGATTGCAAACAGTAGTTGCAAGTATAAACACGCCACATGCCTTAACAGCTCAACGCCTAACCGCCATGTTGGTGACCGGAAGTTGAAAGAGCATGGTAAAATTAGTTTAGTGAAGGAGCCTGGCAAAATTAGGTTAGTAAAAGAGCCTGGTTAAATTAGGTTAGTAAAAGAGCTTCTTAAACATCTTAAACCGTAATTAGAATATTGTTAGTTAGTTAGTTATCAGTTGGGGTATCTTCGTTGCACTCCGGACATGTCCATAGGTGCTCAGATCCTCCCCCCAGCATATGCATCAGCGTCCGGTGGCTAATAGTTCCAGTTCTGTGTTGGTTGACGAGGCGCTTTGTTTTCCCGATGTACCTCTCGCGTCTGGCGGTGCCGATTCTTACTCCCAGGTCTTTCATCCTGGAAAGCGATGTGGAATCACTGGCGTCAAAATCCACTGTTCTCGCCATATCTTTAAGGGCGTTAATAACATCGGCACGATCCATGGGCTGGCCATATACAGGGAGTGCAGAGCCAGCCAGTTTATCAGCTCGGTCATTTCCCTCGACTCCCGCATGTCCCGGGACGAAGATGAAGGTGACTTTGCGGACAACCGACGTCCGCAGCGACTCAGTCCACTGTCTACGTACAGATCCAGCTTCGACCTTCTGAATCATGCTCATTGAATCACTTAGTAAACACACGTTGGTATAATGCTGTGATTCCAGCCATATGAAAGCCTGTGTAACTGCCATCACCTCCAATGTCATGCTGCTCGTGGTCATAGAGTGGGCACCACTGGATTCTTGAACGGTTCGGCCCGCTGAACGGGCTGTAAATGCCCACGCACTTCTCTGCTGCTTTACAACAGATCCATCAGTATAGATGAGCACTTCGGGGCTATCTGAGTGATCATAGATGAGCGCGTTAACCTCTGCATTGACAGCGGCAGGGTTCTGCTCTCTGCAGGAGAAGGTACACTTAAAAGCTGGAGGCACCGGCACCCATTCCTTGCCGGGGTTGATACTGGTAAGACTGCAGACCTGCCCAACGACATCTTCCGCCCGACCCATCCATGATCTGCCCCTCTTTAGCCTGTCACCCTTTTCTCTGAATACAGCGTCATGCAGAGGGTGCTGCTCATCTGTACTTATTTTTAAGTATGCACGAGCTCTCCAGATCTTGATCCTGTGTTCCATTGTCGGGAAGTCAAGGAGGTATCTCATTGCTACACAGCTGGTGTCTCTCGTGCAGCCCAAAATGATGCGCATGGCTTCGTTTTGTACCTTTTCAAGACTTCCAATCTGTGTAGGGCTGACAGTGAGGATGGCCAGGGCATACTCGATGCTTGAAAGCACAAGTCCTTGGAACAGAAGTAATAGCAGTCTTTGCTCGATATTGGCAGTCGCCATGACTCTCATTGCTGCCAAACCTTTTCGAGCCTTCGTTATGACATAATCGACATGATCTCTGAAGGACAGGCTACGATCAAGCCTCACGCCAAGATATGTCATTGACTGGGTTCTACTCAAAATGCTCCCATCCATTCTTACTGCCGGCAGGTCTGTTTTCACAATATGGTTGTTTAGTGAGAACCATGTAACCGTTGCCTTTGCAGGGCTGACAAAGGCATCGCCATCAGCACACCATGAGGAAATTCGATCTAGTTCGTCCTGCATATAGTTGGCAACCGCCTGTCTATCTCGACCCTGTCGATACACGAGGATGTCGTCAACGAATGATAGAGTCCTACCCCTCCCATCCAACTGTTGTTCAGTGATCGGCACCGTATACACGTTGAATAGTACTGGTGACAGTGGTGAACCCTGCGGCAATCCTGGACATATCGTTATCGGCTCAGAAGACCAACTCCCGCATCTTAGCACCACCTTCCTTTGGAGTAGAACTGCAGCTATCCATCGTAAAAGGTGAGGGTGCACTTTCAGTCTGAGGAGGGTTTGCATCAAGTGCTCGAAAGATACTCTGTTATATGCGTCCTCTAAGTCTATGGCGGCCGCACATGTCTCTTCTCTGACCTGAAATCCTTCGTAAACATCTTGAGCAAAGACCGCCGCATTCAGCCATGACTCTTTGTTGCGTCTGTATCCTCCAAGTGTGGGCGGGAAGCAGCCGAGCTGTTCCAAGTCACAAGCAAGTCTGTGTGCTACAATTTTCTCCAGTAGCTTGCCAACAGTATTCTGCATCGTAATGATTCTGTAGCCGCTTATCTTGGAGTGGTCTTTGTTCGGTTTTGGCAGCGGCAGCAAGTAGCTGTGCTAGAATATTGTGCTAGCGCCATATTGTCTACGGGGCTTCGGTGGTGTTGGGGTTAGACACTAGCCTGAGAGGAAAGAGTACGATCCCCATTGCGTAGATTTCAATGGTTAACATTGACCTTTGTTTCCAGGTCGATCAAACCTAAAACCATCATCATCATCATCATCATCATCATCATCATCATCATCATCAAGTGCCATGCCGGCAGGCGTAGGCGTTCATGACTTTCCACAGACCTCGGTCTTTGGTTTTCTCGATCAACTCTGCTAATGGTAGTCCTCCATGCCAACGTCTCAATCCATCCATCATCATTTCTCTTTGTCTGCCTCTGTCTCTCTTCCCCTCGATCTTACCAGTTCTCACGATGTTCTACAATGCCTCTCTTCTCATCACATCACCGAAGAAAGATGTTTCTCTCTTTCTTATTGTTGTATATAACGTTATAGTTTCACCAGTCTCTCTCAGGAAGTTTGTTGTTAGGCAGTCCAAAGAATTCGCAACATTTGTCTTAGAAACCATTTCTATGTTGCAACCAAGTTCTTCCTAATTTAATCATTTACATTTCACAATTCACTGCCATACAGAATGAAGGTTCTATATAGCACTTTAGTACTCTCTTACATTCAATGATAGTTACTTATTGCATTGGTAACCATTCATTTTCCTAAATGGAGCCTTTGCTTGCCCTATTCTGCTCTTAGTCACCGTTGTACATCTTCCATCTGATGTTCTAAATGCCCCTACGTATTTATAACTATCCACTTGGTTAAGAATGTTCCCTTCTATTTCTATTGAACATTTTGGTGTCGCCTTTTTCTTTTATATCACCCTTGTTACTGTTTTCTGAATATTTAAAAAGAGTCATTTCTTTGCACACACTGTTACTATAATATCCAACAATTGTTGTAGATCTGTTGCACTATCCGCAATCAATACGGTGTCATCTGCATAAAGTATATTGTTTTTATTATAACCTCCGATTTTTATTCCTGGCTTCTCTTTGATCCCTCTCATTATTACTTCGCTATAGGGGGAGAAGGGATCCGGTGACAAGACACATCCTTGTCTTACTCCTAGCTTTATGTGTTCATAATTGCCCTCTTTATTTCCCATTTTTTTTTGCTGCCACTTGGATCCAGTTAATATGTTTTTCTTATTATTCTGAGATCCTTCCCATCAATGTTAATACCTTCCAACATTTTAATCAGTTCATCTGTTTTACTTTCTCAAATGCATTAGTATAATCTATGAAGCACAAATATATGTTTCTCTGTTTCCCTATTGATCTTTCTACTGTGTCCGTAATGTATATATTGCATTGTTTGTACCCTTTTCTTACTCACATCCATACTGTTTTTATCCAATTCCAATTTTTATTTTCGTTCTTGGTCTTCGCATAATAATTCTGAGTAGAATCTTATTGACTTGGTTTATGAGGTTAATTGTACGAAAACCTTCGCATGCAATTGCTCCTGGTCTTTTTGGAAAAGCTATCAATGCTGATTTTAGCATATGTCACAGAAGGTAGAATATCAAGGACGGGAAGATGTAATTTCCTATACTTAGGTGCTCAAAGACAAAGAAGCGCAACACTGACTTTTAGTGGGCCAGAGAAGAAAAGGACAATAAGAAGAAGTCAAGAAAGAGCACTGTATATATTCTCCTCAGTTAACAAGAAAAGGGATAGAATTAGACAGAAGATTCCAGGAGTTCTTAGGGCGGGGGATATACTGTTGTACACCCCAGACAGAAGATTACACTGCTGGACTGTAACAGGATCAATGATTTTACACAACAAACTACAGACTAAACAAAACAAATTAAGAACAACAAAATTAGGCTTTTATTGACAGAACTGCATGATTCAGGGACAAACAGGCATCCTGACATGTCACATAACTGACATATACAGAAATAGGAACCTATGTTCCCACAGTAATCACTGCTGCCTAACATCGCTATGCACATGACTAGGTACCCATCTCTACAAACCAACAAGGAGATGGCAACAACTGAGCCTCAATGTAAACAACAACATAACAGCAGATATGGACTCTCTGTTGTTATCATCTCATGACTCATGGACAGTCGGTACATACAGAAATGGGAATCTGAAATCCCACAGTTAGAGATAACTGCTGCCTAGCACTGACTACAGGGGCGATCTCTAAATGACAGTGAGACCTCAATCATATTCAGTTGAGTCGAAGGGCACCCTCAATACCCACACAAGACACCCGCATTACATAAGTCGACTGGGACCAGATACAGCGAAGAGCCATAACATAACTAATAACAAAACTATAACCCTAACAGCAGAGATATAGTGGCATAAACAAGTATAAACAGGTATACGAATGGGGATGTGAGTGGCCTACGACATTAACCAGAGCTGGGGCTCAAGTTTGCTCTACAAACAACCATGGCCAAGGGTCACTACCAAGAGTTGTCTTACAAATTGCCAGTCGTATTCATGGATTTCCTCGGTCCTTGTGTGTGGACCACACAAGCCAGTCTTAGTTAAATCTAGAGGCATTTGTGACTCCCTGCTCTGGTCCAGTGACTGGGGAGGGCTGGTTAAAGCCCCCTATCAGATAATATCTACCTCACTAATCTACATAATCGCTCCTTCGGCCACGGGTGTCTGGTTTGGAGAGACCGGGAAACTGACACGCATCTCTATTTCCCGTCATACCCTAGGGCACTGCCAGGGACGCCGGTATTGGTAACATCATCATCATCATGTATCGCGTCAAGCGATTACACATCTCACCCCCAATTTTTCGACGTTCCCCGTCGAATACTCTAAGCCCTTAGGGTTTAGACAAAACACTAGGGGTATTTAAGTAAACAATCAATTAAGGGGGTTTCACCATGGGACTTAAACCCCTCAGCGTAAAATTGTTACCAGTTATATTTTCTGAACCTGCCTTAAAAACATGCATCAGTGACAATTTTTTTTTTAAATCAGTCCCTGACAAAAGATAATACCATATCTTATGAGTGGCCATGCGGAATATGCAGTCTGCCTACAAAATAAACCACCGACCCTGACATCAACATCAACACTTAGCTCCATGGATGCAATACATAGGGGCACCAAAAATAAAAATTTCACACAGGCATCTCCTTAAATTTATAATCCCTACTTGTAACCCCCCCCCCCCACCCCCCCCCCCCCCCCAAAAAAAAAAAAACGACAGGAATAACATGCATGGTATCCACTAGATCACCTGCAAACCAAGATGCGGACATCCCTACCACTGAAAAAAAAAATAGAATTCCCATGACTATGCAGGCAAACCTAGTTTTTGTTTTCCCGGTCCGATTCTGATAGCCCCGCTTCTGCCAGCTGCATCCACCAGTTCCATGGGATGGGTCAGTAATTTCTCAGTTGTCATCGTGGTACCCAAATGAAGCAGGGTAGAAAAATACCTGTACATGGGGAAAAAAACAAAGCAAAACAAAACATGCTGGAAGACATGGCATCTTAGACTCACTTTCTGTAAGTAGGGATTCCTAATTCGAATTAACATTGAATGACACAAAACTTAACTAGTAATTAATTATGTGTCCATGTCGTGGAAATATATAACGAATGTTTCTGTCTGATCATGCCCACTGGAGATCGTTTCCTCTCACTTAACGTCTTTTAAAATTTCTATGCACAGGGGAAATATAGAACATCATTGTTCATTTGTCGCTCAACACTTATAATGTCCACTTATGATATGATGAAAATGGACGAACACGCTGGTATTATTAACTCCTCTGCTTCCGACTATAAGGAAATTATTTTCCTATCACCACAGGTAACATTGTCATCTGTCACTTCAAATGAACATGGTGAACTGATGTACAAAAAGGGAAACATCCCCCCTTGATGATCTCAGGTGATGGGGCCACCGGTGGGGATTGAATATGGATGTCCAGCGCTCTGCTGCTGGTGGGACACTCTGGTTGGATAGATTTCTGATGTCCCCTCTTCCAGACAAACAAGGGAAAGGTTCTTCTTTGGATGGCCCCAGATGTTTGCGCCACTGAAATCAGTCGCATGAACAGTCCACAACTGTTCTCCCGAAAGAATCAACAGCATTTATCTCTTAGGCAAGCACAGCCCCAGCCTCTATTGATTATAGGAGCGTTCTGCTCTCCTGCTGTTCATTCTATATCTGTAACTTTGAGCAAAGCTTGATGGTTTCAGTAAGAATATATATGCATATTCTAAACAACTTTATAATATAAGTTTGGTGACCTTTGTTTATACCAGCGGACTCAGACTGAGTGCCGGCTGGGTGGGAAACTTCGGTTCCCTAAACAAGCAATAAGGTCACCTTTAATTTCGACGACTTGAAATGTGGTGTAGGTCTGGAGGCTCTTCTCTCAATGCTGTGCTTCTTGGAGACTTGGGAACAAAACCTGAACCCAGTTAATGTCTTTGGCCAGGGACCTCTCACACCCCCAAGACGGCAGAAAAAAAACATGGAACTTCCACCTAAAAGAATCATTGAAGACTGGAACAGACACCAACAAGATAATCTAAAGGCCGCCAAACAATCCTGGCAGGCTCGCCACTTGTCGCAGAAGGTAGAATATCAAGGACAGGAAGATGTAATTTCCTATACTTAGGTGCTCAAAGACAAAGAAGCGCATCTCTGACTTTTAGTGGGCCAGAAAAGAAAAGGACAATAAGAAGAAGTCAAGAAAGAGCACTGTATATATTCTCCTCAGTTAACAAGAAAAGGGATAGAATTAGACAGAAGATTCCAGAAGTTCTTAGGGCGAGGGGATATACTGTTGTACACCCCAGACAGAAGATTACACTGCTGGACTGTAACAGGATCAATGAGTTTACACAAAAAAACTACAGACTAAACAAACCAAATTAAGAACAACAAAATTAGGCTTTTATTGACAGTACTGCATGATTCAGGGACAAACAGGCATCCTGACATGTCACATAACTGACATATACAGAAATGGGAACCTATGTTCCCACAGTAATCACTGCTGCCTAACATCGCTATGCACATGACTAGGTACTCGTCTATACAAACCAACAAGGACATGGCAACAACTGAAACTCAACGCATCTCTATTTATCAGTGTTTTCTGAGCAGCTTCCCGTCATACCCTAGGGCACTGCCAGGGACGCCGGTATTGGTAACATCATCATCATCATGTATCGCGTCAAGCGATTACACATATCACTTGGTAAATACCCACTGCTGTAAATATAATTAAACATTTTGGTTAATATATCTACTCCAAATTCTCTCAACACTTCTAATTCTTCTAAAGCGATTCCACCTGTCTCAGCTGTTTTTCCTTTCTCCATATTTTTAATAGCGTCAGCGACTTCTTCTTTTAGAGTAGGTAGGCCTGCTAAGTTACTTTCTTCTGTTAAATCTTCCCTTTCTCCATCATATAATTCTCTTATATATTTATTCCACCTCTTCATTATAGCATCTTCCCCCAATAATATAGTTTCTGTTTGTTATTTGAAACACCCTCTATTTATTCTTATTTTTCTTCCTGTGAGCTTACTTATTTGTCTGTGTATATGTATTTTTTATCTTTAATAGAATTTAATTAAAGTTTCTTGCACTGGTCGTTAAACTAACTTTCTGTTGCCTTCACACACTTATCTCTTATTTCTTTTATGTATCTTTACATATTCTTGTTTGTCATTTTTAATCTGCTGTCTTGGCCGTCAACTGTAAGATTTCTTCAGTCATCCATTTTTTTCTGAGCTTTTTCGCTTCTCTTCGGTAATATTTCTTTGCTCGTTTGATGAATATAGTCCCTTAACATTTAACATTGTTCATTTATACTCTGGATTTTAGCAATTGCATTGTACCTATTTTTCCCAGTCGCTCTGTATTGTTCTTTAATTTATTTATCTACCTTCACAATATCTTTATTAAGTCCCATGTTTTAAACCACCTTGTTCCCTCTCTTCAATCTTACTTTTATTAGTCAAAATAATGGTATATGATCACGATTACAGTCAGAACCCGGTATTGTCTTTACATTAACGCATTCCTAAAAGTTTAATTAATAAGTATGCAGTCAATTTGGTTGAGTATTGTCTTATCAGCGCTTTTCCATTGTAAAGTAGTCTTTTATGGTGTTTAAACCATATGTTTCCAATTATCATAGTATTGCAATTTCCCCATTCTATTAGTTTCTCGCCTCTTTCAGTTTGTGTACCTAAACCATCATTCCCCACTACATCTTCCACGTTTCCCTTTTGTATTAACATATTCTAGTATTATTTTTATCTCTTGGGATTTAATTTGAGACATGGCCATTTCTACTTCCTTGTAAAAGTGTTGTATTTCTTCATCAGGGCTGCGCTAGCCACACCGTGGCGTGTTTCCCCTCCTCTACTCGGTCCGCAGGACTGTGCTAGCCACACCGTGGCGTGTTTCAACTCCTGTACTCGGTCCCCAGGACTGTGCTAGCCACACCGTGGCGTGTTTCCCCTCCTCTACTCGGTCCCCAGGACTGTGCTAGCCACACCGTGGCGTGTTTCCCCTCCTCTACTCGGTCCCCAGGGCTGCGCTAGCCACACCATGGCGTGTTTCCCCTCCTCTACTCGGTCCCCAGGACTGTGCTAGCCACACCGTGGCGTGTTTCCGCACCGTGGCGTGTTTCCCCTCCTCTACATTCCACATACCTATTTTAAATGTATTTAATTTAGTTATGATTTTGCCATCATTAGCTCATGACTGCCCCTACCGGACGAAGATGTCCTAAGACAGCCATTAACGTATGTCACTAAATCTGAAATGCATTTTGTCGTGAATTTTTGGGAAGATAGTGTGGCAGTTTCATCTTGTCTATCCCATCCACATGGGAGTTTGTTAGCTCAGACTTTGACAGCCATTTTCGACTGCCAGGACAACTGAGTGTCCTGCTCTGCACAGCTGCAGAGTTGTCCACTTATCCAAGTGAAAACTGGGTCCCCATTACTGCGCTAGTCACACCGTGGCGTGTTTCCCCTCCTCTACTCAGTCCCCAGGAATGTGCTAACCACACCTTGGCGAGTTTCCCCTCCTCTACTCTGTCCCCAGGGCTGCGCTAGCCACACCGTGGCGTGTTTCCCCTCCTCTACTCAGTCCAAATATACAAATATGTGTCTGGTACCATATGTCCAATGTTGTTCTATACAAATATGTGTCTAGTACCATATGTCCAATGTTGTTCTATACAAATATGTGTCTAGTACCATATGTCCAATGTTGTTCTATACAAATATGTGTATAGCACCATATGTCCAATGTTGTTCTATACAAATATGTGTCTAGCACCATATGTCCAATGTTGTTCTATACAAATATATGTCTAACATCCATATGTCCAATGTTGTTCTATACAAATATGTGTCTGGTACCATATGTCCAATATTGTTCTATACAAATATGTGTATAGCACCATATGTCCAATGTTTTACTATACAAATATGTGTATAGCACCATATGTCCAATGTTGTTCTATACAAATATATGTCTAACATCCATATGTCTAATGTTGTTCTATACAAATATGTGTCTAGTACCATAATAATCTTCAACGCGTATTTATATTGACCTATTAGTACTCACACGGTCACGTGGTCAATAAAAGCCGTATTTACCGCCCTGAAGCAGCCACAGTTTCTCTAGCAGGCTCGACGAATGAAACAAGAAGTACAAGAGGAAAAAGGAGGAGGAGGAGGAGGCGGATGAGGAGGAGGAGGAGTTGGTGGAGGAGGGGCAGAAGCAGGGGGAGCTGGAGGAGCAGGAGCAGGAGTAGGAGAAGAAGAAGAAGAAGAAAATACTCACAACTTCTGATTGTCTCTTACAGTTAATTGTTTGCGATGATCCCGCCAGCGTTTTCTGAACAGATTTTGTCACAACTGTAACTATCCAGTTATGAGTGTTAGTCTTGTGAACTATTTCCAAAATGCTTCGTCTCCAACGCGTCTGAAATACAGGATACTTATCTACTTTATTTTAATTTTTTTTTTTAAATTTTAGTTCTGATTATGTTGTTTTAGAGTGAAATAACGAATAAACGCTGGAAACTAATCATAAAAGTGTTCAATTAAACAATAAACTGGTTGTAAAGCTTGTCAGTTAATACACACACACATACACACACACACACACACACACACACACACACACACACACAGCTATAACTACAACAACAGCAGCAACAACAACACACAACACTAATAAGCAACGACGACAAAATCTACACAGTTAAATACTGTTGTTGTTTTTTTCACATCCCTTACAAGACGTTGCAGTCAACATCAGCATTTTTCAGCTGCTGTTGATGTACGCGGCAAGATTACGCTCAGTAGTTTACTATTGCTTTCTGAGCGGCCGGCTCACATGCCCGTGAGTTACCAACGCGGCGAGAACCGCTACCGATTTTCGCGCAGGTTACGTTACTCACGAGAATTTACAGGATTACGGAGAAAGTCGCTAACCCCTAGGCCAGGGAGACCGGCAGTTAACTACTACATCTACAATAACTTAATCTACAACAATAACAATCCTGCCACGACAATAACAAACAGTTACTTGAACAAAACAAATAGCAGATTCGCTAACAGTATTGTTGTATTTGTTTTTTTTTAATTTTGTTGTGTTGCGTGTTTGGTGTTGTTGTGTTGCTGTTTTTGTTTGTTGTTATTATATGTGTTGTGATTATTACCCTAACTGAATTTAGAACAAACAATGCTAGATATAAAGAAGGAATACTACAGTAGAATGTATGATACGAATGACTGTGACAATATTAATGAGATACATGAAGCAATGACAGCACAGACAGAACTTGAACCCTCATTATATACTATGTTGTATGGACAATTAAGAACCTGAAGAATTGTAAATAACCAGTTTGAGATAAGATACCAGCTGAACTAATTAAAGCGGGAGGACAAAATATCATACACATATATCACGCATTATGTAAACAAGATATGGACATATGATATATGGCAAAAAGATTGGCAGATAACTATTTTCATTCCAATACTAAAAAGGGGCAACTTGAAATTATGAACCAATTATGTATCAATTATAGAACTGTTACCCTGATCAGGCATGCAAGTAAAATTCTAATAAAAATTATAATGGGAAGACTTCGTAAGGAAATGCAAGAAGAGATTAACGTGGTTCAAGCTGGATTTAGACAAGAACGATTAACAAGAGATCACATACTCAATATGTGTTTAATAATAGAGACGTGCAGATCATTTAATGTAAAACTAGTCTCATGATTTCTGGATTAGTCAAAGGCATTTGACCGTATACAACATCAGACACTTTGGGAAATCATGGGGGAAATTGGCTTTCCGTCACAAGTAGTACAACTCATAAAAATGCTCTGTCTAACAAGCAGCTGTTAGAATAGTTGGCGATACATCAGATTTGTTTGACATCAGGCAATGAGTCTGCCAGAGCTGTGTTCTGTCCCACTATTTGTTTAACCTGTACGCAGAAAATATGATAAAAGTCAGATATGATATAACCAAGGAGCAATATGATGCTGATGATACAGTATTACACAACACCGAATGGTATTGAACAACTTATAACCTGAACTCAAAAGAATAGTGAAAATCACAACTTGTATTTTAGCATAGCAAAAACAAAGATAATGCATACAGATACAACTACTATGGAGACAGGAATGTAATGGGGAAACATTGGAGGTGGTGGGCAATTTCGAATATCTTAAGTCATTAATTATCAACAATGGAGATCCAATGAAAGACATTAAAAGAAGAATATCAATTGCTCTTCAAAGACTAAAACAACTGAATAAATTGTGGCGTGAGACATATATACATACAAAATTAGGTTTTTAAGAGCATGCATCTTTCCCACTGCAACATACGCACGTGAGACCTGAACACTTACTAAATAATCTGAACAGCACATTAATGTCTTTGAATAAATATGTTATTGACAGGTTCTAAGAATATCTTCGATACAGAAAAGAAAAAAAATGCATTGATACGACAAAGTCTGAATACTGAAGTTGGTTGGCTACTAAAGATGATAACACAAAGAAAATTTAAATGTGTTGGTCACTTGATACATCATGAACTATTGGAAACAATAATAATGGAGGGGTATATGCCATGGACGAGAGGAAGAGGAAGGTCAAAGAGAAGATTGGTGCAGAAGTTGGCAGATGATCTCCAGATGGGTGTATCGGAATAGGGACAACTTGCTTATGATCCAGAAGGTTTCAAGAAGGCTGTTATGGGAGCAAGGTTCAGAAATGAATGGCATAAATAGATATTGTCAATTTATGTATGGATATGACACACCCATACGTGTCTATTTATTATTTATGGATATGAGATAAATAGAGTGTCAATTTATTATTTATGGATATTACATACAGATAAAGTGTCAATTTATTATTTATGGATATTGCAATAATTAGTATAATGAGTCACATCACAAAGCTTTTGCTAAGAATTACCATGCAAAGAGTTAAGAAGAAAATACAACGTGGAAAAAGAGAATAACAATGTGGGTTTGTAGAAGGCAAGGCTACAGTAAATGTTGTTTATATGCTGAGAAAGTAATTGAACGTTCTATAGAAGTAAATAAAGATCTACCTCTTTGCTTTATTAACTACACAAAGGCTTTCGATAGGGAAAGATATGTCAACATGATAGAGATGCTTGCAGACCTACAAAATTTATGGAAAAGACATTAGACTTGTTAAAAACAAACATATATTGGAAACAACAAGCTGTCATAATGATTGATAATGAAGTAGCTAAATATCAGCATATTAAGATAGATGCCCAATCCAATCCAATCTAATTTTTGGTACGATTACCCCCTTTCAGCCTTCGAGTTTTCGGCTATAATTGGGGTATTTATAGTGTAGCTTGTAGTTTGTCTTTCGTACATTGGGCTGCTTGTTGTCAGCTTTCCGACTTGTGGTGGGTTGATTGTGTTCATTCCTTTCTTGTTAGGTATTTCATGTCTGGCCAGAGTCGCGCACTTGTTGTAGTCTGGAGTTGTGTACCCCACCCCGTCATATGGTGATGTTTCCTTCAGGGAGTTTTACCAGTTGTCGTCTCTCCTGGTGTTCCTCCTGTTTCCCCGTCTTGGGTTGCCTTCAAATCTGCTCGGTGTTCGCCAGTTCGGTCTTGGTGGGGAGCGATATCGTTCCGTGGCCACCCTATCCACTCGGTCTTAGTCTGGGTAGCCTTCTCCTTCTGTCTGTCTTCTTGCCTCTTATGGTTTGGTTGTTTCATGGTTGGTCTTGAGCGGTCTATTATCGTTTGAAGAGTTTCTTCTGTCGTGTCTCTCGCTTGGAGTATTTTTGATAGCCTTTCTTCTGTCTCAGCCCGTATAGCAGCCATTCTAGCGACATCTTGCTCAATCTTCTGCTTAATTTGCTTCGTTTCGTCCAGGATGCGCCGAGCGGTTGTTATCTGTGTCTCTTGTGTCTTGTCTTTTTCTTCCTCCATGATTGTGAATTGTGATCGCAGGTCCTTCAGTTGGCCTTCCAGATGCACTTTGTCGCTTTTTGTGAGTCGATTTATGGCCTCGTACTGCCTCCTAGATTCTTTATAGGGCAGGTTAGTTTTGATGGCGATCTTCATAGCTTCCTTGATGTCTTGGTGGCAGGGGCAACCGATGTACCTGGCGCCGTGGTTACCGAGAAAGTTGGCGCATTTTCTGTTAGTGTTAGGCCTCCTGAAGTCCTTGTCGATCTGTGAATGCTGGCACTGACTGAATGGATGAGGTCCAGAGCAATATCTGCAAACTTCAACCTCACTCTTGCAGATGGCACTGGTGTGGAAACACTTCTGGCACTTAGAGCACTGCAGCACTCTCGGTATGTAGTGCTCTGGAACTTGGTCTCTCTTGGACCATATGATGAATTGAGGGAACACGCGGTCCTCCGATATTACGATGAAGACTGTGGATCGGATGTTATTCTTGCTGATGATCCGCTCAGCACTAATGATCTTGAGTTTCTTGTTCTCCCTCGTCAGCATCTCCCTGATCTGGTCGTTGGTGAGATGAGTCTTGACTCGTTTAATGACCCAATCGTGAAAGAGAGTGGGTTTACGTTCTGGAAGACATGGCGGACTGGCACAATGTAATAATAACACCGGGTCGTGAGTGCGGAGAATGGGCAGCGGGATGCACTGAGTTTGAAGTGCAACAGCTGATACAGAACAATACACATCAAGGTGACATAGGCATCTATACCGATGGGTCAGTGATGAGAAACAGACGTAGTGGTTGGGGCTTTATTGCAAAGGCTAATGGACGAGTCTTAAAAAATTAAAGTCTGGCATATGAGACTACGTCCTCCAGCATGAGAATAGAGGTGGAGGCAGTAACAGCGGCATTCCGTTAGTTAGAGGAGACTATCGCAACACACATTGTATTCATTACGGATTCAAAGTGTATGCTTAGCAAGTTCGAGAAAGGAATGTTTCGTGTGGAATGGCTCTCGTCGCTTCAGATGTCACAGATTGAGAGAATTGTATGGATATTTTGCCCTGGTCATGCGGGTGTACGGGGGAATGAACAGGCTGATAGGCTAGCAGGCATTGCGCCTCTTGGTGTTAGTTTGCCTATGGCCAAGGAGGGGGGGGGGGTGTCGTGAGCTTGTGGGACCATGTGGAGAAGGCGGAAGAACAGATTGAGAACCCATTTGTGGAAATAATGAGATTGCGGGGGATCGGCAGGGGTTCTGGAAGAATCTCAGAGGGAAGACCAGGAGAACTTTTAATCAGATAGCGGTATGGGAATATCTCAGTGCAGGGATGTCAGTTCTTAACTCAATTCAACTCAACTTAATAACCCATGGTTTAATTGTGCGGTGCCCAGTAGCTTCCAGTAAGATGCCGTGGTGAAGCTTGATGTCGGCCTTCTCTCCTTGTGCAATCTTGTGCATAAGTGCTGTGGTCATTGGTTGTTTGTTGATGGAGACCACTACTCCATCAGGTGTCTTGCGCTGCTGGTAGATGCTGTTTCTTCCCAGCTCGTTTTCCAACATACTGATTATCTTGTCTGTTGGTAGCGCCGACAGTTTGGCTTCTCCCACGTTTGTCTGTTTTAACAGCAATTTACCGGTGAAGTCGTCAGTTAAGTCGGTTTCCTCCAATGTGGAGGTCTTTGGTAAATTTGGCTGCTTCATCTTGGTGCTGTTGAAATCTTCACGGCTGCTGCTGGCCTCAGTTGTAGTTGCAATCTCCGGCGTCGGAACAGCGACAGTACCGGCTTCATCTGGTATAGGAGTGGTAGCCTCCTTTAAAGTTTCTTCAGGTTCTGGCGTTTCGCTGCGGCTGGCATACAGGTTGGTTTCGTGCATCTGCTTGATAGTCTTGGCGGTTTGCACGGAGCTCATTTTGAACGTTGGCTGTGTTGTGGGATTTATCTTGCCACGTGCCATTTTCAAGCACGTGTCCAGCTTCCTATTATGCGACTTTCTCTCGATAGCGCGTCGAGTCGACTGTGTGATCTAGAAAGATGTGAGACAGGGATCTGTAATATTTCCAGATCGTTTTTCCACGTACACTGAAAATATTTTCAGAAATATAGAAGATTTGAAAGGAATTATCATTGGGGAACGAAACATAAAAATTGTTAGATATGTAGCTGATACAGTATTGATTGCAGACAATGATCAGGATCTGCAAAATTTAGTAGATGGGGTTGTTGCACACAGTGAACAACTAGGTTTAGAATTAAATTGTAAGAAAGCACAGATTATGGTCGTCACTAGGAAGAAGAACATACCACAATGTGTAATACACAAGTAAATGGGAATATTCTTAAACAAGTGAATCGGTATAATTATCTCGGAACAGTCATAGCATCTGATGTGAGATGATCCGAAGAGATTAGAACAAGAATGCGATAGCGATGGTGGCCTTTTGCAAGATGGACAACATACTGACCAATAAAAAGATGTGAACTGCAACGAGAGAAAGAGTCTTGAAATGCTACATAGAACCAGTACTTTTGTGTGGATGTGAAGCGTGGACAATGAGCTGACAAGCTGAAAAATTCTGATTGCTGTGGATATGTGGTTTCTGAGGAAAATGGAAACAATACCATAAACAGATATAAAAACCAATGACCAAGTCCTACAAGAAATACATGAAACTCGTAAACAAATAAAAGAAATTAGACGTAGACATTCACAATCATTGGGCATGTTATGGGAAGAAATAGATTACAGAACTTGGTGACAACTGGGAGGATTGAGGGGAAGAGAACAAGGGGAAGACAGAAAAGTAAATACCTGGATGGTTCGACTACGTGGTATATTCGAGACAAGAACACTGAGTTGTTCTACGACTCTGGTGATCGAGTGAGATGGCAAATTATGACCGCACACGCTTATCGGCATGGCACAAGATATATATATATATATATATATATATATATATATATATATATATATATATATATATATATATATATATATATATGGCAGCAAAACGTCTGTAGAAGTCAAGGAACCGTGTACACGCCTCAAGGTGACTACATCAAGTAGATGATGCTAGATTTATATTATTACTGATCAATCGACACTCGGTGGCTGATGTGGCCAGTGTTCCACCGACCGCCGTTACGTCCAATTTCCTGGTACAAATGTTCGGTTGTGAAAGGGTCAGTTTACACACAAATGGTATACTCTCTGAGTTAGGTTGTGAGAGGGTCAGTTTACATACAAATGGTATCCTCCTTGAGTTAGGTTGTGAGAGGGTCAATTTACACACAAATGGTATCCTTCCTGATTTAGGTTGTAAAAGGATCAATTTACGCACACATGGTATCCTCCCTGATTTAGGCTGTGAAAGGGTCAATTTACACACAAATGTTATCCTCCACTATGTTGGGTTGTGAGAGGGTTAATTTACACACACACATGGTATTCTCCCTGAGTTAGGTTGTGAAAGGGTCAATTTACATACAAATGGTATCAGACAGTTACTTTTTGCAGATGATGCTGCAGTTACGACCCACTCTGAGGAAGAATTACAATGTCTACTATCTGCATTCTCCAATGCTTGTTCTGAATTTCGTTTAACAATTAGCAAAAAGACACAGATTATGTCACATGGTGCACATGGGGTACCATCAATCTTTATTGACGACGCCAAACTAGAGATGGTAGACCATTTTACATATCTAGGATCAGTGGTAAATAGCAAATTATCCCTAGATCAGGAAATCAACATCCGGATTGGTAAGGCAGCAACAACAATGAACAGGTTAAGACAAAGAATCTGGGAGAACAGGAAGCTTACTGCCAAAACAAAAGTCCTTGTCTATCAAGCCTGTATCCTTAGTACTCTCCTTTATGGCAGTGAAACCTGGACAACTTACTCACACCAAGAGAAACGTTTAAACAACTTTCATATGCGGTGTCTGCGAAGAATTCATTCTTTGTATTAAGTGGCAAGACAACATCACAAATATTGAAGTATTGGAAAGATCAGGTTGTGTGACAGTTTATTCCATGCTCAGTCTTCGTAGACTTAGATGGATAGGACATCTTAGGAGGATGGATGATGGTAGAATACCAAAGGACATCTTTTTTTTTGTGAATTACAGATGGGTAAGAGATCTCAGGGTCGGCCTCTACTACGATACAAAGATGTGTGTAAGCGGGACATGATTGATACAGGCATTGTTAATGCACATTGGGAGCAAGTCGTCGCTGAACGTGTTGCATGGAGGGCAAACTACAGACATGGAATAAAGACAAAGGAGAAAATTATTGCAGATACGTCACACACCGAGCGTTTGAGACGTAAGATGGTGGAAATGACCACGTGTTCACATGCACCCACTGTGAACGAACATTTACAGCGCGAATTGGCCTTACCAGTCACATTCGCTTCCGCCATAGGTAAAAGTTATTATGCCTTTTTAAAGCACAAACTATCGTCTGTCAAGACGGCAAGATGCCAATGATGGTATCCTCCACTATGTTGGGTTGTGAGAAGGTTAATTTAGACACACATTGTACACTCCCAGATGTTAGGTTGTGAGAGGGTAAATATACACACACTTTGTATCCTCCCAGATGTTAGGTTGAGAGAGGGTCAATATACACACACATTGTACCCTCCCAGATGTTAGGTTGAGAGAGGGTCAATATACACACACATTGTACCCTCCCAGATGTTAGGTTGAGAGAGGGTCAATATACACACACATTGTACCCTCCCAGATGTTAGGTTGAGAGAGGGTCAATATACACACACACATGATTTTATGCCCGCTGAGAGTCGTACCATTGACCACGGGGTGGGGAGGGGAGCGGCTAGCCACTAAGCTGTCGTTGCTCCTGTGTTAGCATACCACTGACAGGACACGGTTCTCTTGTTGCAGGCTGTGAAAACATGGCGCTCACGTTGCTCCCGTGTTAGCATACCACTGACAGGACACGGTTCTCTTGTTGCAGGCTGTGAAAACTATGCAACGTTTCAAGCTTTGGGAGCCTCTGATGTTGTAAGGTGTAGAATCTACACTTGTACCAAGTTCAGCTTGAACAGCAAAGAAGAATATGTGATGCATATAACACATACGTGCAGGTCGTATGTGTGTCTTTCTTTCTTTCCCTCTGAACATCGAGTTTGAGTCTTTTGATAATGAAATCCCTAAATCCTGTGGAGGACATGTCGCCAGCCTAGACCTAACTCCATCCAAGTTGAATGCACCGCCTGGACCATAATCTGGTTACATCCTAAGATGCCTCTCCGTGCGCGTGAAGATCTAGTATCTGTCTCGGACACCCCAACTGGTTTGTGGGTTGGGGAGAGGGAGAACATCTCTGTACCACAGTTCTCGTATAGATGGTAGTTTGTGGGCTGGGGGAAAGGGAGAACATCTCTGTACCACAGTTCTCGTGGAGATGGTAGTTTGTGGGCTGGGGGAGAGGGAGAACATCTCTGTACCACAGTTCTCGTAGAGATGGTAGTTTGTGGACTGGGGGAGAGGGAGAACATCTCTGTACCACAGTTCTCGTAGAGATGGTAGTTTGTGTCCTGGGGGAGAGGGAGAACATCTCTGTACCACAGTTCTCGTGGAGATGGTAGTTTGTGGGCTGGGGGAGTGTCAGCAACTTGCTTGCGACAGGTCTTTCAGGACTCCCCTACTTTTGCACCTCACGAAATAACAACTCGTGTCATTTGCAAAAGGAATGCAATTTATTTAGAGCTGGCAATTTATAAGCTCTGCGAGCGGTATGCTTCATTGACATTAAACAACATGGATGTAATGAAGTGGTGAGAAATGATACTAGTAATCACAATGTAAATCTAAAGCCTAATATTTAACTATTGCCTAGAAATTTATAGCATTTGTCAAGATCACGTCTACTCTCTAATCGTCTCTAGTCTCGTCTGGTCACACGCTACACATTGCGTGGTCAAGCACGGACGCTGTCTCCTCCGTGCATTAGCGAGTCTTGTGTGCATAGAGTCCCAAGCACGCTGGCTCGTGAACTTGAGTAACCGGGTACTCCACGGTTACTCGTAAGGCCAAGCTTCCGAATGGCTTGGGGAAGCCCTCGCTCAAC
Source organism: Cepaea hortensis (assembly GCA_963921405.1). Lineage (NCBI taxonomy): Eukaryota > Metazoa > Mollusca > Gastropoda > Stylommatophora > Helicidae > Cepaea > Cepaea hortensis. Next base: position 97,091,477 of record OY992888.1, read on the forward strand.
TGTCCTTAGTGCTCCCTTGGTTGACACAAATGTGTTCCCTTGTGAAGCTATTTATAGCTCTGGTGTCTCTCCTGTCTGGTGTCTCCCTACTAGACTTGTCGTAACTCTTATTAACTCTCTAAACCCTTATTGGAGATTCTGACAGGCTCCCCTCCCCTCTGTGAAGTGTTACACCCCTTTAACTCATGTTTGTAACACGTATGGTTACAAAGAAAAATTGGATGTCCAATTTTGTCAGAGATCCAATAAGTTGTAAATCTCTCGTTTGGGGATAGAACAACTCTCTTTTTCCCTTACTCACACTGTTCTATCTTTTCCCTCGGCTAATTGAGTAGCCCTTGTATCAGTATAGTTGGCTCTATAGATATCTTTGGGAATTGTTTTGAACCGGATCTGTTGTCTTATGACTTATGTCCTGACTTCTGTCTTATGACCCTATGTCTTCTGACTTCCGTCTAATGACCTATGTCTGACCTGTCCTCATATTGCCCGAAATGACAACCCAAATACAAGTTGACTCTGTTATGAGTGCAACACATGAGCATAAAATGTTCATGTTCCCATTAATATCCCCTCCAACTCATATACATACAGTTCTACTCTTCACCTTCTCGCTTCCGCTCGTGAAAAGATATTTTCAATGTTACATTAAGGTTTTTAAGAAGTTATTATGTCCCCAAAATTTAAGTTGTTGTTCTTTGAAACAAATAGTGTGTGCAACTTTTATGTGTTGTTTTCCTGTTTGTTTGCGTGTTTTCTAATAAACTACAGTGTACTTAACTTGCTAACCTGTGTATGCGTTAGTGTATAAAATGTCTGTATTCCTTCGAGCGCCGTAAATCGGTTTATTGTGTTTACAAATGTTTGTTATTTTTATTTATGACCACAACTCCGCTTCAAGATGCTCAAAGTATATTCCCTATCTAATCTATTAAAGTATAGCAGTAACACACATAAAAACCTGACAACACACTGGTTACACAGATTGACACAGACAAGTCACAACAAGACTTTTTCAGCGGTGAAAAAACATTTGCCGCTACCTTTCTCTCTCTCTCTCTTTTTCTTTCCATGTTTAATAACTTCCATATTCTCTCCTCTCATTTATACATCTTTCATACATCTTTCATTCACTTTCATATTCTCGCTTTGCTAAAACATTCACTCGTCATTAAAATATGTTTCATAGCATCAAATACATGAACATTACATATTTACAATAAATGATTGGCTGAATTATAAAAGTATTCACGCCAAATGACTGTGCGGTTTGTTTGCACGTGTCATGCCTATACAAAACATACAAAGTTGTGAGGATGGTTTGTCACAGATCCTGTAATAGTAACTAACATAATTTGGTGTGCTGTTCTAAGTTATCCTAAGGGAGATAATCTAACTAATTAATTTCATTTAAGAGAATTGAGTTAACTACCTTAAAGTGTTATTGGTAAATGAAATGATGTTAATTCCTAAATTGTTGGGTTAGTTTAGAAATGATATTTTAGATAAATGAATTTATAAATGAAGCTTTTAAGATGTTAGAAAAAACACTGGTGATTTCCGCCAGATTTGGAATAAATTTACTATAGTAATTTACAAGACCTAGTAAACTTCGGACCTGTTTCTTGGTCGTTGGCATTGTCAAATTCAGAATCTTGGTCACGATTCTGTCATCTGTACTTAATTGGCCCCTACAGATGGTATGACCTAGGAAGTCAATCTGTTCCATGCCCAACTCTACTTTGGTAGGCTTGACTGTAAGCCCAAATACTCGCAACCTGTCGAAGACTTGTCGTAGTTTCAGTAGGTGTGATGTCCAGTCTTCCGTATGAATATATATGTCATCTATATATGTAGAAATATTGGTCATCCCATGGAGAAGATCCCTAGTTAGACGGACGAAAATTGCTGGAGCGTTGCGAAGGCCAAACGGAAGAAAGCGCCACTCATATAGACCTAAAGGAGTGGAGAAAGCTGTTAAAGGAATAGAATTTAATTGCATCGGGACCTGCCAATAACCTTTCGTGAGGTCAAGCTTGCTAAATATGCGAGATGTAGACATGTCCAAGATCAAATCCTCGCATGCTGGGATTGGTTCAGCATCAATTTTGGTTATTTTGTTTAAACGTCGATAATCGACGCAGAGTCGAATAGTTGAGTCCTTTTTGGCGACAAGGACGATAAGGAAAGAATACTCTGACTGAGATTTCTGAATAATTCCACTCGACTCGAGAGATAGTAATTCTTTGTCGAGATTCGACCTATAGTTTAGAGGGATGGAATAAGGTCGACACTTTATTGGAGTGTTGTCAGTCAGAATAATAGAATGTTCTATTCTGTCTGTCTTTCCTGGGATGTCGGAGAAAATGTCTCTGTATTCCGTCACTAACTCTATCATCTGTCGTCGTTGGTCGTCTGTAAGTTTGGTTTCTATCTTTATGCTGTCAATGGTCGCAGTCGTGTCTACAGTAGGGACTGGTAATTCCATCTCGTCTTCGTCTGTCTCGTTCAATACTGTTGTGGTACTAGCTGCGTGTGCTGTTACCTGGTTAAGTGTGTTTGCGATGTCGCTGTCGTGTGTCGCCCTACTTAGTGAAGTTGTGTTGTGTACGTCTGTCGTCCCATTACGTGGTGTTGGTGCATCTTGTTCGTCTGTCTGTTGTTCTTGTCGTGAGAGGTATGGTTTCAGCATGTTGATATGAAATATCTTTAATTTTCCTTTTATCGATATTTCATAATCGACATCTGATATTTTACGTTCAACGTTGAATGGCCCTTGCCAAGATGTTAGTAACAAATTACGTTTATCAGGTAGTAGAAGCAAAACCTTCTGATTTGGTTCAAGGTGTATAGTGTTAGCACCCTTATTTGCATAGTCGCGGTACATCTGTCCTTTCCTCTCCAAAGATGCCTTGGCTATTACACACGCTTTCATTATTCTATCGCGTGTATCCGTTACCATCTCATACGGTGTTACTGCTGTTGGATTGTCTGGTAAGCTAGTAATTAGCTGATGGTAAATGGTTAGGGGTCCTCGAGGGTTCGCCCCATAAACTAACTCAAAAGGTGAGAAACCCGTACTCGAGTGCGGAATTTCTCTATGGGCAAATAGCACTGCTGGCAATAGTGTGTCCCAATCAGATGGGTTCTCCGCTGTTACTTTAGCTAGCATGTGTTTGAGATCGCCGTTAATTTTCTCTATGATCCCGTTGCTCATTGGGTGGTACGGGGTACAGAAATGCTGCTCTATTCCTAACAATTTTGTTAAGGCTTGCGTCGCAGCCGAAATAAACTGCGTTCCCCGATCTGATAAAATAGATCGTGGGAAGCCAAAACGAGAAAATACGTGCAAAAATACATTTGCCACATCTTTGGGGTGATGTATTTCAGTGGAATAGCTTCGATCCACCTGGTGTATAGATCCACGAGAGTAAGTATAAATCGGTTTCCTTTGCTTGACACCTGATTTAGGGGTCCAACAATATCGACCGCTACACACTCAAATGGTCTAGATGCTAATAATGACCGTTGAACTTCGGCCGTCACATGCTTTCCCTTTCGTACAAGATGTTGACAAATAGTACACGAACGACAGAAAAATGTTATGTCAGTACAGAATTTAGGCCAGTAAAAGTGTGACAAAATTCTGGCTCGCGTTTTATCATAGGCCAAATGTCCAGCAAACGGTGACTCATGTGCTATCTTTAGCACATTTTGTCGGTATGTTACAGGTAACACCGTCTGCTGAATTTCATGTTTATTATTTGTGTAATAACGCATGAGAATTCCGTTATTTTTTTCTAAAATACCAAGATGCATTTTAGTCACTTTCGCTCGCTCACCTAACAATTTAAAATAAGTTGCGATAGTTTGGTCGGTGCTTTGTGCCACGATAAATTTCTGTCGAGTAGTGTTGGTATCGGCACTCTCAAATATTTTAACACAGCAATGATGTCGAATCGTGCTTGTTGAAGCTGGTTCAGAACTTTCTGATACCAATAGCCTGTTGACGTTGGTTCAGGGACTTCTGACACCAATTGGGGTCCTGCCTGTCAGCAACTTGCTTGCGACAGGTCTTTCAAGACTCCCCTACTTTTGTACCGCACGAAATAACAACTCGTGTCATTTGCAAAAGGAATGCAATTTATTTAGAGCTGGCAATTTATAAGCTCTGCGAGCGGTATGCTTCATTGACATTAAACAACATGGATGTAATGAAGTGGTGAGAAATGATACTAGTAATCACAATGTAAATCTAAAGCCTAATATTTAACTATTGCCTAGAAACTTATAGCATTTGTCAAGAACACGTCTACTCTCTAATCGTCTCCAGTCTCGTCTGTTCACACGCTACACATTGCGTGGTCAAGCACGGACGCCGTCTCCTCCGTGCATTAGCGAGTCTTGCGTGCATAGAGTCCCAAGCACGCTGGCTCGTGAACTTGAGTAACCGGGTACTCCACGGTTACTCGTAAGGCCAAGCTTCCCAATGGCTTGGGGAAGCCCTCGCTCATCTGTCCTTAGTGCTCCCTTGGTTGACACAAATGTGTCCCCTTGTGAAGCTATTTATAGCGCTGGTGTCTCTCCTGTCTGGTGTCTCCCTACTAGACTTGTCTTAACTCTTATTAACTCTCTAAACCCTTATTGGAGATTCTGACAGGGAGAGGGAGAACATCTCTGTACCACAGTTCTCGTAGAGATGGTAGTTTGTAGGCTTGGGGAGAAGGAGAACATCTATGTACCACAGTTCTCGTGGAGATGGTAGTTTGTGGGCTGGGGGAGAGGGAGAACATCTCTGTACCACAGTTCTCGTGGAGATGGTAGTTTGTGGGCTGGGGGAGAGGGAGAACATCTCTGTACCACAGTTCCGTGGAGATGGTAGTTGGATACCGGGTCGTGAAACAAGTGACTGCAGTAACCTGACCATAAAGAGGCAATTCCTTGTCCAGGTCCAAATGACCTCAACAAAAAGGCATCAGGTCTCAACCTTGAAAGACAATCATCCTGCAGATTTACAACAAAACCAACACACTAACGAACGAACGAGTGAAACTACCAACAAACAAACCAGCATTCCTATCTTACAGCCTACACATCAATCAACCATCAAACTAACTAACAAATTAATCATTTAAAAGAGAAACATATCAACCAACTAACTAACCAGTCAACCAATCATCCAACCATCTAATCACTCACTTTTCGTGCCTGTTTTATATTGTTGTTGCTTATTATATTTTGTTTACTGTTACTTCCAACTATGAACTTGGATCATCCTACGATAAGATATAGAATTCCTACACACTTTTGGGGGATCATGGAAGTGACCACCCGCTTGCTCCGTGTTGATGTCCATATCGAGCAGGTTTAAGGCTACGAAAGCCCACGGGTCGTCACATACGGTGGCGGACTGTCAGGGTCTTAAACCTGGCTCGTTTTTCCTAACACATGTGAGACAGTACAAGTACAACGTGATTTGACTTGAGACTCAACGACACAACGTTCAATGGATTTATTTACGAATCAGATACGATACGATGATCATTACAAGATATAAGTTATACTTCAATACACTTACATACACAATACCGCTCACAGTCTATCTCTCAAGATGAACAGACACTCGACTTTCGGGCACAGAAACCACACTTTGCTTTTTCTTAGTCGGAAGTGAGAGTCTTAGTATCTTGGACACGATGTTATCGTCTGTCGTGACAAAGCCATTGGATATTTTGTACCCCAAGAAGGATATTTCCTGGTAGGCTATGTCTACTTTTGCAGGCTTTACCGTCAGTCCGTGCTGTCTAATGCGTTCAAATGTCTTTTCTAATGTCTTTATGTGGTCTGTCATCGTCTTTGTGTGAACACAAATGTCGTCTATATAGCAAATTATGTTCGGTATATCTACTAGTAAAAGTCGTGTCATACGTACGAATGTGGCTGGGGCATTGACAAGCCCAAATGGAAGTTTGCACCATTCGTACAGTCCCCAAGGTGTGGCAAATGCTGTCAGATGTCTGCTCTGTTCGTCTACCGCTATTTGCCAGTAACCTTTAGTCATGTCTACCTTCGTAAAGAACCTAGCGTCTGTCAGTTCTGTCAGTAGATCGTCAGAGTTTGCCATTGGCTCCAGATCTAGAAGAGTTATCTTATTGAGCTTTCTATAGTCGACACAGAGTCTTATCGTGTTGTCCTTTTTGCGTACTATGACCATTGGAGATGAGAAGTCTGATTGGGATCGTCTTATGATGTTGTTTTTCTCTAAGTTGATGATCTCCTGATGTAAGTTTTCTTTGTAATGCAGTGCAATGGTGTATGGTCTGCATTTTATGGGTGTCTTTGATGTGAGTGTGATGTGATGTTGTACTAATTCTGTTTCCCACAACTTACTTTACAAAAACACTCTAAATATATCTCAACACGCTACAACATTGATGACACATCACTTACATCAAGATGACATTCAGTAAGGACATAGACATCAAGTTTACAAGATGGCGACAAAGTCACAATGGCGACAAGTTTACAATGTCGACAAGGTCAAAACGGTGACAAGTTTCACAACCACAAATGTTTTACACGTTTACAAGACCAAACAATATGTATGCACTGTACAATCACATTTAGTCTCCATGTTTAAATAATGTAATAATATCTATCAAAATGAGCCTTCAACGATCACATTTACATGTACAATAAAGTTGGACAAAAATTCTAAGTTCACAACTCTAAGTTTAAATGTTAAATTATCTAAACTACGTTCATTTCAAAGCCGGACGAGCCCCCACGTCCACATATGTCAGGGTCTTAAACCTGGCTCGTTTTTCCTAACACATGTGAGACAGTACAAGTACAACGTGATTTGACTTGAAACTCAACGACACAACGTTCAATGGATTTATTTACGAATCAGATACGATGCGATGATCATTACAAGATATAAGTTATACTTCAATACACTTACATACACAATACCGCTCACAGTCTATCTCTCAAGATGAACAGACACTCGAGTTTCGGGCACAGAAACCACACAACGCCTTTCTCTCATCATACGTCCAGTCGAGTCCACGTCCCAGAGCTGTCTGTCTATAGCTCGCAATGTGCCTCCCCACCTGAAGTGGCTTCACGAGGCATGCGTGCGTCTTGCTTCGTCCTTGCCTGACCGCTGGCCGTCTCGTCAGCCAGCAACCTGCAGGCAGGTAACCACTACTCGCCTGGCGGGCGTAACGAAGTTACGGCATCCCGGCTGGGGAACTAAGTCGCCTGGCGGGCGTAACGATGTCACTGCATCACTGCACTACTCTAGACTCTGACACGGACCAAGACTCTTACTTGACGCATCAGACACGCAGTGTGATACAGATTGTTACGTCTGGACTATGATGCAGTTATTGAGCCCCCCCCCCCTCCCCCTCCTGGGGGTCTGCCCGCAACTGTGAAATAGACGATTACGAGTGTCTGTTGTGAATAACAGAATCTCAGCGTGTTGGGGAAGTATATTTGTGGTAACGCATCTGAAAATAAATGCTGTACCAATTGCCGCCGTGAGTTTGTTTCGTGAACCTTTCGTGTCGGAATGTATAATCTGTCACCATCTTGTGTATACGAGCAATCGTTTCATATATTCAGCAGTATTCTCACTGAGTCAACACCCTCACACTAGCAATATGGCAATCAAGGAGGATCCATAACATAACTAAGACAGCAAAAGCATAACTGCAAGTCTTCACTGTAACACAACCACAGAAACGTGCCCAGATCTCACCGCATGCACACGATAGATCCCCCAGCTATGCAGCCAGTGTACACTTAAGATATCTGTCAATCATGATCTGCCCGTGCCTGGCTCCCATATTGTGACACCATATATACATATTGTGAGTCGTCAAGTCATTTAATTGTTATCAAATATATTTGACTGTTCGTGAACGCTATTTTTCTACAACCGCTACAGGCCACTAGATTCAACGTCTTTGCCTCAACTACCACTGATGTTCCTGCCCGCCTTACCTGCTCCACCCTGGCAGTGCTAATCTCACCTGTTCCTGTACCATTACCTGACGTGGTATAAAAAGGAGTACCGCGTCTTTACTGTCATTGTCTGAACTGCTGCCTACCTGCCGAGCCGTGTGAAGACCCTGAACTGTTGCCTACGTGCCGAGCCGTGTGAAGACTCTGGTCTGTGTCACTTGAAGAGAGCTGCGCCACGAAGGAGCAAACAGGTAGGTGCAGTGATTGTAACTTATCGATTACCTGGGTTCTGCGGTCCGTGTATTACATGATCCAGATGCACTACATCTATCATTCTGCCTTTATATCTGCCACACACAGAGACTACGCTGAAGAAATAGCACGGACAGTAAGCAAGGGAGAGGCCATGTAAATGTTTGAGTGATGCTTTCAAGAATAAAGAAATGAAGAGCAACTTACGAAGCGGATTGGCAAGAGATCACAACGGATCAGTACATTGCCCACAATATTTCACTGGGATCAATAGAGTAAAAGAACATGAAGAGGAATAAGAAGGCTGATCTGAAAATATAGCAGCCGGGTTGTATGTACATCCATGTATCAGTCTATTAGATGGGTTGTTTATTCATACAATTGTCAGTCTATCAGCTGGATTGTCCATTCTTCTATCAATAAATCTATGAACTATGTTGTCTATCATCCCATCTATGAATCTATAATGCGGACTGTTTATGCATCCATCGTTCAGTCTATCAGCTGGGTTGCATATCCATTCGTCTATCGATCTATATGTCGGTTGTATATGTGTTCGTGTATCTGCGTTTTTTTTTTGTTTTTTTTTTTGGTTTTTTTTTTTTGCATATCCTTTACAGGTCATCGCTGTCAACACCAGCATCTTTCAGCTGTATGTTGATCTCTTGGCAAGATTACGCTCAGTAGTTTGTCATTGCTTTCTGAGAGGCCGGCTTACATACCCCGTAAGTTACCGATGCCATTCGAACCACTGCTGATTCTCACCGTCATCACGTTACCTAATCTGCGGGTTAGCTTTGATAACAATTCTGGCAGAATTATTTCGCTGGAATAGAAATCTGTCAGGAGATGATTGGCTGTTAGAAGACGCGTGGAGAGGAGGTGTCTAAGTCCGGTTGGCTGATAGTAGACAGTGGAGCAAAGTTGTCTAATTACGATTTGTTGTTACAAGATACGTAAGACGATGGCTGGCGTTGATTGGCTGTTAGAAACACATCAATTTACACTTAAACAGCCACGTATGCGATATGTATCAGGTGCTGATTGTGCTAGGTGGCACGTCTTTCCGCCACTTGTGGAAGAGAACCATACTATGAATCATTGAGGTGGGCCGGGCCAGCGTTAATAAATAGAACAAATAATGACTAACATCATTTTACCAACAAAGACTAAATAAACAAGATATTAATAACATGCATGGGTCTTTATTTTGTTCAATCCTGTAGCACATATTCTAAACTGTGCGGATACAAAGGTCTTAGAGGCAGGGCAGTCAACAATTCGCATCACTTACTATTATACAAGCAGTCTGCCGCATACATCCAGACCTCTGCCCGATGTGGCCGAGCCTACAGGGTGCTCCTAAAACAATGCTTCGATACGTAATAAGCCAGCTGACCAGGACTGCACAACAAAGAGACCATCACTTGGGAAATAAAATAAAAAAGAACATAACTCTAAATCCGAGGATGGGCCTTACAGTGCGGAGACGGGAACTCACCATCCTGAGACACACAGCACTATGGATCCCTAAAGTTTACAGTGGAAATCAGTGGACTAAGCTCCAGATATTATCAAACCTCTGTGCCTCAGCTAAATCTAATATTGTGTCTATTGTGCCACCAGAGAAAGTCACGTCCCCAAAACGATTGGGACACAAATTCAAAAATAGAAGTATAAACATGAATGGGAAAAGCTCAAACAAGTCAAACCAGAAACTACAACTTTAACCATACAGTAACAAAGTAAGATATGGAAAGCTCGACTATAATGTCAGTTGGGGGAAGGGGAAATGGGGGGAAAATTAGGGGTGAGGGACAAATGGGGGGAGGGGTGTGTGTAAGGAAAACCCAGGTATGTTCCTTCCTTATAATTATGATTGAGGAGTCACATCCTGCAACGAAAGTAAACATCACATCCTTTAGAAAGATAAAACAAATACACATAATTGTGCATGGTATACAAGAACACTGCACACCCATGATTGTATGCTGCTTACATTGTTGCCATCATCATGTGAAGCCCATGTCACATTCATGCCAAAGATAGATACAATCATATGGGCAATCAGGGTTCCAGTGCCATCACATTCACCACCACCACCATCACTATCACAACACAGTACCAGTGATCTTTCATCAATGTCATCAAGCAGTGTCGAAGTCAACACCAGCACAAACCATCACTCCCCAACACCGCGGGTCGAGAACAGTGGGATATGCCACCCCCCCCCCCCCCCACCCCCCACCCCACAAAACATATATGACATAATATATGTGACAGCTAAGACTGGCAGGACACAACAGCCATAAATCGACACATAACAAAGTCAGTCACATACTGTATACTCTGCCTCATCAGAACAACATTATTTAATCCTGCATGCATAATACACAAACAGCTCCTTATTGACAACAAAACAACCAGTGCCACATCCGCACCGACTGTAAATCAGCCATATGCTGTGCCTGATCCAATGGGATTACCAACACAGCACAATTTCCCATAAACATAGGTTTCAAATAAGGGCACCATATTAAACCCACAAACCGCACACAATAATGCATACGACCCCCTCCCCCCACCCCCACTCACACCCCACATACTCATAATGTGCTATCTACTTGGCACAAATGCCACTATCATTCAATGGTACTAATGTGACATGCATGATGTGACTAACAAATGGTATTTGAAATGCAATCACAACAACAATCTTTCTCTTCTTCTTTCGTTGGCCTGAAATATGTCTATAACTGCAATTCTGTCTCTTGTATGAATTTATCTGTCTTTTTTAGTTCACTCAGCGGACCATAGAGTTTATCTTCCACTGTTGTCTCTCTAGGCCAGAAGGTTTGTCTAGATATGTTATATTTTGGGCAGTATTGGAGTATGTACTCTGCTGTCTGCGACGCCAATTCACATGTGCACATGGCTGTTTCACCAATCTTGAATTTTTTATACATGTGGTTGTGGTTGTGTCCTGTTCTGAGGCGCAGAATAATGACTTTTTCCGGTCTTTCCATAACATGGTAGTCATCTTGAGCAGGTTTTGGTGGCTTTCTGACTGATTTGATCATTCTTTTCTTTTGGTGGAATGTAATGGGCACATCAGGCTGTTCTTCTTTGGCTCCTTCCTTAGCCAGTTGATCAACTCTGTCGTTTCCGGGTACTCCACAGTGGAATGTATCCACTATATGGTGACCTTATGCTGACTGCTAAGTTCATAAAGTAGTGTCCTTAGTACTGGAAATTTTCCACACAGGGGCGCCTCGAGTACTGATTTTGCATCCGTCAGTAGCACCACAGGTTGTGTACCATTGCTTGTATTTAGTAATTTCTCTGTTGCTATCTTGATTGCCTCAATTTCAGCATCATAGTTACGACAGTACTTTCCTGTTGGTACTCTGGCTGTGTCCCTAGTTTGATTTGGGTATTCTATGTAAGCCGGCTTCCTGGCCTAAAGGTTAGCGACTTTTCTCCGTAATCTCGTATACTCTCGTAAGTAACGTGACGACGGTGAGAATCATCAGTGGTTCGAATCGCATCGGTAACTTACGGGGTATGTGAGCCGGCCGCTCAGAAAGCAATGGTAAACTACTGAGCGTAATCTTGCCAAAAAATCAACAATCAGCTGAAAGATGCTGATGTTGACAGCGATGTCCTATAAAGGATATACAAAACATTTTTATTCTATGTAAACTCCCGCTCCTCCATTTGGAAAAAGTATTTTGTGCTCACCCATCTGTGTAGACTCGGATCCAGCGGTCCTGTGGGTATTCTTCATCAAGGAAGCTGAGAGTGGATGTTCTGCGCTGTACACTGTTCTGTTCTTCCGTGTCGAATATTCCTCTCACTTTTGTCTGGATTTGTAGTGATAGTCTATGTTGAATGAAATAATGTATAAGAGGAATTAGAGAAGAAGGGCAGAATGTCAGACGGCCCTGCGTGCCCAATTCTTAACCCTAGCCTATGTTGAATGAAATAATGTATGAGAGTTCGCTCTGGAATAGTTCTTAGGGCGATACCAACTGTAGGCAGATCGGTGGTTTCTCTGCAGAGTCGTTTGGCCTGGTGGATAAAACTACTTCTTTTCAACCGTCCCATAGCTAGGTTTTTACATCTGATCCTCATAGGGTGGCCTGGCAAGCTGAGGGACTTTTCTGCTTGTATTAGCGTTTTCGTATCTCTGCGCTCACTCAGTGCCTGTGTCCTCCCCATCTTCTCCATTTCCACTGTAGGGGTTGATCTCATCCCTCCTGTGGTGACTCTAAGTGCTTGATTTTGCACTTTGTCCAGCTCTTGTAGTGTGGTATTTGATGCTGAACACCACGCAGTTGACCCATATTCCAGGTGTGGTCGTATGCTCTGTTGGTAAACTTTGCTAAATATTTTCCCACTGGCTCCCCATGTGATTCCACTTAGCTTTCACAGGATGGCTATTTTCCTTCTGGCTTTTGCTACTGCTTTGTTGATGTGCTTTCTCCATGTCAGCCTGCCATCAAATGTTACTCCAAGGTATGTTGGTTCTTTATCTTCTCGTAGGGGTGTTCCATTTATCTGGATGGTCCCTGCCTTTTGTTTTGGAGAGAGGGTAAATAGGGTGGTGCTGCACTTGTCAGTGTTTATGCTGACACACCATCTATTTGCCCATGCAACAAATGTATCTACAGCTCTTTGTAGCAATCTGGTGGCCACTGATACATATTCATTTGTGCTCCATAGAACCAGGTCATCAGCGTACATTGCCGTTTTAATTCCATGCAGTAGATTAGCAACGAGATCATTGATGAAGATTAGAAAAAGTGTGGGGGACAAGACTCCGCCCTGGGGAACACCGTGGCGCAGTGGTACTTTCTTGCTCTTGAGTCCATCTATCTGTACTCGGGCTCTTCTGTTGTGCAAGTATACTTTCACCCATTTTTACATTCTTCGGTTGACTTTACAGTTTCTCAGTTTCTTCATCAGACCTTCTATCCAGACTTTGTCAAAGGCTTTCTTCAGATCTATCCATACCGCAAGTACCAGCTTCTTCTCTTGGAATGCATCCTCAAGTTCTTGAGAGAGGTAGGTTGTTTGATCTTCCGTAGAGTAGCACTTTTCAGTAGAAGGTAGCACTACAGGTCAGGTCTTAGTCAGATATGACTGAGCTACCGTATGACAGTAGACGGTACTACCTGCTTTCTGTCAGCGCCGAATGTTGGGCGGCGCTTACCAAACCCGACACCCCACATTGTGCCAACGGCTTCGGGCGGAAGAGCGCAATTGGGAGGGTACAAGCTTTATCCTGGTGCGAGGAAAGGCAACCCAAAGAAAAATAGTCATGGCAGGGCAGACTAGGCCCTAAGCCTTGGTTGGCAGCTGGTCTAGGATCGAAGCTCCGACAGGCGGACAGTTAGAGCATTCCTTTGCTGATCCGGCAGCTTCTGCAGCTTGTCTTGTTCCAGATGTATAGGTGTTAACTTTCCTCTGGAGTGAACTAGGCAGGCCGAGAGAGGGATCATGCTGCATGGGCAACACATGGTTTCTTTATTTTATTTCAGGCTTTGTGCTATGGAGAGGCAATAACTCCATCCCTGGTCTTAACCGGTCTCGGAAACAAAGTGAGAGGCAACTGTTACGGGTTATAAGTCCTTGTCAGTTGATGTAGACATGGGGCGCCACGCGTTGCCTCTGACGGTGGGAGACACCTACAGGTGTCACTGATCAGCTACCACCCGCCTCAAGCTTGGCAGCCCTCGGCCAGTTGGGTGCTGATCCGCCACAGCCTGCCTGCTTCAATGGGTGCTTGGGGCTAGGACAAAATCTGAATCGCAGGCTGTAAAACCAATGCACCAGGTACTAATAAAAAGAATAATAGAAACCTCAAGCTACGGCTTGCAACCTGGAACATAAGAACCATGTGTCCAGGATTTTCCACTGATATGACAAATATTGATGATGTGAGAAAAACGGCTGTGATTGATGCTGAACTCAGTCGTCTTAACATTGACATTGCTGGCCTGCAGGAGACTCGCCTCGCTGAGGAAGGGTCACTCAGGAAAAACAATTACACCTTTTTTGGAAGGGTAGAGGGCAGGCAGAAAAAAGGCAACATGGCGTGGGCTTTGCAGTGAAGAATTCGCTACTGGGAATGATTGATATCCCAGCTGGAGGTAATGAAAGATTATTATCCCTGCGCTTGGCAACCTCTTGTGGATTTGCCACCATTATCACTGCATATGCACCGACACTCCCTTCCTCTGATGATGTGAAGGATACGTTCTATGAACAGCTAGACTCTGTGATCAAAGCAGTTCCTAAATCCGACTACAATTATATGCTCGGTGATTTCAATGCTCATATGGGCATGGACTCGAGTTCATAGCCAGTGTGCCTTGGAAAATACAACATCGGTCGCATGAATGATAATGGGCAAAGGCTGCTGGAGCATTGCACTAGAAATGACCTATGTATTACAAACTCCTTCTTTAAAACAAAAGAGCTGCATAAGGTCACATGGAAACATCCAAGATCCGGCCATTGGCATCAGCTGGACTTCATTATCACACGGAGACAACATCTGAACCATACATCATTAACTCGAAGTTACCACAGTGCTGACTGTGATACAGATCATTCTTTGGTTGTTGCAAGGGTTAGACTGAGACCAAAGAGAATCTACACAGCTAAACACAAATCTAGCCCCAGGATTAATATTACTAACACTCACGATCCTGGAATGTGCTTTGAATTTCAACAGCAACTTGAAGATGCTTTCACTGATACATCAGAAAATTGTATAGTAAATGATAAATGGAGTAAATTTAAGAAAACTCTTTATAAAACAGCGCTAGAGGTTTATGGCACTGTGGATCATAAGAGGCAGGACTGGTTTGCAGCAAACAGCCAGATACTGCAGCCCTTGATTGATAAGAAGAAGATAGCTCTCTTAAGAAACATGAAAGACCAACGCGTAACACTCTGAGTGAGCTGAAGCAAGCGAGGAAGGATGTAAAAAAACTGCCAGGCAGTGTGCAAATGACTATTGGATCAAGTTATGTGAGTCCATTCAAATCGCAAGTGATAAGGGAAACATCAGAAGCATGTATGAAGGGATAAAGAAAGCCTGTGGTCCAATGATCAAAAGAAGTGCACTGCTGAAAACCTTTACTGGAGAAATCATAACTGATAAGAAACAGCAGATGGATAGATGGGTTGAGCACTATTTAGAGCTTTTCTCAAGTGAGACCAAGCTAGCGGATGATGCCCTCAATGCCATAGAGGCCCTGCCAACTCTTGACCACCTGGACACACTTCCCACCATACCAGAAGTTAAGTGTGCTATAAATGAGCTTGTGTCTGGCAAAGCTCCAGGTAAGGATGGGATTCCAATAGAGGTAATCAGGAGTGGGCAAGACACACTCACTCTACAGATCCACCAGCTAATAGAGCTGTGCTGGCGAGAAGGACAAGTCCCACAGGATTTCAAAGATTCAAACATCATAACGCTGTACAAGAACAAGGGAGATCGGAGCGACTGTACCAACTATAGAGGTATCTCACTTCTGTGTATTGTTGGGAAAGTATTTGCCAGAATTGTTCTCCGCAGACTTCAAGTCCTGGGTGATCAAGTCTACCCCGAATCACAGTGCGTCTTCCGTCAGAACCGGTCTACCATTGATATGATATGCTCATTGCGACAGATGCAAGAAAAATGCCGGGAACAGAATCAGCCACTGTTTATTGCCTTCATCGACCTCACAAAGGCATTCGATTTGGTCAGTCGTGAGGGTCTGTTCAAAGCACTAAAGAAGATTGGCTGCCCACAAACTATTCTGTCCATTGTGGAATCGTTCCACACAGGCATGAAGGGTATAATCAAGTGTGATGGCTCAACTTCAGAAGAGTTTGAAATCAAGAGTGGAGTTAAGCATGGTTGTGTACTAGCTCCAACCCTCTTTGGGATATACTTTTCACTTCTGCTGAAATATGCCTTTCGTGATCAGGATGACGGTATATACATTCACTCACGCTCAGATGGTGGTCTCTATAATGCTCAGAGATTGAAGGCCAAGACCAAAATTAGGAGGGTACTGATCAGAGAGTTGCTTTTTGCAGATGATGCTGCGATTACGACCCACTCTGAGGGAGAATTACAACATCTACTATCTGCATTCTCCAATGCTTGTTCTGAATTTGGTTTAACAATTAACAAAAAGAAGACACAGATTATGTCACAAGGTGCACATGGTGTACCATCAATCTTTATTGACGACGCCGAACTGGAGATAGTAGACCATTTTACATATCTAGGATCAGAGGTAAATAGCAACTTATCCCTCGATCAGGAAATCAACATCAGGATTGGCAAGGCAGCAACAACAATGAACATGTTAGCAAAAAGAGTCTGGGAGAACAGGAAGATTACTGCCAAAACAAAAGTTCTCGTCTACCAAGCCTGTGTCCTTAGTACTCTTCTTTATGGGAGTGAAACCTGGACAACTTACTCATGCCAAGAGAAACGTTTAAACAGCTTTCATATGCGGTGTCTGCGAAGAATACTTGGTATTAAGTGGCAAGACAAAATCACAAATACTGAAGTATTAGAAAGATCAGGTTATGTGGCGGTGTATTCCATGCTCAGTCTTCGTAGACTTAGATGGATAGGACATCTTAGGAGGATGAATGATGGTAGAATACCAAAGGACATCTTTTCTAGTGAATTACAGACGGGTAGGAGATGTCAGGGTCGGCCTCTACTACGATACAAAGATGTGTGTAAGCGGGACATGATTGATACAGGCATTGATAATGCACACTGGGAGCGAGTCACCGTTGAACGTGTTGCATGGAGGGCAACTATCAGAAATGGAATAAATATAAAGGAGAAAATGATTGCAGATAAAGCACACACAGAGCGTGAGAGACGTAAGATGGTGCAAAATGGTGGAAATGACCATGATTTCACTGTGGGCAAACATTTGCCACAAGAATTGACCTTACCAGCCACACTCGCCGCCGCCATGGGTCGTAGTTATTAAGCCTTTTTGAAGCACAATGTACCAAACTATCGTCTGTCAAGACGGAAAGGTGCCAATGAAGAGTAGCACTGCCTAAAGTCAGCCTGTTGTGGCACAAGGATGTTTTTACTTTCAATGTACCACTGCAGTCTGTGATTGATGATGTGCTCCATTGTTTTGCAGAGACAGCTGGTGAGGCTAATTGGTCTGTAGCTGGAGACAATGGAACTATATTTCCCTGATTTTAGGAGGGGTATCATGATTGCTTCTCTCCAGGCTTGTGGAACACTGCTTAAGGTCCAACGGTTATTGAAGATCTGCAACAGCTTTGTTTTGGCCTCTGTTCCTAGGTTCCTGATCATTTCATTGGAGATACCATCAGCTCCTGGTGACTTTCTCATTTTCAGTTTTGATATGGCTAGCTCCAGTTCGCTAATTGTGATGGGTGCCTCCAGAACCTTATGTACTATTTCCTTCTGTCCTGTATGTTGCCATTTCTCTCGAATCTCTTGTTGTTTCTCTGGGCTAATTTTGATATTGTTATCTTGTGCGAATTGGTCCGCAAAATGGTCAGCTGCTTGCTTTCCTGTTAAGATGTTTCCATCTTTATGTAGTGCAATTTTTGAGTTTCTCCCGGTGCCCTCATCGTTAAGTTGTTTTATTAGCTTCCACAATTTCCTTGTGTCTCTTCCAAAGTTCAGAGACTCCGTTTTCTCCTGCCAGCTTTTCCGTCTAGCCTGCAGCTTGGCCCTTTGAAATGTGGCTTGTGAATGCTGGTATTTATTGTGGTGCTCTTGGCTGGATTCGGCCTCTGCTTGCTTTCTACACACTTCCACATCATTATGCAACTGTTCCAGTTCACTACTCCAGTAGGGTTTATATTGTTTACGGGCTCCTCTTGGTACTGTTTCTCGCGCTGCCTGTAGTATGCATTTCCCAAACTCTTCAACTACTTTATTTATGTCTTTCTCAGTGTTCGGGTTTCTAACCAATATGCTGTTTCGATGCTTGTACATTGCACAGTCTGCTTTCTTGTAGTTTCACCTCGAAAAGGTGTTGCTTTCACTTAGAAGGTCATGTTCTACATTTAGAAATAGAGAGACATATAGTTACATGCAGCCATAGAAAGAAAGTTAATCATCATGTACCATGCCGATAAGCGTGGGCGGTTGTGTTTCGCCGACTCACACGATAACCAGAGTCGTGGGACAGTCGTAGTTCTTGTCTCCACCATGCAATGTTGTATTACAATCTGTCTACTTTTAGACTGCTGCTTTATTTACTGCCATGTCGGGTTACAATCTGTGCCTCCGGCCAGGCTACTGCTGCTTTAGATACTGCCATGTCGGGTTACAATCTGTGTCTCCAGTCAGGTAACTGCTTTAGTTACTGCCATGTCGTGTTACACTCTTTACCTCTAGTCAGGCTACTGCTTTTGTTACTGCCAGACCCGGTTACAATATGTATATTCAGTCAGGCTACTGTTTTAGTTACTATCATGCAGGTTTACAATCTGTGTCTATAGTCTGGTTAGTGCTTTAGCAACTGCCATTGCCACCATTGTCAGACTACTTGTTGTAAAGCGAAGGTACAAGAGTCTTCCTTCACAGGTGTCCCTCCGACCTGATCTGTAAAACGCATTTAGCTGCCCCATTTCCAACAACAGTCCCATCAGTCTAGATAACTACCTACCCTAAGAGGAACTCTAAAACAATAAAGGCTTGAACTTTTACCTGTAACATTATCGGGTGTTGTTGACTTCACGCTCTATCCATATGATTCATACTGAAAAGAACGTATAACATGTTGCTTGCAACATCCATCCTTCACAAGAAACTATGTCCTCGAGTGAACAGACCTTTCGAATGTTGTGCTTGGCCTGACTCTTGGAGGAGATTCCTCGTTCTAAACTGCCCTTTCTTTTCTTCACCTCACCGTGCGTGGATGCTGTGCACTCATTGAATCGCTGGTAGACATGGGCACATGCACTTTGCCGATAAGGGAGTCCATGATCGCCGACGCCATTTTACATGGCACATGAAGATGATGATAATGATGATATCATTTTCCAAAATATTAGTCTCACTGTTCACTGATATTTTGTTGTTTATGTGTGTGGTCACAATAATATGCACAAAAAAAGGAAAATAAAATTTGAGAACCCTGTATTACATTAAAATAGGCAATGAGGGGAAACAAACATAATCTAAAACCATATTACAGCAAGCAAGGGAGATAATGAGATATATTTATTCAAATAATAGATATGGTGATTATTTAATTTTAAACACATGTTTGTCAAATTTTAGTTGCCTTTTTCCGTGGAAGTTCTCTGGCAATTATGCATTCAATCAATAATTGTATTCCTTTTTTAATGTCTTATATTAATTCATATAAGACTCTTAAATTTGTATGATATCGTAGGCAATATTAGTTTACATAAAGAATGATAGGTCTGAATATTATTTAATATTGGGATAAATCTGCCTACTTATTTTTAATGCATCATTTTTGGCAGGTACACTCGTGTACCATGTAATTGAACTCGGCCTTTTGGTTAACAGTCATATCCAGGACTTTTCAACGTATATAATCGCCGAGGATGTTGTTTAAACCAGGTGTTACCTATTACCATTTCATGGTATTCTGGCCATGCTATTAATCTGTCACCTCTCTCATTCATCTCACCTTGGCCATAGCCACCAGTCACACCACTCAACTTTCCGTTGCCTACTTTGGCATTGAAATCCCCGATTATGACAGTCATTTAATATTTGTTATACCGGTTCACGGCTACGTCTAATTCGGTATAACATGCATCTATATCTTCTTCTTCACAGTCTGCTGTTGGCGCATGTTCTTGTATTATGTTAATATCCAGAGGTTTGCCATAGAGGTCCACTAATAATTCTCTATCTGAGAGTGTCCAAGATCATTTAACTGTTTTAGCACTCATTTGATCAAAATTTATGCCAAGTCCCTTTGTGTAGTCCTTTTCTCCTAAGCAAATAATTCTATACATATCCACATATTTTCCCCCGCACCTGGTCATCGCATTTCACTAATATCTAATATATGTATCTTCATGTTTTCCATGTGTTTCTTGATATTATCTAATTTTCCATGCAGGCTAAGTGTTGTTCTGACATTCCGTGTGCCAAGGTTAAGAGTGTGTTTAACATTAACTTTGCCGACAGTTTGCTTCATGACGATCGGTCGTCACCTGTAGCACATGATTCTCCCTACCGGGCAAAGAGACTCCACTGGAATCTACATTAACGTCGTTATCTTGGTCAATTTTATTTCGTATCATGATTATCTTGGGAAAATACCGTACTGGTTTCGACTTGCCTTCCGCTGGTTTGTGTATGGTTGACTCCACTAGCCTGTGTCTAAGGAGACAGACCCTGCCAATCCTGGATAATTAGTAAACAGATGGGGAACAATCGCCGCAAGCCTTGGAGATGTGGCTTTATAGAAGAATACTGATAATTAATTGGGCAGTCAACATGAGCAATGAGGACATTCTAAGGGAAGCTGAGTCGCAAAGACAACTTATCTCAAACATCAGAAAGAGGTAGTCAGCGTTTGTTTTTTGTTTGTTTGTTTGTTTGTTTGTTTTGTTTTGTTTTGCGGGGGGGGGGGGACGATGTGAGAATATGTAACAGAGCACCATCTCTGTTAGGGAGTTAATGAGTTAATGGATGCTGTGCAAAATAGGGAAATAGGTTTGTGAACGCGTGAGCACCGGTAGTTAAGGTATCTAGGGTTGCTCACGCGTTGACGTAGGCAGTCTCCATCTACCGCCCGAGTCGACAAGTAGGATACGTGTTCATGTATATCATGTTCTACAAGTTTGATACAAATAAACTCAGATGAGTTCTTCAACTTGACTTTGTACGTGTTCATGTATATCATGTTCTACAAGTTTGATACAAATAAACTCAGATGAGTTCTTCAACTTGACTTTGTACGTGTTCATCTATATCATGTTCTACAAGTTTGATACAAATAAACTCAGATGAGTTCTTCAACTTGACTTTGTACGTGTTCATCTATATCATGTTCTACAAGTTTGATACAAATAAACTCAGATGAGTTCTTCAACTTGACTTTGTACGTGTTCATCTATATCATGTTCTACAAGTTTGATACAAATAAACTCAGATGAGTTCTTCAACTTGACTTTGTACGTGTTCATCTATATCATGTTCTACAAGTTTGATACAAATAAACTCAGATGAGTTCTTCAACTTGACTTTGTACGTGTTCATCTATATCATGTTCTACAAGTTTAATACAAATAAACTCAGATGAGTTCTTCAACTTGACTTTGTACGTGTTCATCTATATCATGTTCTACAAGTTTGATACAAATAAACTCAGATGAGTTCTTCAACTTGACTTTGTACGTGTTCATCTATATCATGTTCTACAAGTTTGATACCAATAAACTCAGATGAGTTCTTCAACTTGACTTTGTACGTGTTCATCTATATCATGTTCTACAAGTTTGATACAAATAAACTCAGATGAGTTCTTCAACTTGACTTTGTACGTGTTCATCTATATCATGTTCTACAAGTTTGATACCAATAAACTCAGATGAGTTCTTCAACTTGACTTTGTCGTTTATAGTCACCATCAATTCTGACTGCCTACAGTTGCTTTGGAATCGTTCCACACTGTTAATGATACACCAACTAGAACATGTTGTGACAACCGGAAACATTTACGGAAAAATAGATAGATGAAGACAGCGTGAGAAGATTCTTGACAGTCTTGTGCCATGGCAAGGAAGGGAGTCAACACACGAATTGATTCATGACATCGGATATCGTAATTTGTAGAGAGGTATGATCGCCCACGCCAGCTGGCAAGGCACTGGATGATCATGACGTGAGAAATGAGGAGACGTGATAGAAATAGATGCAATAAAGCAAACCCGCTCATTGGGCAAATGGCACCAATACTAAACAATAAACACGTATCAGTAAATACTTCACAAGAACTCTACAATAAAAGCCTTCTACCAACTATGTGCTACCGATGTCACACAAGGACAATGACAGAAAAAGAGAAGACAAACATTACAACAACGGAAATGAGATTCCTGGAAAGAGGACTCAATATATCAAGAAGAGGGAAATTCAGAAATGATGAAATCAGGACTAAAATGGGGGTTATAGCTGCTCTAGATTTCATGCTCTAGAGTCCATGGGTGTCTCAATATATGAAGCACATACACGGACACTCTCCCGCTGTTTCTGCTTCACCTCCACACTGCAATGTACAAGAAGACCAAGATGAGATAGTGAGAAATATGGAAACAACATTTATAATCGTCATGATCATGTGCCTTGCCAACTGACGCAGACGATCATGTCTCTCCCCGGATGTCCCAGCTTGGTACTCTGAATTAACTTCTTCAACGATGCATACTTCAACCACCCAACATTCTCTTGTTCTGTCTCTGCCACTGATAGCATTTCTCCGCAATGCCTTCTTAGTCCACTCAACATCATTTCCTTTGTTCTGTCTCTGCCTCCTCTACTGCTAATTATTCCAGTGGATACGATGTTCTCCGGTGCCTGTCATCTCATGGTCTGACCAATGCCTCATGTGTATAATTCCGTATAATGGTCTGGCTTCACGAGCCTGTTCCATTGACTGGTTATTCAGTGGCTCTGGCTGCCAGGTCTCCGCAACACTGGTCTATGAAAGTACATTTCTGCTGCCCCATGCTCTTCCTCGTGTGTTGGTTGGCATTCGAAGATTCTTTGTCAAAATACATAAAGCGCAGTGCAGTTAGTTACAATTGCATAGAGCAGTTATTTATAAGAGAAAGAGAGTTTAGGACTGCTGTAAACAAGCTGAAAACCATCTAAAAGGCAAACGGAGGTGTGACGCTGTAAAAGATATCCGCACACATATACATAGCATATCCACATAACACACACACACACACACACACACACACACACACACACAGGGACATCGCACACATATAACACACACATACATCACACATACGTGTCACACATAGAAAGAGAGAGATAACGACTAAGAGAGGCATACATTTATATGGGGCTATATAGAGTGAGATATACGGGCAGGAAACAGAGGCATAGAGAGGTATACAGTTACGTGGAGCTATAGGGAGTAAATTATATGGGCTAGAAAAGGAGACACACAAAGGTATATAGTTACCTAAAGGTATAGAGAGTAAGTGCATCATCGTCTGCCTTGCCGATAAGCGTGGGTAGTTGTTTTTCGCTTTGTTCTTGTCTCTACCATGCCATGTCGTGTTACAACCTGTGTCTCCATTCAGGCTACTGCTTTAGGTACTGATATGGCATCCATAGTCAGACTATTTGTCTTCAGGCGAAGGCACCACTGTTTTCTGTCACGGTTGTTTCTCCGACCTGATCTGTAAAAACCCTTGAGCTCCCCTAAGTCCAACAGCAGTCCCATCAGTCTAGAAGACTACTTTCCCTAAGAACTCTCACAAGTAAAGGCTTTAACATCTACCTTTGACACTATCGGGGACTGTTGTCTTCCCCCTCCATCCAGTCTGTTGCATACTAAATAGAACGTACTACATTTTGCTTGGCTCGTATCTATTCTTCACAAGAATCTATGTGTGGCGAAATTGGTGTGGGTGGTTCACTTTTGCCACTATAATTGTGTTATTGTATAACCTGTCTGTTCCCATGAGAAGTTTCAACTGTACACTTCAGGAGTCCAGACCAAGTGTGGACAAATTTATAGATTATCTATCCTAGCTAAGAAGCTGACAACTCAAAAAGACATTGAAATAGTAGAAATAAAGATTTAATGAAGACGCGATCTCTTAGAACATTTACAAATCACATCACATAAAGTATTGCTGGTTTCAGAGAGGCTTGGAGTATAATGAGTGTATACTCCAGTTGGTCTGTCAGGTAATTGTCTAGGGGCTGTAGATGACCTTCCACTGATCTGCACTTCAGTGTCCCCTTGGATGTCAGACAGGACGTCTTGATCTTGATGTCCGGTAGGATGAAATGATCGCTAGGAGAAAGATGGTATTCTGGCAAAATGCAAATAATAGAGTTTCACTTCATGGCACAGTTACAGCTTTGATGAAACACCAATTGACTAATAATGGGTTTTAAAGAAGCACTCATTATCGTTCCTCCCAAGATTTTGTAAAGCACCTCTCTGAGTTCAGGTATGAGGATTCTGGGGGGTACGGGGTGTCAGGCATTGGTAGCACCTTTGGTAAGGATGACTCTCATGTCCTTTTCAGGACCCATTCCCCACTGGTCCAAGCCTGACACCCAGCTCGTGCCTGTGGCTCCTAGTAGCTGTCAGCATGCGACAGCGGCCACCCCCCCCCCCCGGGCAACAGCTGTGAGAGGCTGGCTAAACCAGGCATGGGTATCCGATTTGGTGTCAAACCAAGAGGTAAACTAGGGTATGCCTACCCAGCATGTGAAGACAGGGTTCGGCAGACTGCGCGGAAGAAATCATTCCTGATTCAACCGGCAAGACGGCGTTTACCTGCAAAGCGTTGTGGAACGTAATGAGCACGGCAAGGCACATAGAGCGCCCTGGTCATCCACTGCACCTGTATTCGTCTCCAGTCGTCTCGACTTGTCTTGAAACTGGACACAGATGGACTCAGGCGAGAGAGTGAGGTCGACGAATTGCGCAACTCTTCCTCACTTTAATCCAAGTCATCGCGCAAGTCATTCTTCATCCAACGTCACATATCACCTTCAAGCCCTGTGGGGATGGGCGAGCGGCAAAGCGGCAGGCGTGGGTACGCTGGCAGCCGTAGTCGCAGACCTGCACACAGGCGGCTCAGGCCATGTGGTCGTCTTCTACTGACCGGAGCAGCAGTGGGATTCGGCAGCCCCCTGAGCGACTGAGCAGCCCTCTATAGGAACACACTGCTCACCTCCATAGCATGAGGAAGGGGCTAGAAAAGGTGCCCTAAACATTGTCTGCTTCATCACTACCTAACCAGCTAGCCGCGGTTGGTGGGTACCCTAACTGAGGTCGACATACAAAGAAATATAAAACAAGCAAAGCTAAAAGAGTAAACCATATTCCCTTAACAACTGGAACTTGGAATGTACGCACCCTACTTGACAGAGACGGCGCGTCAGGTCCAGAGAGACGAACAGCACTGATTGGGAGAGAGCTGGGCAGGTACAACATCGACATTGCAGCCTTGAGCGAGACACGACTTGAAAAAGAAGGCCAAATCTGTGAAATAGGTGCCGGCTACACATTTTTCTGGAGTGGAAGGAAAAGCGAGGAAAGACGCCAATCCGGTGTGGGATTTGCCATTAAGTCGGCCCTGGTCGGCAAATTAGCTGGATTTCCAAAGGCTATAAACGACAGGCTCATGACCATGAAGTTGTCTCTGCTGAATGGAAGGAAGCACGCAACCATTGTGAGTGTCTACGCACCAACTATGACCAACGAAGATGATGTCAAGAACACGTTCTATGAGGATCTGCACAATGTATTAACATCTGTTCCCAAAGGAGACAAACTTATACTGCTTGGGGATTTCAATGCCAGAGTAGGCACGGACACCACCTCTTGGAGTGGCATTATTGGAAAGCATGGAGTCGGAAATTGTAACAGCAATGGACTCCGCCTCCTTCAGACATGTGCCGAACATGATCTCCTGATTACGAACACAATTTTGCGTCTCCACATGAGAAATAGGACATCGTGGATGCACCCTCGCTCGAAACACTGGCACCTCATTGACTATGTCATCGTCAGGAGGAATGACAGACAAGACGTTCGAGTGACAAAATCCATGTGTGGTGCCGAATGTTGGACAGACCATCGTCTCATTGTCTCGAAAATGAACATCCACATCAGGCCACCACGGCGTCCTCAAGGGGCGAAAATGCAAACAAAGCTAAATTTCACCCGCCTAAACAGCAAGAAAATGCAGCAGTCGTTTGAAAATATGCTGGAAGACCGCCTCAAGCCCAATGCTGAAGCTAAACAGGATACAGAAACAGAGTGGAGAGCCCTAAAGGACATAATTTACAACACTGCTATGGAAATCCTGGGTCCAGCCCCCCGAAAGCATAAAGACTGGTTTGATAAAAATTCCGAAGACATCAACCAATTGCTGGCCGAGAAACATCTTCTCCTCAAGGCACATTTGAATGACCCAAAGTCAACATCAAAAAAAGATGCTTTCAAGAACATTCAGAGAGTAGTGCAGCAGAAACTTCGGCACATGCGGGACTCCTGGCTGAGCAGCAAAGCTGATGAAATTCAGGGCTTTGCTGACAGACATGATATGAAAAACTTCTACGACTCACTGAAAGCGGTCTATGGTCCTTCATCACCAGGCATAGTTCCCCTCCTCAGTGCAGACGGGGGAACATTGGACACCGATAAGAAAGAAATCATTCAACGCTGGGCAGAGCATTTCAGCAAAATCTTAAATGCAACTTCCTTCTTCGATGATGAAACCATCAACTGCCTTCCTCAAGTTCCCACCAATGAGACACTTGATGACCTGCCAACCATAGTGGAAGTAAACAAAGCCATCCAGCAACTCTCCAGCGGCAAGGCACCTGGTCCTGACTCCATCCCAGCAGAGATATACAAGGCAGGTGGGCCGGTCCTAACAGAGCAGCTTCACCAAGTCTTCACAAACATATGGATGAACGAGACCATGCCACAAGATTTTAAGGACGCGTCAATAGTCCTCCTTTACAAACGTAAAGGAAACCGCCAATCCTGTGACAACCACCGAGGCATCTCCTTGCTTTCAATTGCAGGGAAGATACTTGCCAGAATTCTTCTCAATCGCCTCACAGCCCATCTCGATCAAGGTCTTCTTCCTGAGAGTCAATGTGGCTTCAGAAAAGAACGTGGAACTGTTGACATGATTTTCGCTGCAAGGCAGCTGCAAGAGAAATGTCAGGAACAGAACTGCGAAATGTTCTCCACTTTCATTGACCTTACCATGGCTTTTGATACAGTCAGCAGAGAAGGACTGTGGAAGATTATGGCAAAATATGGCTGTCCACGAAAGTTTGTCCAAATAGTGCGGCTATTTCATGACGGCATGCAGGCAAGAGTACAGGAAAATGGTGAACTGTCTGAACCCTTTCCTGTCACCAATGGAGTGAAGCAAGGATGTGTCCTGGCACCAACACTGTTTGTCAAAGACTGCCTCATGTTAGAACACCACCGGGACGTTGGGTCAACCTCAGATAGAGTAGAAGGAACATAGTGCAGGATAGATGATAGAAAAGGGGGACTATTAACTAGTCCTCACACGGAGGCGTTGACCAGATAGTTAGCACTACTGGTCACGACAGAATCACGCCTGCGTGATAGCAACGATTAGCACTCAAACCAAAGCCAGCTAATAGAAGCGTGCTAACTGACCTAGCACGCAAAGAGCCGAAGGGCGTATGAAGGTCCTTCCGCGTGGCGTGTAGCGACGCGAGTGAAGCAAGTCAGACTGGGGACTGACTCTGTAGTGTTCACATCGTATAGAATAGATATGTGTTTTCATATAGCCTAGTAGATAGAGATTAGCTATAGGGTAGGAAAACTAGTGATAGAGAATATTGTGACTTTATGTGTGATTAGATAGCGACTGGTTTTTGCAATTGTAAAGAGCCAACGGCAATAAAATGTACCATTTCATTCCTCGCACACGACTTGCAAGTTTCTTGTAGGGTGTGGGAGAAGTAATCCGATGATGCCTAAAACATGAGTTGTTGACAGGCAATAGGATTAAATGTGGTGTCAGAAGTGCTGCTTGAACCTGAGTTCAAGCTATAACACTTACCCACGGCTCTAGACTAGGGTTACAGATAGGATATTACAAAGATTAAAAGTTTAATTTGTGTCAGTGACGATGACGTGTGCAGACTAGATCGAGTTGCCAGCAGAATTGTGCCTATCGTGATGAAATAATGTTTATTTGTACTTATTAGACTGTTATATATTTAAATAATGTGCTTTTCAAAGTTGTAAGTATTCATATTATGTTCTTCTTTCATTTATTTATGTAATTATTTATTTGTTTTTGAATAATTGTCAAAAAATGATTCATGGCGGAGCAATACAAAGGTCAGCGACAGTATTGATTTTTGCAAGCTAAAAATAGCGCTGCGCCTGTGACGTGGCACGATTGACAAACAGTTGGGCCTCGCCATTTGCAATCAGCATTTCAGTGTTTACATACTGGCAAGCTGCTGCCTGCATGAATCTTTACGATATATTAACTATTATTTGTTTATTTAAGTTAGAGAATGAATATATTTATTTATTTACACATTATTATTATATTTATATTTATTTAAAAGCAGTTATTGATTTTTTTTTCCTACTTTTCTATTTGTTTACCGTCACGAGGGCACTACTTTCGGCTATGCAAATTAGATTTGGCCAGCACGATACTTCCATAGATTAAACTAGGTTAGTAACGAAAGACATATTACTGTAGAACGAAGACAGGACATTGACATTAAATATTAATTAATCGATGTTCTGTTTGTTCGTGGGCATGTCAGTGTCATTGTTCCAATTTGTCAAAAATCTATTTTCGTTTACGAGTTGTTAATTGTTGCTGCTCTGTAAAACAGGGCGAACAACAGCTGAGTGATAACGTGAGTGTGTGCCGATGTGCCAAACGAGGTGACCTGAGTAGAAAACTCGTGTGTATTCCGGGGTGCCAAACAACGGGACCGGTGTTGCTGACGTGTTGTTCCTTGTTCTAGGGAACATTAAGTTGAGTAAAACATACGTTTTTGGCATGCATTGTGATTAATAGTGCATCTCTTTTTCAGCGTGTATTGTACGAACAGATTTTGTGCTCTTATTTTTGGAGAATACGATTTTCCAGATTGTAAACAAAGAGTACAATTTGTGGTGCTCAGATATTAAATAACATAGCATATCAAAGAATAATAACTAATTGAAGCAGTCAGTTAAAGTCAACGCGAGCCAATGCCCCAACAACATGGCTACTCCAGCTGACTTCATTAAAGCAGGCAAAGAATTGCAATACACAGGTAAAGAGCTAGAAGACTATGCTGATAAGAAATTTAAAGAAGCAAAGGATGCAGAAAGAGATGAACGCGCACTAGAAAGACAACATCAATTAGAATTAAAACAGAAGCAATTAGAACATGATAAGGAAATTAAGCAACAACAGTTACAACAAGATAAGGAAATTAAACAGAAGACATTAGATCAGGAGAGAGAATTAAAGCAAAAAGAAATAGATGAAATGGCAAGAGTTAAGGAAAAACAAATACAAGTAGAATCAGAGACACAGTTAAAGATAAAAGAGATGGATGTAGACTCACACGCAGAGATTTCTGCCACTAAACTTAAAAGTCAACAAGAAGAAAATAAGTTCAACAAATACAAAAATATTATCAAAGCATATTGTAAAGAGGATTCAATATCTGCCTGGACAGAAAATGTCGAGTATCAGTTTAAATATCACCAAGTTCCTTTAGAGATGTGGGCTATGATTTATATGAAGAACCTGAGTGGTGAGCCCCTTAAAGTAATAGAATCTATACCAACCGATCTTAGATCTGACTACCAATACATCCGTGATAGGATTATGCAACACTTTTTACTTGATGCCCCTGGGTATCAGGTTCAGTTCTCAAATTTAAAACCTAAACCTACTGAGACTTTCATTGACTACGTCTCAAATGTTCAAAGTGTACTAAATAGGTGGCTTAAAGCAGCTAACATAGGAAAAGACTTTGATAAATTAAAAAACTTAATAACTATGGATAAAGTAATATCCACGATACCATCCTCTTTTGCTAAATTTTTGCAGCAGTCAGACATTGAAACCATAGAACAGTTTGAAAAGAAAGGGTCAGCATATTTTTCTTCAAACATAAATATTTTTAAAACTTCAAATGACTCTGAAATAGTTTCCTTTGTAAAAGATCAATCTAAAAACTATCAGAGCAATAGAAAACCATTTAATAAATTTGACAAGAAAGATAGAAAAGTTTCAAAATGTATCCACTG
This sequence comes from Cepaea hortensis, assembly GCA_963921405.1. Taxonomy (NCBI): domain Eukaryota; kingdom Metazoa; phylum Mollusca; class Gastropoda; order Stylommatophora; family Helicidae; genus Cepaea; species Cepaea hortensis. The sequence continues at coordinate 97,121,755 of OY992888.1, forward strand.
TCAACTTTTACATGACACTTATTCAATGTGTGACAAATCGCCGAGTTATCCGGCACATCTTGAAAATGTTATTAAGAAGCAACAAAACAAAAGATCTGCATACCGGCGTGCCGTCAAATGTTTTTTTTGTTCCAGCTACGGCCATTATTCAAATAAGTGCCTAGGCCGCCAACGTATGAAAGCCAACAATGCTATTTTACTTGATACATCTTCTGATAGTGGTAGTGAGACAGAATGTGATGTTGAAAATGAATTACCTGTTAACCAAACGGAAGAGGTGTGTTGTGTAAACGATATGTTGAGTTTTGACAGTTGTGAGCGATGTCACCAGTTTCATGCTGACGGAAAATTAGAATGTGGACATACAGTTCCATGCTCATCTGAGAGTGTGAATGCAGCCTTAGCCTCCAGAGGCAATTTAGAGTTCCACAATGCAATGGTCAATGATAGACCATGCCAATGTTTGCTGGACAGCGGTAGTACCCTTATTGGCCTCAGAAAGGAACTAGTGAGTCAAGAGGATTATACAGGTGACTCTGTCAAATGCCGAACCTTTTCGGTTAACATTGAAATTTACCCTTTGGCCAAAGCCCGTATTGACACTCCTTTCCTTTCGGGTACATTTACTTGTGCTGTACTTGACAACCCTTGTACTGATTTAATTCTGGGTTGCTTATCTCAACTAAAACAATGTACTAGCGATGAAATAACTGCATGGAACCAACTGAATGCAGTTAATGCAACAACCAGAGCAGACACTATAAAACATCAAGACACGCTTCAAGATGAGAGACTACTGGTGCTTTTTCCATCTAGCACTGATGATAACAACAGACAAAAATTCATAGAACAGCAGAAAGCTGATCCTAGTTTGTCTCCTTATTTAAAATTATTGAAAGAACGAGCCAAAATTACAAAGAACGCATCATGGTTCTTCAGATTAAATAATGGCATTCTTACTAGATATTATACTACTGGTAACCATGAGATTCAGCAAACGGTGTTACCTGTACAACATCGCATAACTGTGCTAAAGATTGCACATGAGTCACCGTTTGCTGGCCATCTTGCATATGACAAAACCAGGGCCAGAATTCAGGCTCATTTTTATTGGCCAGGTTTTTGCAATGATATTAAATTATTTTGTCGTTCGTGTAATGTCTGTCGACAGTTAGTACGAAAGGGTAAACATGCTACAGCTGAAGTACAACCTTCTACACTGGCTTCTAGGCCATTTGAGAGTGTGGCGGTAGATATTGTTGGACCCCTGAATCAGGTGTCCAGCAAAGGAAATCGCTTCATATTGACGATGGTCGACCTCTGTACAAGGTGGGTTGAGGCAGTAGCTTTGAAGTACATCACCTCCAAAGATGTTGCCAATGTATTTCTACACCTGTTCTCACGATTCGGATTTCCACGGACCATTTTATCCGATCGTGGAACACAATTCATATCGGCTGCAACGCAAGCCCTTACAAAAATGTTAGGGATTAAACAACATTTCACGACAGCGTACCATCCAGCCAGCAATGGGATAGTAGAAAAAATTAATGGAGATCTTAAGCATATGCTGGCTAAGGTAACAGCAGAAAACCCAGCTGACTGGGATACACTGTTACCAACAGTGCTGTTCGCCTATCGGGAGATTCCCCATTCAAGCACGGGTTTCTCACCGTTTGAATTAGTGTACGGGGCTAACCCACGTGGACCCCTTACCATTTATCATCAGGCAATAACAAATTCTATTCAAATTCCCGAACCAAAAACACCTTATGAAATGGTGACTGAAACACGAGATAAAATCATGAAATCGTGTATTATAGCTAAGGCAGCTTTGGAGAGGAAGGGTCAAATCTACCGCCAATATGCCAACAAAGGGGCGAGAACAATTGAACTTGAACCAGATCAAGACATACTTCTCTTGCTTCCTGACAAACGAAATTTATTATTGACTTCATGGCAAGGGCCATTCAAGGTGGTACGTAAAATTTCAGATGTTGACTATGAAATATCAATAAACGGAAACTTAAAGATATTCCATGTCAACATGTTGAAACCTTACTATTCACGACAAGAGACAGAAGTAGAGACAGACGAACACAGTGCACCCACACCAAGTGATCAGACGACAGACATACACAACGCAACTACACTAGTTAGCGAGACTGGCATATCCGACGAGCATACACTTAGCGAGAATACAGAATACACACTTAGCACCACCACCGTACTGAATCAGATAGACGACGACGGAATGGAACTACCAGTTCCTATTGTAGACAAGACTGCTACATTAGATAGCATACATATAGAACAGGGACTAACAGACAGTCAACGACGACAATTAGTAGAATTAGTGACGGAATACAAAGACATATTCTCTGACATTCCAGGTAGGACGGACAGAATCGAACACTCCATTCTTCTTACGGACTCTAAGCCTATTAAATGCAGGCCGTACTCAATCCCACTAAGCTATAGGAAAAATCTAAATAAGGAAATTCTGAATTTAGAGGCTAGTGGGATCATCCAAAAATCCACCTCGGAGTACTCTTTTCCAATTGTTCTAGTTAAGAAGAAAGATTCGACAATTCGTCTGTGCGTGGACTATCGAAAGCTCAACAACGTCACCAAGATCGACGCAGAGCCAATTCCTTCCTGCGAAGATCTTATTCTTGACATGTCCACCTCCAAAATCTTTTCTAAATTAGATCTCACTAAGGGATATTGGCAAGTCCCTATGCAGTCTCAATCCATCCATCTTACTGCTTTCTCAACACCTTTAGGACTATACGAGTGGCGTTTTCTTCCTTTCGGACTTCGAAACGCTCCTGCCACTTTCGTACGCTTAACTAGAGATCTACTTCATGGAGTGACGAATACAGTGACCTATATAGATGATATATGTGTCCATACTGATGACTGGACAACACACCTACTGAAACTGAGACATGTCTTTAATAGGTTGCGACTCTTCGGGCTCACTGTCAAACCGAGCAAAGTCGAATTGGGCCTAAAAGAAATTGATTTTTTGGGTCATGTCATTTCTCAAGGTCAACTAAAGACTGACCAGAAAATTATTACCAAAATTATGAATCTGACCATGCCTACCACCAAGAAACAGGTCAGAAGCCTTTTGGGATTAGTGAATTACTATAGTAAATTTATTCCAAATTTAGCGGAGATTACAAGTGTATTTTCCAATGTTTTAAAAGCTTCTGTAAAATTGGATGTTAAAGATGCATTATTAATTTCTGCATTGTCAAAATTGAAAATTTTGTTTAGTAATGTTCCAATCCTCCGCTTGCCTAATCCGAGGCTCGTTTATTATCTTAGGACAGATGCCAGCAGGATCTCCATCGCTGCAGTACTAGGCCAATTTTATGAGGGCATCTTCCATCCGATTTGCTACGTGAGCCGTAAGATCACACCCACCGAGTCCAGATATTCCACATCCGAGTTGGAAGCCTTAAGCGTCATCTATGCGGTGAGAAAGCTGCATCGATTCCTGGCGGGTGTGCACTTCATTGTCCAGACTGACAACTCCCCAATAACTGTCATACAGAGTGGTGTACATCGAAATGACCGAATATACAGGTGGTCGCTAATACTGCAAAATTACACCTTTAGTATAGAACATATTAAGGGGAAAGATAACATCTTGGCTGATACCCTTAGTCGACCATCTGATGTAGCAATACCAGAAATTTCCACATAAGAGTATAGAATAATACATGTTAATTTAGTACAGTCAAATATTCGATGTGAAATATGTTAGAAATACATTAATATTGTGTACTGAACTAAGTACCAAAAACATTGACCTGCTATGTGTCTGTAGACATCAAAAGTAAGAACTTTACTCTGGTAACAAATATATCACTTTGTGAACTAGGACAGCTTATTACTTGCTAAGCTCCAAATATGTTCCAGTGAAGTAGTTGTGTTAAACAGAGAAAAACAGTGTCAGATGATTATATACATACAGACACGAGAACAGAGGTCTACAAACGAACTCTACAGGTGCAATACCCATAGAATAAATATGACTGTGTAATGGATTTCAAATACCCAGACCAATTGTATAGATATTATACGAATGAAAATATGTTTCTGAACATTAATGGCAACGACTAACCTGAGGTATTTATAGAACATGTATATATAAACTTAATGTGATATGTATCATAATGTTTTAATATAGTGATAAAATATAGATAGATTATGTCATTTTAATTTAGAGTTAGATAATATAATACTTTTTCATTTTACTTTAGATAGATTATTAATTTACATATTCATTTAGCTTTAAAAGTAGATTAGGATAGTAATTTAAACATGACAACTAATTATAAGAAGTTTAGACAGGAATAGTATCATTCAGTTTATTATATTTCACTTTGTTTCATTTCATTTGATTTCATTCCATCTTAACCAATCCATTTAACAAACATTATCATTTAGTAGCATGATTAGGTTACACCATAATAGAATAGAAATATTATACACTTAAATATACATCATTTACACCATATAGAGTAAGAATATCAATCATATAGTTTGTTTCATTTAAAAACATTAGTTAGAATATGTTATATTTCACATCACCCATTTTAGAAAGGGACGTAACTTATTACATTTCACATTACCCATTTCACAAAGAGACATAACTCATCTCACATCAATTTCATTTCACATAGGTAAATTGCATCCCTTAAATTAGATAAATATTAGGAGTAATGTAAGCTTATTTTAGGATGAATATGACAGATAGATTAACGCAGTAAATGTATATTTATAGAACTAGTATTAGTATGTCATTATTTAGAATAATATTTCAGTAGAATAGAGTGGTTAATAATACCAGGGTACAAACCATCAACCCTTTTTTTCTTACATGTAAATATGTTGTAAATACTTGACGTGTGCAACGGTTGATGCACAGTCATTAGGCTCAACTCTGTCAAACTGAGCCAAACTTGTACAGTGTCACTCCAAGGTTTTTAAATAACTATGAGAGTGAAAGTTATGTGACAGAAATGAAGGTAAAAGATGTGTGACAAAGGTGAGGGTGAAAGATGTGTGACAGAAATGAGGATGAAAGAAGTGTGACAAAAATGAGGATGAAAGATGTGTGACAGAAATGAGGATGAAAGAAGGGTGACAGAAATGAGGGTAAAGGATGTGTGCCAATAGTGAGTGTAAAAGAAGTGTGACATAAGCGAATGTTACAGATGTGTGACAGAAGTGTGAAAGTGAGAACAAATGTAAAATATACAAGAGAGAGTGAGAACAGTCAGCGGATTTTATCTGCCGCTCAACAAGACTTTTTATTTTTGTTGCCGTCAAATGTTGGTTTCAATGTTGGAAGTGTGTTGTAATGAATGTATTTTGTGTAGTTTAGTTTAGGATCTTAGTGAAAGTATTTTGAGTCTCATAAGACAGAAATGTAGTCACAGATTTGTATTATACACATGTTTGTGACCACAGTTAAATGAATTATGGCACTTGAAAAACTAACGTACATACACATGATAGTTAGATACACATGTTAGAGGTTAGATTATACTTTTAATTACATCCAAACACACAAACAACCAAAAAAACAAACATGTAAATTGCATACACTTTTATTAGATCAAAGGGAGATAACTCCGGGTCAGGGGACATAATAGACAACGAAACACTAACTTAACAGTGAAATATGACTTTACACGCGGAAGCGAGATAGGTAAAGCCTGTCGCTCACAGCTTGTGTAATGGTTGTTTAATATTATATTGGGGACATGAAGCACTTCATGTGTTGACCTTCAGAAAGTCAACTTTGTATGGGTAGTGAGTTAATTTAATATTTGAGGGCAGGTCTTATAAGACAACGGTCCGGTTCAGACATACCTCTAATGAATATAATATTGCGAATGAGAACAGGGCTCACGCCAACCAGACAAGTTTGTGGCGATTGCCAGTAGCCAAGTAAAGTGATGCTACATTGTGACATTAGTCAGTAGGTCTATTGAGTAGCCCAAATCCAGGTTATCTACAGTCTTTGACAAAAATTAGACACTAATTTTTTAGAAACCTCTTGCGTCACAACCAATGAGTCAAAGTTGATGACGCAACACAGGAGGGGAGGGTGTGTGTCAAAGACTGCCTCATGTTAGAACACCACCGGGACGTGGGGTCAACCTCAGATAGAGTAGAAGGAACATAGTGCAGGATAGATGATAGAAAAGGGGGACTATTAACTAGTCCTCACACGGAGGCGTTGACCAGATAGTTAGCACTACTGGTCACGACAGAATCACGCCTGCGTGATAGCAACGATTAGCACTCAAACCAAAGCCAGCTAATAGAAGCGTGCTAACTGACCTAGCACGCAAAGAGCCGAAGGGCGTATGAAGGTCCTTCCGCGTGGCGTGTAGCGACGCGAGTGAAGCAAGTCAGACTGGGGACTGACTCTGTAGTGTTCACATCGTATAGAATAGATATGTGTTTTCATATAGCCTAGTAGATAGAGATTAGCTATAGGGTAGGAAAACTAGTGATAGAGAATATTGTGACTTTATGTGTGATTAGATAGCGACTGGTTTTTGCAATTGTAAAGAGCCAACGGCAATAAAATGTACCATTTCATTCCTCGCACACGACTTGCAAGTTTCTTGTAGGGTGTGGGAGAAGTAATCCGATGATGCCTGAAACATGAGTTGTTGACACTGTTCAGTCTCATGTTTTCAGCCATGTTGATGAATGCCTTCGAGAACGACGACATTGGAATAGACATCAACTACCGTATGGATGGAAAGTTATTCAATCTCAGAAGGCTGAAAGCTAAAACCAAAATTAACAGCGGCACCGTCAGAGAGCTCCTGTTTGCTGATGATTGCGCTCTATACGCCAACTCAGAGGCGGACATGCAACATAATGTTTCAGCTTTCTCACATGTCTGTGCCAACTTTGGGCTCAATATCAACTTGGAGAAGACTGTAGTTATGTACCAGCCAGCTCCAGGGAATAATCACACTGTGCCGAATATCAAAGTGAATGATCATAGACTAAGTGTTGTGGACAAATTCACCTATCTTGGCAGCACCGTGTCACAAGCTGCCACAATCGATGACGAAGTGAATGCAAGAATCTCCAAGGCCACTGCAGCCTTTGGCAGACTGTACAAGAATGTATGGGACAGAACTGGAATAAGCCTGCAAACAAAGCTAAAAGTCTACAAAGCAGTTGTATTATCCACACTGCTATATGATTGTGAAACCTGGACTGTTTATCAGCGACACGCTAGGAAATTAAACCACTTCCACACAGTCTGCCTAAGGAAGCTACTGAAGATTAAATGGCAAGACAAGATTCCAGACACTGAAGTCCTAGAAAGAGCATCCATGCCCAGTATCCACACTCTACTGATGAAGAATCAGATTCGCTGGGCAGGTCACTTGACTCGCATGCCAGATCACAGGCTCCCTAAACGAATTTTTTACAGCGAACTGCGTTGTGGTAAACGCTCCCAAGGTGGCCAGAGGAAACGTTTTAAAGACACTGAAAATTTCCCTGAATGCTTTTGGAATTCATCATGACACCTGGGAGGCTGCAGCCAGAGACCGAAATTCGTGGCGTGCATCATTGCGCAAAGGTGCAGTCATATGTGAGGCAACCAGGACTGCAAGAGCTGTGAAGAAAAGGCAGGACAGAAAAACCACTGCAGGAAATCCTCCTCCAGAGACGTCAAGCATTCTTTGCCCACATTGTCAAAGAACATTTCGAGCCAAAATAGGCCTTATCAGCCATCTTAGAACCCACGGCTCCACACCTTCAACCCCACTGGATGAAATAAATGGTCATCATCATTCTTGATGGACAAACAACAACACAACACAAACACATGAGGATTCTGATGTAGTCTTGAGGACTATCTTCCCTTGATGTAGAGCTTGGAGTTTCCCTGACACACAATGTCTGCATTCAACTCCCAGGGGTGACGTCTGACCTGCCCCATTTTCTTTGACCCTCACTCGTAGAAGGTAACACACACAATGGGGGGGGGGGGGGTTTACGTGAAACAGAACAATTCAGGGATACTCGTCTGTACAACTCCAGTCACAACAATCCAGGGATACTCGTCTGTACAACTCCAGTCACAACAATCCAAGGATACTCGTCTGTACAACCCCAGTCACAACAATCCAGGGATACTCATCTGTACAACCCCAGTCACAACAATCCAGGGATACTCGCCTGTACAACCCCAGTCACAACAATCCAGGGATACTCGTCTGTACAACCCCAGTCACAACAATCCATTGATACCCATCTGTACAACCCCAGTCACAACAATCCAGGGATACTCGTCTGTACAACCCCAGTCACAACAATCCATTGATACTCATCTGTAGAACAACAACAGTCAGAATATGACATAGGACATTTCTTTCCTCTCTGACATTTGTTTTCAGATCATTAAGATCAGGTCCATATATAGATCTGTACAACTGGTCAACCGACTTGTAAACTTGACAGAACACAATACTAGTTGTTAAACTTATTCTTCATTTTCCTTCTTGGGGATATGTCACAGTCCACTAGGGTACAGAACGGGATCACCATGAGCATAATTGTTGCTGAAATGTCAAGTTGTAATTGCTCTATGAACAAAAAGAATAAAGAACAAGCATCACTGAACAAGAATGAAATCCTTCTTTTGTGCCTAGATATTGACATTTATGAGTTTTCCGAATTGCTGTTGATTTTTTACAATCAATGCAAGCAACGTGATATCATGTCGCGGTAGAAACTGAACCTGCTTTTGTTTGCTGAAGCCATACGATTGTCGTTGAAGAACCTGGATCTAGACTTGCCTACTAAAGAGATTTGCTTGTTTTGAAAGAAACAGAACCTCTCTTACTTAATTGAGAGATTTGCTATTTTTAAAGAGAATATGAACCTGCTCTTGCTTGTTGAAGGCATGCACTTGTCGTGGAAGAACCTGAACCTGCACAAGGGTACTAAAGAGGTTTGCTTGTTCTTAAAGAACCAGAACCTGCTCATGCTTGCTGGAGAGATGTGCTTGTTTTGAAGAGAATCTGAACCTGCTCTTGTTTGCTGAAGACATGCGCTTATTGTGGAAGAACCTGACCCTGCACTTACGTGCTTAAGAGATTTGCTTGTTTTGAGAGAGCCTGAACCTGCTCTTACTTTCTGAAGAGCGCATAGATTTCCGAGAAGAAACTTAACATGTTCTTGCTTTCCGTGAAAGCCATGTTTCTTTTGCCTCTTTGCATAACTTCCTTATTTTCTTGTGAATCTCTTCATATCTGTCCTTGTTGATTTTGTTATTTCTTCTTTCTTCCATGAGTTTTAAGATGTCTTCCGTCATCCATTTCTTACGTCCTGTTATCTTTATATTTGGGATTGTTGTTTCTGCAGCTTGGTTGACTGATTTATTTAATATTTCCCATTGGTCACTGACGTCTTGAAGTAATATATCTATATCGGACAATGCATCGAATCTGTTCTTTACTTCTACGTTGAATTTATCTTTTATTTCCTCACTCTTCAGTGCCTGTAGATCAAATTTTGTGTTTCTTGGTGAATATTTCACTTTCTTTAATTGTATATGTAAATTGCTTAAGATTAACTTATGGTCGCTGTAGCAGTCTGTGCTTGGTATAGTTTTTGCGACTTTTAAGGCATTTCGAAATCTACTGTTGATGAGAATGTAATCAATCTGATTTCTGATCTTATGATCAGGACTCCTTCATATCCGTAATCTCCTTGGGTGCTGTTGATACCAGGTGTTCCCAATAATCACATCATGCTCTATTTCCAACTGTACACACCTGCAACCTCTTTTATTCTGTTCCCCTAGTCCATACTTGCCTACTATGCATCCGTCTGTTGATTTCCAACTTTGGCATTCAAGTCACTCATTATGATATTTACTTCAGAATTCTTGCATTTCTTGAAGGCTTTCTCTAAATCAATGTAAAATTCATCAATGCCGTCATCACTACTGTCTGCTGTTGGTGCATGTCAGGGTCTTACTAAATCAGTGACTCGTTACAATAGACATGACAGTACTGTAATACATGTGCAATAACCTTGTCAACAATCGTCACATGTTACGACATTTATTTACAAGTAAGCATGTAACATGAGTTATAATCACGTTCTAACATCTCTGGCGAATCATGCAAACATTATACAGCAAAGCACTCATGCGTTCTCGCATCAAATTCCAATTAGTGCATATTAGCGCTCAGGCTATCTCATATCAACACTCTCACAACAATAGTAAATCTCTAGCATGAGGCAATCAGCACACTCTCTCTCTCAAGCAACCCCCAAAAACACTCCTCTCTCAACCACAGTCAGATCCAGTCTGATCGTCCTTGCCTCTGTCTGTGGTCACGTGGTGTTTGACCAACGTGTTAAGTCGGATGTCTCGGTATTTTGGTATTGTCATGTCCTTCACCCGTCTATTGATGGCTTATGTCTCAGGTCGTCTTGTCTATGTTTGGACTGTCATTCAAGGACATGTCCAGTCTTTAACCCCATGTCCTGTCTCTCACTGGGTATACAGTCCTGTCCTACTCTACCCATGCTCTACCTATGTCCTGTCCTTGTCCTGTGTCCTCTCATCACTACTGTCTGCTGTTGGTGCATAAACTTGTATGACGTTAACATCAAAAGGTCTTCCGCTCACCTTCACCAGTATCACTCTGTCTGATACAGTCCAAAATCCTTTGATCGATTTTGCTCTCTCTGTAACTATTATAATTGCTACTCCTCGCTGTTGTTTCTCTCCACCATAATAAATTATTCTATATCCCTCAGATGCCATCGTGCCCATTCCTGTGCGTCTGGTCTCACATATTTCTAACATGTTAATATTTAGTCTTCTCATTTCATTCTTAATGTTATCAAATTTTTCATCCCCATTCATAGTTCTTACAGTCCAAGTTCCCACTTTCAATGTTGATACTCTTTTGTATTCAGTCGCCTGCTGACTGTCTAGAGTCACCTGGTGCACATGACTACCCCTACTGGGCGAGGCTACTCCTATGGAGCACCCATTTACCCCGTTTCTCTGATTATCGATAAGACTGCAGTACATGATATTCTTGGCATCTGTAAAGAAGGTAGTTTGCCATTGCTTTCCTTCCTAGCAGTGACCATACTGGTCGATGACCGTAGCCATTGTCTCCCCCCCCCCCCAAATAAAAATAGATCATCTGCCTACCGCCGTGAAGCTGGAGACCATAACCTACAACTATCTACTGGCTGCTACTCAACTTCATCCACCACCTGCACCCTTGGCTTCACGTAACCCTGATCGGGGGGCTAAACGGGTACTCCACCTTGCCCAAGGGTGTCCCGTAGGCTAGAGGAGGGAAGGAGGCACCTTACCTCTCCTTTGATAGGGAATACCCCTACCCCGCCACCCACCGAGTATACTTCAAATGAAAACCTTAAAAGTGTTATATAAATTACAAAAACAAAACAATTGGCTTGTAACTTGTGAATATTATTGTTACGGATGTCAAGAGTTGTAAGCACGTGATATCAAGGTGCAGGTGAGCATAGTGACGTCATAATGACAGTTTAAAGAATGCCGCTCCACTTCCTGTGATCGTTTGTTGATCAGTTAAAGGTGAAACCTATAGAAATTCATCGGATGATGTGATGCATGCTTGTCAGTCGAGCAAGTGTATGAGTGGACTAGAGTTTCAAACCAGCGTGACTTCTGTGACAGACTGTTGACAACCTGTTCAGGCACACCGAGCAATGAACAAGACACTTTTTTGTTTCTACATGAATCCAAGAACTTCATCGGCGCTGGGAGACTTGCATTGAACGCAATGGTGACTACATCAAAAAATCATATAAATATATATTGTTTCTATTCTTTTTCAGAATATTTTAACATGAACAAATACATTTTATGTTTTTATTTGAAGCCCTCTCATATTTTGGCTATAAGGGAGTGCATGATCACCTACGCCATTTGACAAGGCACATAATCATGATGATGATGGTGATGCTGATATATTTCAAAATATTAGTCTCACTGTTCATTTTATTGTCTATTTCTGTTTTCGCAATAATGTGCATTGTATTAAAATAGATTTAAAACAATGTACTACATCAGGGGTGGACAAACTACGGCCCGCGGGCCGCATGCGGCCCGCCAAGTGATTTTATGCGGCCCGCGAGGGCATTTAAAAATAACAATTTTTAATTCGTTTTTAAGAATTTTGTTGAATTTTACAGAATTTCGTGTGCCGTTATGATGAGTGTCAATAACAAACGTAAGATTGAAGATGAATGCCGTGTTTTTATTGACAAATGGACAACTAAGTACTGTTTTATAAAAGTTGGTAGCAAATCAGTTTGCTTGTTGTGTCGTGAGTCAGTGGCTGTCATCTGGCTTTTTTGACCAGGTAGCATACCAGGGAGACTCTCACTTTTGTGGTGCCATCTACAACCCAGCTGGCCAAGGTTGAACGGTCGAGGACAACGGTCATCCCTCAAAGGAAGACATGTAGACACAGAGTCACCTGAGACAATCTGATCTCGTTTAGGAATAGTGCTGGCTTTCGTTTGGATTATATCTTGGAGTCGACCCTGGCATTCGACAGGTGTACGATGCTCCTCCGGATTCCAGGTTCCGTCTCCACTAGTTGGTGGCTCAAAGTTTCGGTAACCGGACCAGTTAGGCTTCAGGAGTATCAGCAGCGAGGCTCCTTAAATCAAACAAACAGTTGCAGACTCCTTAGTGTCTTGACAATAGCAATGTGTCTGAGTGCTGGTGTTGTGTGTCTGTTGTGTATGTGTCAGATGCAGAATAGGAACAAAACATAGTTCCTCTCTGCTATTCTGTATCAAAAGCAAAAGGCCAATAGTTCTTATCAGCTTGGCTATACATTGTATGACATGATGATACAAGGTGAAAAAGGGTCCAGAAGTGGACACATTCTAAGACCACATGGTCCATTGGAGTAAAACAAGTAGACAAATCTTTGTTTGAAAAAGGCATTACAAACTGTACATGGTTGTAAAACTTGAAGTGACTCATATGCAATAATTACTGGTGCATTCCTTAACACCATGGTGAGAAAGTCCTGGGCAGCCAGGATGTTTCCCTAGATAGCTAAGGAAAGGCCAACAATAATTCAACCTAATCCCACATCAATCATTAGGCATAAAGCAATCAAGTGTCGCCATGAAGTCGTGAGGTATACCCCACAGAATATACGAGCTAAAAGATAAGAAGAAGGCCAGCAGGCAAGCAAGGGGGCTGAGATATTCCAGGCATTGGGCTTTAGGATGTCTCAGTTATCCCTTGTTGAGTTATTTACTCCCCAAATTGTGATTCCTCACCACATGGTATTTGCTTTGAACTTATGACCGTCAGTGTCGTGTAGTTCGGCATGGCGGTGAATCAGGGGTAAGCAAATTTATGTTTGAATATAAATCGCCTAGTAATATTTCTGAAGCTCTGCCCAGACATTGTGATGGAATATTGGCCACATTCCACTCACATACTTTGGTCTGTCAAGACTGCAAGGTGTCTACTAGTAATATTGCTGGCATGTGAGAATCATGTACCACATGTCTCTTCTACTTCTGCCCACATGGCAAAATCATGTTATCATATTTTCAACAAAATATACACGTAAATACATTCACAAAATGCATATGAAAATAATCAGTAAGGTTTATACATTATATCTATATATTTTTATCTATAAATATATCTAGGCCTCACATGTTTTCTCTCAATGTCTCCCCTTTCAAATACCACGTTTCATAAATATACATGGTCGGGAAAGTTTTGTGTTTTCCCAATATCAGAATATAAATGTGTACACACTCCTTACTATAATCGTAACTATTGTGTTATTACACTCACCCCCAGTCTTATTGCAGCAATAAAGATCTGTTTTGGTATAATCTACCAAAGATGGAGTTGGATATGGCAGCCCACTTCATGTAAGGTCTGCTTAGCACAGCAGCTATGGTCGTTGTGAACCGGACGGAAGTTGTTAGTCACAATTTCCGGTGCAGCAGTACTAATAGCGTATCGCTGTATTCCCGTTGCTAGGGAGTGACGGACATGTACTTGGTATTAATGATAAGGGTTGAAGACAGGGGATTTCCCTTGTGACATCATTTGATGATGACGTGAAAATATGTGCTGTCCCCAATAGTACAGTGTGTAGTTTTAGTGCAGCAAATGTCTGCGTCGCCAATATGACGTCATTATTAGTAATTTAGCTGCCGTACTGAATCCAGAATGTAAATTAGGAATTCCACTAACGTAGTAGTGGTGGTGTTTGCATAGTGATCCAGACTCATCCCGTCACACCGTTCCCGCACAAACCAGACAGGTTTGCAGACGGTATCCACTCAGCGAGTTTTCGGACATTTGCTTGTCGTTGCGCCCGTCAGAGCTGTTCCAGGCACGACAGACATTCGGAAAACTACCTAGTCAGAGCTGTTCCGAAAAAGAGCGGCATTCGGAAGCTAGGTAGTCAGAGCTGTTCCTAGCACGAGAGACATTCGGACGAGACATTTCACTCGGACGTAATTGTTTAGTGTCAATTTTTAGTTTGCCACCCGTAGGACGACACTTCCGACTTCCGGTGGGCATTTTTTAATGAGGTTAGCCTTCCTCTGGTTTCGAGGCACGTTGGACTGTTGTGATGTCGCCAACATCTCAGCTGGTCAAGATGAACGATCAACGACATCGCGGTCGGCCCTCAAGGGAAGGCAGGGGCAGACCATGGGCATTCTCTCGCTATCCAAGGAGGCTTCCATAATTGCAGAGCCGGCACAAATTGCTCTAAGACTGGGCTCACCCGAGGAGTTGCCACGTCCTGCTCATGGCTGCTTTAGTTCCTCACTTCCATGTGTTGGGCATCCCGCTTGCCACTGATCGCTCAAGCACACACCAGAAGCGGTCAGACTGCGAGCGACATCCACTCGGTAAGCTTTTGCTTTTGACTTCAGACCACGCAATAAGTTCGCTCGCCGTGCGTTCCATTTTGCGTCATTGAGACGTTTTTCCACTTTTGTCTACACTCTCTATGAGTTAGATACAGACAGTTTTCGTAACCATTTCCTTCGACTGGGGCATTTTTCTGACTTTTTGTACTCGCTCACGAGGCAGGCTACATGTGCTGCCGGCTCAGCACCTTACCTTCGTGCAGCGGTGAACGAGAAACGGCCTGGCTCTCTCATCCTGGAATCTCTCATAACCCCCAGCTGAGAGCCTTCGAACATGTATCAGACCTGAGCGTTTAGCTTGCTCAGAATCACGCCTCTATTTTTCGGTAGGTGGGTATCGGCCCGGCTCTCAGACCCGAGGGGATGAGAGTACCGATGAACATGATACTGCCCACTTATTGATATTTATACGTGGAATAAACACTTCTTTCAAACTCACTAAAGACACAACCATAGACCATGATATATTCAATGCTGTTACTAACTGTATTGAAAGAACTGGGTTGGTTTGGAACAAGATGACAAGTGTTACAACTGACGGAGCTCGTGCTTTGACTGAAAAAAAATGTAGGTCTGGTAAAGTCGAGACAAGCAAGTGAAAAAAGATTTTGTCACTTCCCTGTGCTGAAACAAGAAACCATTTCTGGTGAAATGACTGAAAAATACAAAGCCCAATTAGATGCATTAATTGAATAATTTGGATGGAGATTCCAAGATTTCAAGAACTTAAAGCCACAGTTCAATATTCTCAGTTCCCCTTTTAGTGCAGAAGCTGATACAGCCACAGAGGACATACAGTTGGAGCTGCTTGACTTACAAGCAGATCATGACCTGAAAGAGAAATTCAAGACAGATGGTTTTCTGGATTTATATGGATCTTTATCACAAGAATCATTTCCCAACATGAAAAACTTTGCAACTAAACTTGTATCATTATTTGGATCAACATACATTTGCATTCTCAAGCATTCTCTTGCTTGAAGATCAACAAATCTAAGAATAGGTCTTTATTGTCGGACTGCAACGTGCATGCTGTCATGCGAATTTCAACAAGTAAACTTGCTCCAGATTTCAAGAATATTGTCAAAAATTGCAAGAAGTTACATACATCTAATTAGAAATCAACAACTGTAGTGACCTTGTAGTCGCCGTGTGTCTAAATTAAAGCCATTGATAGATAATAAAGAATATTTGTTATAATAACAAGTTGTAAAATCGTGTTAACAAATTAGTAAAAGTTTGTGTCCGTATTGTCAAATATAATGTATAAGTGTATAAGAAAAATAAAACTGCAATAATTAGTTATTTATAATGCTTAATAACCTATAAATAATCAATAATTACCTATTGTGATAGGTTGCTGTAAACAAAATGGATATATGTATATGCGGCCCGCCAGTAGCTTTACATTTGTCAATGTGGCCCTCCGCACGAAAAGTTTGCCCACCCCTGTACTACATGATAGTGACAATTACCCCATATGGATAACAATCGAAACAACAATCGGATTAATAAGCCTGTCAGTGTACAACCTTGGGCTGCTGCTTTTGCTACTGACTCAACAACAGGACTATCATTCTGAGCCGGTGATGGGTCCTGACTATAATTTCTCCTTGAAGTTGAACGGGTTAAGGGTAATGGTGAAATCGAATCGAATCGAAATGAGGCAATGAGGGGAAATAATCATAATATAAATCTATATTCAGGCCAGCACGGGAGATAATGATAGATATTTATTCGTGTAAAAGATATGGCGGTAATGTAATTTTAACAAACACGTAAACCATTTTACTTACTACTTTCCGTTGAAGATTTCCTTCAATTATGGAAACATGTAATATGTTTATTTGTGTTTTACTATATTGCATTAATCTATACATGACTCTTAAAATTGTATAATATCGTACACAATATTAGTTTACTTAAAGAGGGATAGGTCTGAACGCATACCTGCTTAACAGTAGTATACGTTTGGCCAAATGTACATTATTTTTGGCAGGTACACGCTTGTACCTTGTAATTATACTAAGCCTTTTGGCTAAGATCAAAGTGTATTTGCTGACTCTCCACGTAGTACGCTTGGTCTGGTCGGAGGTCGGGATGATCCTTCTCGGTCCTTGGGCTAGGATCAAGTGCATTTGCTGTCTGCCCCCCCCCCTCTCCCCCCCCCTCCCCCCGTTGTGCACTTGGTCTGGTCGGGGGCTGGGATGATCAAAACTCTTCACATATCCTCACATTAGATGTGGGTCTGGTGGACCACTGTGGGCAATGGCTCACAGTGAGACTAAGGGTCCACACACAAAAAGGGTGAGACGGGAGAACCAGATTGGCTGGGGTAACCGCAACCCCCCCCCCCCCCCCCCCCAAAAAAAAAAAAATATCTGCACTTGATCTTGTCAGGTCCACAGGCAGAGGTCAACAAAATGGCACACAGTGACGTGGGGACCTAATGGGGTGGCTCTGGCCCCTGTGGAACAGCGATCCCCCATAAATTGTACCTTGTGGCAGCTAAGATCACAGTATGGATTTATCTGCACTTGATCTGGCAGAGGTGGCATCCAAACTGTCACTCGAATCACCAAATGCCTAACACTGTCAGACTGACCTTGGTATATTACAGTGAGTCGAAAGAACCTACAAATAAAAAGTAACTAATGAGGTTAATGAAATGATATCATGTGCTGGCCATGTACGTGACACCAGGGACCATCATTGCGTGGAAAGTAAATGGCAAAGAATCTACTGCAATCTCCGCCACTTGGCGTATCAGTAGTTATATATAACGTAGACTGTCTGTATGATCTCACTCTCAACTGTGGTAATTGTAATTGTGAGCTCATTGCTTCGAATTTATTTATCGGCGAATATTCTATTTATCAGCATTACATTACTGGAAGATAGGTGAGACATCAGAAGACGATTTAGAAAATATATGCAATAAGGCAAACCCACTTATTGAACAAATTGCACCAATACTAAAGAACACATACATATTGGTAGATATTGTAACTGAACTATACAACACAATCGTGTTTCCAGGTATATGATACCAATACCAAACCCGGACAATGACAGAAACATTGAAAAGAACAATTACAACAGCGGAAATGAAATTCCTGAGAAGACTAATCAACGTATTAAAAAGAAATACAATCAGAAATGATGAAATCAGGACTTAAGTAGTGATTAAAGCAGTGCTAGATTTCATTAGTAAACATCAAGTGAAAGAGTTCAGCAGCAAAACTAGGTTACCAACTGACACTTTACCACAACAAGCAATGATGTAACGACCAAATGGAACCAGAAGAAAAGGCCGATTATGTAAACGATGGGCAGAGGGGATAACAGCCCCATACATGAAGCCCATAAACGGGTACTCTCCTGCTTGTTATGCTTCACCTCGTGTCACAAAATAAAACCGTGTGTTTAACAGGTTGATTATTATAGAGGATTTTCGGATTAAGCGGACGATCTGCCAGCGACAACTATTTTTACTAACAGAGTAAACACAGCTGCACAGGTTACATCGGGGCAGCACATATACACATTTGGTGGTGATGGAGACAGATCCCGGCAGCGCCGTGGCAGTTTGTCAACATTTGAATACAAATGGAAGCAGTGGGGTCAGCCCATATACACATTTGGTGGTGAGTGAGGAGGAAGTGAGTGCGCTGAATCATACATCGTTTTGACAAGTCGGATGGAAAACGGAAGTACTCAGCAAGGAAGTAAACAGTCCATATGTCATATAGTTTCCGGACATCACTCAGAGGGGCAGATTGCTACTGACAGCTTGTTGAGGAAAACTCTTTGTTGGAACTCGACAGCAACTCGCTGGCTTGTTTTGAGAATCTAAACCTGTGATGAAAAATCTAACATGGAGGGAGCCAGAGGGAGGATGGATCCCTGACAGGGGATGATCTGCACCTGTGTTGGGGCATAAAGGATAACGTCACGTGGCCAACTTTGGTAGTTTGCCATATAAACCCGAGTTGGGACCAACTAGGGGGACTTGAAAATGCTCTAGTCGGAGTGCCAGGGCACTGCAGTGCTTAGTGGAAATAATAACTACCGTGTGTTAATTAGTGACTTAATTTTACACGTGCCTATAATGGCAGATGTAGATATGATTGATAGGACTGCAGTAGTGCCATTTAAGGTATAACCTATTATTATATTAGTTCTAATTAATATAGACTGTGGCCTTGTTAAACTATAGTGTGATGATTAGCACTGTTAGTGGAAACTAGTTAGAGTAGAATAGTGATATTAACTCTGCTAGTTAAGAATAGATTAGTGAAGTGTTGATAAGCTTTACTAGTTGAGAATTTAGTGATGAGGGATAATTGGGATCTTCCCGTAGGTGTCCCTGGTGGGCGGGGTTCCACATTCTGTTTGCTGATTTTTTCTTTGTCATAGCCTGATTCGGCTCTAGGTGGGTAGCTAATCTGCTCTATGACTAAGTCTAGTTAGCTAAAGATCATTAAGCAAGGTGATAGGCTTACACTCAGCCGAAAGGATCAGTGACTAGTACTATCACCAGATGTGTTGTTTCTATCCTAGGTTCCCTACCAGATCCAAGGAAACTCAACAAAGTTTTGGGAAAGATACAAATCCCATTCGGAAGAACACCAGTTCAACAATCAATAAAGTTGCATACAGAACGTAACTAAAGCTAGAAGGAAGTTGATTCACCAAAGAGAGTGATGCGTACTGATGCACCACACAGCATCAGGCAGTAGTAACGAACTGAAAACATTAAGTCTAATAATTACATAGTGTGATATAATCTCGTTAATAGAACACAAGACTTGATACTTGAGGCTAGATAGACACGAGGGAGGATCCAGTACAGTAACAATTAACAGTAGTAACTGTGTACACACTACAAAGGACTTGTGCAGTTTTTTTTAAGGAACGATAGGAACGGACATTGTGTAGAGTGCAACCGGTCCATGATTAACTGTTAATACCACCGGTGTCTATTTCGGATGATCTTGAAATTGGATTACCAGAGGTCTACAGAGGCAAAGCAATATCCGGCAAGATGGTTTCGGCACTGGGTGAGCTGTACATGTTCTGACGTAACGTGCTGTGGTCTATCTTTGCTGGGATCAGCTGACTGGGTTGTTGTCTGAGAGTCCGATTCTACACACTTTATAGAACACGTCACACATTTTCTTAACATACACGTCTCATATACGTTACACTTTTCTTTTAATAAATTAATCTTTATTAATCTTTAGAAGCAAGAGTTGTTGAGTATGTTGCGTTGGGGAAGTATGAGAAGGGGGCATAGTACGACAGTGAGAGAGTGATAGGAAAAGGTGTCCATAGGCTGATGGAGTGTGTTGGACGGAAGCTGGTGGATTCTCCAGAATATTGAGAGGAAAAAAAATATTATAATGTGGGTGTCGAATCTCCTCACTCCAGGGACGACACTTTAAAGGAGGACACGACATTATTGGGGGCTCGTAAACGGGATCTTTGGACAGCGGGATCTCTCGTAAACGGGATCTTTGGACAGCGGGATCTCTCGTAAACGGGATCTTTGAACAGCGGGATCTCTCGTAAACGGAATCTTTAGACAGCGGGATCTCTAATAAACGGAATCCTTGGACAGCGAGATCTCCTGCAAGCAGGAACCTTTGACAGTCGGATCTTCTCACAACGGTGTCTTTGACACGGGATCCTTAGTTATAAAACGGTGATATCATATTGGAGAATCCAGCTAGAGTGAATGTGGATAAGGATTAGGACTAATATCTTACCTGTTCACACTTCACACGTCTGCATAGGTCTGTGGTCCTGATTCTACTCTTGTCACTGAGTGAATGTGCTGTGTGTAGTAATATCTAGATTTATAGTACTTGTTCATATATCTGTATAGTAATTTGCAGTTATATTGAACTAGACCTGCTAGCTTACCTCTCTGTATAATGGCCACCCCTAAACTAACCACGTTAGAATTAAAGGCAAAGGGGGAAGAAATGGGATTGGCGGGTTCTGCTCTAACGGATTACATACAGGAAGTGGAGAGAGAGAGTATCGTCAAGCAGAAAGGGAAGATCGAAAGGCCGAGCTGGAATTGAGAAGGATGGAGTTGGAACAAGCAGCTAAGAAATTGGAAGCTGAGCAAGCAGCTAAGAAATTGGAAGCTGAGCAAGCAGCTAAGAAATTGGAAGCTGAGCAAGCAGCTAAGAAATTGGAAGCTGAGCAAGCAGCTAAGAAATTTGAAGCTGAGCAAGCAGCTAGGAAATTTGAAGCTGAACAAGCAGCTAGGAAATTAGAAGCTGAACAAGAAGCACAGAAGAGGGAGCACGAGTACCGGATGCGGGAACTCGAGCTCAAGAGTCAATCTAATGGAGAAACTGAGGGAGCAGTTGGAGGTTCCTCCATCCCAGGATCAACACCAGTAGGTGGACATGGGTACCATGCTATGAAGTTTCCTTTAGCGGTCTACGAGGAGGACAAAGAGAAGATTGACCAATACCTTCAACGCTTCGAGGCTATGTCAGTTGCTATGGGTCTGGAGCGTAACAAATGGAATCTTAAGCTATCCCAGGGTTTACGCGGGACCGGATACGAGGTTTATTCTCGCCTGCCACCAGGACATGAGAACAATTATGACGAGTTAAAGACGGCTCTGCTGAAACGATTCGAGGTTACGTCACATACCTACCGGAAAAAATTTCGAGCAGCGAAACGAGAACCGGGGGAGTTGTTTGCCGCCTACAGTTTTCGTCTAAAATCTTATCTCCATAAGTGGATGGATTTGGCTGGGTTCGCACATGTCTATGAGAGTCTGGAAGAGCTCATGGTGGTCGACCAGCTGAAGAAGCAAATGTCTAAACCTCTCAGGACGTTCATGTGAGAACAAGGAGCGGAACGTATTGACCTCGTGAATAAATTAGCAGAACGATTCGTCGAGGTACATGTGGAGGCAGGGGAAAACCTTTCAACCAACACCAAAAGTCAAGAGAAACATGACAAGAAGAAAGCCAAAAACTCAGGAACCAAAAAGTGGGAACCTTATGTGCAAAAATCAGAGGATAGTTCAGAGAAGAAGAAGGAGGGAAGCAAGAGCACTTCAAGCTCTACACCTAAACGACCGTGGTCGGAGAAGTGGTGTTCAATTTGTAAGTCACCCTCCCACAATACGAGGGACTGCAAATCGAAGGCTAAGAACCCTCACTTCGCAGCATGTCAAGTGACTTCCAAGGAGGTTGTCACAGAAAATGCCAAGGTCAACAAGGAAGCTCGCCACCAGGAGAGCTCACTCAAGTCCGACAATAGAAAATCTGGGACAGGGAAATGGTGCAACCAATGCAAGTCAAACACGCACAATGCTATTGACTGCAGGGGAAAGTCAGGAGACACTCAATTCGTCGTGTGCTCAGGAAAACCTAAGGTGGAGCCCACCGAACAGGTCGAGGCCGAGGAAGAGACTCCAGACCAGGAAAAACCACCTGTAGTGGAATTGGTAGAGGTTAACGGTCGTCAAGTGGAGTGTTTATACGACACAGGACTGGACGGGGAGGCCGTGATTTCTGCGGATCTGGTACATCCAGAACAATTCACAGGTGAAACCTTGGATATACAGCCTGCACAGAAGAGTGCTGTAGTCATGAAGTTGCCCATTGCTAATGTGGAGATTCGGTCAAGGTACGTCACCGGCACCATCAAGGCCGCTGTATTGACCGATCCCATTTTTCCAGTCATCCTAGGTTGCCGGTATGTCTTTCTGGGAATGCCCAGGGAGCCAATCCATATGGGGGCAATGCAGACTCGCTCTCAGACGAAAACGGAAGAGGCAGACGCAATTGTGACTAACCCAATGCCGGGGGAGCTACGAACTGCCCAGAGTGAGGATGATACTTTACGTCCTTGCTACAAAAAGCTGCAGAAAAGTGCTGATCCACCAGGACGGGGGCAGTACTACATGAAGAATAGGATACTCTACAGGAGAGCAGGAAGAGGATACAACCTATACGGTCAGTTGGTCGTCCCGAAAGCTCACCGATCCCAGATTCTTCATATGGGGCATACCATCTCCTTTAGTGGACACATGGGTATTGCCGCCACCATGCAGCGGATTTCCTGCCACTACTATTGGCCGGGAATGACAGATGATGTGCGTCGGTATGTGAAGTCATGCCCTGAGTGCCAGAGGGTGGCACCGAAACACTGGACAGCACCGGCGGTGTTGGGTGAGATGCCCATCATGAACTCTCCTTTCGAGAGGGTAGCCATTGATATCGTGGGTCCACTTCCCAGGACTAGGAAGAGGAACATGTATATACTCACAATGGTGGATTGCTGTACAATGTGGGGTGAAGCCATACCGTTGACCACGATTGACTCGAAAAGAGTGGCGGACGCACTGATGGAGGCCTTAACCAGATTAGGCTTTCCGGGTCAAATTCTGACGGACAATGGATCTCAGTTTTGTGGAAAACTCATGGAGGAGGTATTTAGGGTGTTTCACTCTAACCACATACATACCAGCCCTTACCACCCTCAAGCCAATGGACAAGTAGAGCGTTTCAACGGCACGTTGATGACAATGCTCAGGAAATTAGCGCAGGAAAAACCTGATAGGTGGGATGAATATATCCCAGCAGCACTCTTTGCCTATCGGGAAGTTCCTCATGGCTCAACAGGACTACCACCCGCTACGTTGCTGTTTGGTCGTCCAATCAAAGGACCGTTGGAAGCCATGTTGAGGAGTTGGACTGAAGAGGGGACGTCAGAAGAAGTGATCTCATCCTATCAATACGTGGAGGAACTGAAAGAAAAACTCCACAAGGGATGGACTCTGGCAAATCAAAACTTGAAAAAGGCCAGGAAAAGACATGCGGCTTACTACAACCGTAGGTCTAAAGAAAGATCTCTAGAGGTGGGAGATAAAGTCTTGTTGCTACTCCCAACGGGAAACAACAAACTGGAGATAGGTTGGCAAGGACCATTTCCCGTGGAAAGGGTGATATCCAGAACCAACTATCAGATCCGGATCCGGGGAAAGTCGAAGATTTTCCATATCAATCTCTTGCGGAAATATGAAGAGAGACCCGGAGACAAGGCAGCTCACCTCATGGCAATGGCAATTGCAGTGGAGACAGAAGTGGGAACCCGCGAGGGCAGGGAATATCCCTTAGTACACCAGGAAACCTATAGGGATGTGCAAGTGAACCCTGATCTGACCTCCCAGGAGAGGGAAAGGATAACCCAGGTTCTCAAGTCTCATAAGGAGATACTGACTGATAAACCAGGACGAACGAGGTTGGTTGAGTTCGAGATGACTTTGACCACACAGGAGCCGGTTCACCAAAAGGTTTACCCAGTGCCATTCTCTAAAGAAAAGGCCTTGGAGGAGGAAATACAAAAATTGCTGGAGGATGACGTGATTGCACCATCCACATCCCCATACAATGCGGGGGTAGTTTAGTTACGCAAACCAAGTGGAGAACACCGGTTGTGTATAGATTACCGACTTCTGAACAGTCATACACAGTTTCAGGTGGAACCTTTGCCGAATCCAACTCAGTTATTCGCTAGGCTCCATAAGGCTCGGTACTTTTCAAAGGTGGATCTGAGTCGGGGGTACTATCAGATACCAGTCAAACCGGAGATTCAACCACTGTTAGCCTTCAGTACACCCAGTGGACACTACGAATTCAAGGTCATGCCCTTTGGACTCAGCAATGCACCTAGTGTGTTTACACGTATGATGAGGACTTTACTAGATCCGTTACAGGATCCGTCCATCATCTCATTCATGGATGATATTCTGATTTCCAGTGACAGCCTGGATGACCACTTACAATCCTTGGAGAGAGTGTTTAATAGGCTCAAGGAAGCAGGGCTTACTGCTCGTCCAACCAAGTGCATGATTGGTTACCAGACTCTGGAATTTCTAGGTCACACCATCACTCCAGGACACATTGTTCCAGAAGTGAAGAACCTGGAGAAAATCAGAAATGCACCAAGGCCAAAAACGAAGAAGGATGTGCGATCTTTTCTCTCGTTGTGTGGGTTCTACCACAAATTTATCCCACATTTCACGGAATTGGGAGCTCCGTTGACGGAAACCTTGAAAAAGGGATTCCCGGATCAAATCATTTGGACACCAGAATGTGAGAATGCCTATAGTCAGTTAAAGGAGGCCTTGGTCAGCAAACCTGTATTACAGCTCCCTGAACTTTCCAAACAATTTGTGTTGAGAACAGATGCGAGTGCGATTGGAATTGGAGCCGCTTTGTTACAGGAAGGAAAAGACGATGCTTCGGTTTTGAAACCTGTAGCCTACGCAAGTAAGAAACTTCTACAGGCGGAGAGGAATTATTCAACCGTCGAGAGAGAGAGTGCTTGTCCCTCGTATGGGCAGTGCAAAAATTTCAGCCATATTTGTATGGAGTTAAGTTTCGGGTCCAGTCGGATCATCAGCCCCTGATGTTCCTGGCTACTTCTCAGAAGCTCAACGCACGTTTGATGCGGTGGTCGTTGTTACTTCAACCGTATAATTTCACAGTAGAGTACATTCCTGGGAAGGAAAATGTTGGAGCGGACTTCTTATCAAGACACACAGCTCCTGAAGAAGAAGAATGAATCATCTGGATTAAACTCACGGTGGAGAAGAGTGAGATGGACTACTCTCTTAAGAGGGGGCCTATATCACAAAATAAAACCGTGTGTTTAACAGGTTGATTATTATAGAGGATTTTCGGATTAAGCGGACGATCTGCCAGCGACAACTATTTTTACTAACAGAGTAAACACAGCTGCACAGGTTACATCGGGGCAGCACATATACACATTTGGTGGTGATGGAGACAGATCCCGGCAGCGCCGTGGCAGTTTGTCAACATTTGAATACAAATGGAAGCAGTGGGGTCAGCCCATATACACATTTGGTGGTGAGTGAGGAGGAAGTGAGTGCGATGAATCATACATCGTTTTGACAAGTCGGATGGAAAACGGAAGTACTCAGCAAGGAAGTAAACAGTCCATATGTCATATAGTTTCCGGACATCACTCAGAGGGGCAGATTGCTACTGACAGCTTGTTGAGGAAAACTCTTTGTTGGAACTCGACAGCAACTCGCTGGCTTGTTTTGAGAATCTAAACCTGTGATGAAAAATCTAGCATGGAGGGAGCCAGAGGGAGGATGGATCCCTGACAGGGGATGATCTGCACCTGTGTGGGGGCATAAAGGATAACGTCACGTGGCCAACTTTGGTAGTTTGCCATATAAACCCGAGTTGGGACCAACTAGGGGGACTTGAAAATGCTCTAGTCGGAGTGCCAGGGCACTGCAGTGCTTAGTGGAAATAATATCTACCGTGTGTTAATTAGTGACTTAATTTTACACGTGCCTATAATGGCAGATGTAGATATGATTGATAGGACTGCAGTAGTGCCATTTAAGGTATAACCTATTATTATATTAGTTCTAATTAATATAGACTGTGGCCTTGTTAAACTATAGTGTGATGATTAGCACTGTTAGTGGAAACTAGTTAGAGTAGAATAGTGATATTAACTCTGCTAGTTAAGAATAGATTAGTGAAGTGTTGATAAGCTTTACTAGTTGAGAATTTAGTAATGAGGGATAATTGGGATCTTCCCGTAGGTGTCCCTGGTGGGCGGGGTTCCGCATTCTGTTTGCTGATTTTTTCTTTGTCATAGCCTGATTCGGCTCTAGGTGGGTAGCTAATCTGCTCTATGACTAAGTCTAGTTAGCTAAAGATCATTAAGCAAGGTGATAGGCTTACACTCAGCCGAAAGGATCAGTGACTAGTACTATCACCAGATGTGTTGTTTCTATCCTAGGTTCCCTACCAGATCCAAGGAAACTCAACAAAGTTTTGGGAAAGATACAAATCCCATTCGGAAGAACACCAGTTCAACAATCAATAAAGTTGCATACAGAACGTAACTAAAGCTAGAAGGAAGTTGATTCACCAAAGAGAGTGATGCGTACTGATGCACCACACAGCATCAGGCAGTAGTAACGAACTGAAAACATTAAGTCTAATAATTACATAGTATGATATAATCTCGTTAATAGAACACAAGACTTGATACTTGAGGCTAGATAGACACGAGGGAGGATCCAGTACAGTAACAATTAACAGTAGTAACTGTGTACACACTACAAAGGACTTGTGCAGTTTTTTTTTTAAGGAACGATAGGAACGGACATTGTGTAGAGTGCAACCGGTCCATGATTAACTGTTAATACCACCGGTGTCTATTTCGGATGATCTTGAAATTGGATTACCAGAGGTCTACAGAGGCAAAGCAATATCCGGCAAGATGGTTTCGGCACTGGGTGAGCTGTACATGTTCTGACGTAACGTGCTGTGGTCTATCTTTGCTGGGATCAGCTGACTGGGTTGTTGTCTGAGAGTCCGATTCTACACACTTTATAGAACACGTCACACATTTTCTTAACATACACGTCTCATATACGTTACACTTTTCTTTTAATAAATTAATCTTTATTAATCTTTAGAAGCAAGAGTTGTTGAGTATGTTGCGTTGGGGAAGTATGAGAAGGGGGCATAGTACGACAGTGAGAGAGTGATAGGAAAAGGTGTCCATAGGCTGATGGAGTGTGTTGGACGGAAGCTGGTGGATTCTCCAGAATATTGAGAGGAAAAAAAATATTATAATGTGGGTGTCGAATCTCCTCACTCCAGGGACGACACTTTAAAGGAGGACACGACACCTCGACACCGCAAGGTACAAGAGAAACAATATGAAATAGGTAGAAATATCAAAACAATTATAATCGTCATGATCATGTGCATTGCCATCAGACAATCATGTATCTCCACACATCTGCGTGCTTGGTGCTCTGAATCAGCTCCACTAATGTCAATCCTCCATGATACCTTCAAAGTTCACCCAGCATCATTTCATTAATTCTATCTCTGCCACTGATGAAATTCCTCCATGATACCTTCAAAGTCCACCCAGCATCATGTCTTTGGTTCTGTCTTTGCCAGTGATGGCATTCCTCTACTATACCTGGCCAGGAAACTGCTGTAGATACTGCCATAAGGGGTTACAATCTGTGTCTCCAGTCAGACTACAGCTGTAGTTAATGTCATGGCCTCCATAGTCAGACTACTTGTTTTAAGGCTAATGCAGCGCAGTCTTCCTTCACATTTGTTTACCAGACCTGATCTGTAAAATCCCTGAGCTCCTCTATGTCCAACAACAGCCCCGTCTGCCTAGATGACTACTTACCATAAGAAGAACTCTCAAAATAAAGGCTTGAACTTCTACCTCTAGATATATCTTGTGTTGTCTTCTCCCTCTATCCAGCCCTGATACATACTGAACAGAACGTACCACATGTTGCTTGCACTTGTCCCCATCCTTCACAAGAATCTAGTTCCTCGAATGAACAAACCTTTCGAATACTGTGCTCAGCCTGGCCTATCCAGTATTGTCCTCTGTCTAACCTGCTGCCCTTTCTCTTCTTGACCTCACCGTGCAGTTGATGCTGTGCACTCATTGACTCTATACATGAGCTAATGTACATTGCCTATAAGAGAATTCATGATCGCCTACGCCATTGTGATGATATACTTCATATTTTGAAATATTAGTCTCACAGTTCACTGATATATTGTCGTCTATTTCTATTTTCACAATAATGCACACACCAACATTAAATTCAAATGTGAAAACACTATCTTCTTCTTCTTCTTCATCTTCTTCAGCTTTCCGAGCCATTGAGGTTCTTTGCTGCAAATACAATCCGTCTCCATTCGTCTCTCTGGTGGACCTTCTCTTGCCAGTCGTTGATTCCAAGTGCTTGTAGGTCTGTACATGTATTATCTCTCCACCGTCTTCTTGGTCTACCTCGGGGTCTACGGTCATTTATTTCCTGAGTGTAAGAGAGTTTTGTTTCCCTATTATCTTCCATTCTTTCTATATGCCCCAGCCATTGTAGTCTATTAGCCTTCATAATACCAGTGATTAGCGGGGACTTAAACAGATCATAAATGTCTTTGTTACTTCTTCTTTTCCACTCTCCACTTTGTGTATCCCTAATGGGTCCAAAGATGCGTCTTAAAATTTTGTTCTCAAAGGTTTGTAACAAGGCTTCGTCTCCTTTCGTTGTACTCCAGGTTTCAGAGCCATACAGCACAACTGGTCTGATCAGTGTTTTGTATATTGTGATTTTGGTGTTACGAGATAGCGCCTTTGATTTTAGTAGATGTTGTAGTGCATAGTATATCTTATTTCCAGAGTTGATTCTAGTTTGTATTTCTTCCCTTATGATGTTGGAGCAGTTGAAGATTGTACCCAGGTATTTGTATGTTTCCGTTCTTTTAATGGTCATATTATCTATTTGTATGTGGCCAGAGTTTTTAGCCATTCCGTCTCTTGAAATTACCATATATTCTGTCTTATCTTGGTTGATAACCAGCCCCATCTGTTGGGCTTTTTCCTTTAAGTGAGTCAATATTTCCAATGTCTTTTGTTCACTTTGCCCTATAATATCTATATCATTTGCATAACCAAGCAGCTTGGATGTTCCTCCAATATCACATTCCTCCTTTATCTTCCTTACAATTTTCTCTAGAGCCAGATTGAAGAGTAGCGGCGATAGTGCATCACCCTGTTTCAAGCCAGATGTTATTTGGAAGGGGTCTGATTTCCTGCCTTTATATGTTACTATATTATAAGTATCTTCCATGCATAGTCTGGTCATGTTGATTAACTTCCTTGGTATTCCAAATTCCTGCATAGCATTCCATAGACTATTCCTATGGACACTATCATAAGCCTTTTTAAAATCCAAAAATGTTATGGAGATCTCTTTTATATTCCCAATGTTTCTCGGCTATTTGTCGTAAGATAAATATCTGATCTATTGTTGATCTGTTTTGTCTAAAACCCGCCTGGTAGTCACCTAATATGTCTTCTGAATATGGTTTTAGTCTATTTAGTAATACTGCGGATAGTACCTTATAGCTTGTGGACAGTAGTGATATTCCTCTATAATTTCCACATTGGAACTTGTCTCCTTTCTTAAAGATAGGTATCAATAATGACTCTTTCCAGTCATGGGGTAATTCTTCTGTCCTCCAGATTTTTATTATTAGTTCGTATAGTTTTAGTTGTAATGCATGGCCACCTGCCTTTATAAATTCAGCAGCAATTCCATCAGCCCCAGTTGCCTTATTGTTTTTAAGTCGTGTGATTACATATAAGATTTCTTGAAATGTAGGTTCTTCAATTTGTGGTTCGCATGTTAGAACCTCTTCCTGTGGGAAAATGTTACTTGGAGCTTCACAATTTAGTAATTCAATAAAATATTCTTTCCATGTGTTGCGCATTTCCTCATTGGTATTTATCATATTCCCATTTTTGTCTTTTAAACCATATGTGTTTTGTTGGTGCCCTCGTTTCATTGACTTCAGTTTTTTTTTTTTTTTTTCTGAATTCATTTTTCTGGTGAATAGTTTCCATATCTTTGATTATATTACTGATATATTCTCGCTTCTGCTGTCGGACTATTGTTGTAGCCTCTTTACATTCACTTCTATAATGCTCCCCTTTTGGATGTTATTGATGTCATTTAACCATACATGTCTGGCACTCTTCTTCCTAATGACTGCTTCTTCACATTTTTGATTGAACCATCTGTTCTTTCTATGCGTGGTTAACACACCGAGACATTCTTCTGCGGTAGATTGAATTGTATTCTTGATGTTCAACCAAGTTTGGTCAACGCTTTCCTCCGACGGGTTTTGCAGAGTTTCAAGTTTGTGAAAACACTATACTACAGGAAATTAGGCAATGAGGGGAAGCAAATATAATCTACATCCATATTAAGACCAGAATGGGAGATAACGATAGATGTTTATTAATATAACAATAACAGTGGTTATTTAATTTTTAAAAATATTTGTCCCCTTTTGCTTGTTTCTTTTCTTGGAAGCTTTCCGGCAATTATGTAATCAAATAATCCTTGTATTTGTTTTTACTATCGTATATTAATCCACACATGACTATTACAGATTTATAATATCGTTCACATCATTAGTTTATGTATAGAGCGATTAGTCTGAACAATTATCTGCCTAACCATACGACTTCTTAATTACAGTATATTATAATTTTTGGCAGGTACACGTGTGTGCCCTGTAATTGTACTCGGAAGTATCTGCACTTGATCTTGTCAGGGCCACAAGCAGAGGCTACCAGTGTGTCACACATCGACTTGGGGACCTGATGGGGCCACTCTAGTCCCTGTAGGAATCTCGGGCCCTTTCCAAAATTGTCAGCCTCAAAGAGTGCAGTCAACATAACTTGCCTATAATACTGAAAATCTTTATGTTCTTCCATATGTGTACATAACCTTTACATGTTGTCAGAAGTGGGGAGGGGGTGGGGGGTTCGCTACCACCCAGTTATGTACAATCTATGGCTGATATTCATCATCATCATCAAGTGCCATGCCAGCTGGCGTAGGCGTTCGTGGCTCTCCACAGATCTCGGTCTTTGGTGTTCTGGATCAGCTCTGCTGATGGTATTCTTCCATGCCACCGTCTCAATCCATCCAGCATCATTTCTCTTGATCTGCCTCTACCTCTCTTCCTCTCGATCTTTTCAGTTGTCACGATGTTATCCCATGTCTCTCTTCTCACCACAATGCCAAAAAATATATTTGTCTCTTTCTTATTGTTGTACATAATATTCTAGTTTCATTAGCCCCATTTTAGTTTGTTACTCTGATAGTTCTAGGAATTCACAACATTCGCCTCAAGAACCACATCTCTGTTGCTTGTAAGTGCTTCCTAATTTTTTCATTTACATTCCAAGATTCTCTGGTGTCAAGGTCCTATAGGGGACATAAGAAAGGACAGATGTTAGAGATAGGGACATGGGGTGAGTAAGGGGGAATGAGAATAATCTAGATGCTGAAAGATCGGACTGTACCCGTGAAGGACAGATCAAAGTGAAGAGAACTGCGCAGTACGCCTAGCTTCAACCAGGCGTATGCGAGACACATGACTTCCCACGAGTTGCACGAGAGGCAAACATCTCGTGACCACCGGGCAGTCTAAGGGAAGGCAGACGGGCTTTGGACACGACTGAGAGAGGATGCATGACTGAGAGTGTAACAGGATAGACTCTACTATGTACTTCAGAGCTATTTAATAGCTGAGCCGTGTGACTTGTGTTTGTGTGTGGGGCTGTGATACGAGAGTGTAGTAATTGGTATCGTAATATTGCATTGCCACTGTCAAAAAGCTGAGGACAGAAGTAACAGAAGGATATAAGTTAGGGATAAGACTAAGATAGGATAGAGATAACATCCCTGAACAGGGAATAGAGATTCAAGGGACAGAAGTAGAAGATAGAACTCTTAAGCAGTGATCCAACAGGACAAGCACGTGTCATAAGTAGGACTCTGCAGGACATGACAGGGATTTACGCCCAGGTCAGAGCAGGAGACAATAAACACGGGAAGTACCCGTAAACAACGTTAACTAGAGTACAGTAACTAGTGACAGGCTACTGTACTACGTGCGAGGTAACCGAGCACGCAATAGTAGTGGCGCACGAAGATTCACAAGTCCGCAGCTGGACAACGCTGCTAAGTTTAGCCAGACGGGACTGGACAGCTCAGGAGACAGGTCGATGTATTTGCCCTGACCATTGTGTAGTTTTCAGAGCACAGTAGTATAGTGATGTGTTGATGATATATGTATGTTCATGTGAGCTCGTGGAGCCGATTGTAATCAGTACGCAATAAAGCGAATTTACCCTTTGTACACCTACGAGTTGATATTCGCGCGGTACAAATGAAGAATCCCTGTATGCCTGTCTAAACTAGGTTGTTGACAGGCAGGATTATTCTGGTGTCAGAAAGTGGTCTTTGAACCTATCCATAGTACCCACAGAAGTATTCTGGTGTTATAAAGTTGGTTTTGAACCTACCCATATTACGACTGATATATTCTATAATTATTATGGTAACATCATGGTGTCATAGCGTGGTTTCTTTACTACCCACGACAGTGATATTTTGATATCAGAATTGTTACTATAAAAGATATTATTTGTAAACTATCCACGAGAAACAATCATTGCAATTAGTATGATAGCACAATCAGAATGAGATATATATGTTGAATAATCACCCAGGAGATGAGAAAGTAAAGTGGTTATATTAACTGACCACTAAGAGGTGATTAAGATTGTCGAAATTTAAGAGATTCTCCCTTACAGGTATAACACAGTCTGCAACCGACGAGCTGAAGACAAGACGACATAAGACAGACGGACGACGATTCATTCATTCATTCATGCAACCATTCATATCATTCATATCATCCATATCACATTTTCGTCATCCATTCAGAAGGAATTGAGACATAAATAACATCGTGTATTTTCCAATAAAATTATGTATATTAATTGTTGCTGCTCTTCGTAACAGGATGTAACGTAGTAGCAAGCAGAAATACAGTACGAACGGAGAGAGAGTGAAACACTCCAAGGAATCAAGAAAACAACGAAATCAGATGAGTACAATTACTGTTTTGATTAAGTATATTAGCGAAGCATCTTATTTTGTTTCAGATTGTACTGTAAGTTTGTGGATATTAAATATTCTTGTTCTCATTGCCATTGGTGTAAAATCATAAACAGCAATAATGTCAACACTCAGCGAATTTATCCAAGCAGGGAAAGATCTAGAATTTAGTGGGGACAAATTAGAACAATGGGCTAAAAAGGAATACAAGGAATACACAGATAAGAAAACTATAAGTGAGAAAGAAGCAAAAGATGCTGAGAGAGATGAACAGGCGCGAGAAAGACAACATCAAAAGGAGCTGGCAGAGTTAAGTGAGGCCACCAAACAGAAAGAAATACAATTGAAGAAAAACAGCTAGAAATTGAGTCACAAACACAATTAAAGATGAAAGAAATGGAAATTGACTCACATGTTCAGATTGCTACCACAAAAATAAAAAGTCACGAGGAAGAGAACAAATTCAATAAGTATAAAGGGTTAGAGAAGCCCTATTGCCAAGAGTATTCAATTTCCGCATGGACCGAAAATGTCGAGTTCCAACTCAAATTCCAGAAGGTACAGTTAGAAGATTGGGCAATGATCTATATGAAGAATCTTTCTGGGGAGCCCTTAAAAGTAATAGAGTCAATTCCATCCGAATTAAGAAATAATTACCAATACATACATGATCGCATCATGCAACATTTTTTACTTGACGCTCCGGGATATCAGATTCAGTTTTCCAAGCTAAGACCGAAAGCTACAGAAACTTTCATAGATTATTTTTCAAATGTCCAAAGTATTTTCAATAAATGGCTTAACGCGGCAAAGATAGGAAAAAGTTTTGAGAAAATAAGGGATCTAATGGTAATGGACAAAATTATGTCCACTGTTCCAACCCCCTTTTCGAAGTTCTTATAACAAGCCGACATTGAATCACTTGAACAACTCGAAAAACGTGGGTCGGCTTATTTTTCTTCTAACAGAGACGTTTTTAAGACATCAATAGAGGAGTCAGAAATTGTTGCTTTTGCAAAAAGTCAAATGAGAAAAACTCCTAGTCAAAAACCATTTCAAATGAAAGATAGGCAAAAATCAAAGCCACCTCAGTGTAGGTATTGTCGTTTTTTCCATCATGAATTTTCTATGTGCGGTAAAAATCCTTCGTACCCGTCACACCTGGAAATGATGATTAAAAAGCAAGAGAACAAAAGAACCACGTATAGACGTGCCGTTAAATGTTTCTTTTGTCTTTCTTACGGACATTATTCCGCTAAATGTCCTGGACGGCAGAGATTGAGAGCCAACAATGCTGTACTTATTGATACCTCGTCTGAAAGTGAGAGCGAGCACGAAAGTGAGAATGAGAAAGTGTTACCATTCAATCAGTGTGAGAGTGTGTCAGCTGCTATTGATATTTTAAATTTTGATAAATGTAATACTTGTCACCAATTCCACGAAGATGGGATACTTAAATGTGGGCACACTGTACCGTTCTCTAGCGAGAACGCCAACGCAGCCATAGCCTCCAGAGACAATTTAGTGTTCCACGATGCAATGGTTAATGACCAGCCATGCCAATGTTTACTGGACAGCGGAAGTACATTAATCGGTTTGAGGAAAGAACTGGCCAAACCAGAGGATGATATGGGCGACTTTGTGAAATGCCGTACCTTTTCGGGTAATATTGAAAAGTACCCACTAGCGAAAGCCCGTATAAACACCCCATTCCTTTCCGGCACATTTATATACGCCATTCTACACAATCCGTGTACAGACCTGATTCTGGGGTGCCTACCAGAACTGAAAACCTGCACTACAGAAGATATATTAGCCTGGCAAGATAACAATAAGGCTAATGCAGTGACCAGTTCAGAAAAGCACAAACACCTCGAACCAGAACAAGAGGTGCTACTTCTATTGCCAGAAAAACGTAACTTACTATTAACATCATGGCAAGGGCCATTCAAAGTGGTACGAAAGATATCAGATGTCGACTATGAAATATCGATAAACCAAAAATTAAAGATATTCCATATCAACATGCTGAAACCGTATTTTTCAAGACAAGAAGAACAGACGACAGACAAACAGGATGCATCTACACCAATCAATTGGACGACAGACGAACATAACGCAAGTACACTAATTAGTTTGACAGAAGACGACGACAACACAACCAAACTTAATCAGCAAACAGAATACGCACTTAGTACCACCACAGTACTTAACCAAGCAGAAGACGACGACATGGAACTACCAGTTCCAACAGTGGACATAACAGCTACAATTGACAGCATACATATATAACCAAAACTCACAGACGAGCAGAAACAGCAGACAGTAGCATTAGTGACGGAGTACAAAGAAATTTTTTCTGACATTCCAGGTAGGACTGACAGAATCGAACACTCCATTCTTCTATCAGACTACACTCCTATAAAATGCCGACCTTATTCCATCCCTTTAAATTATAGACAAAAGCTAGACAAGGAAATTCTTGATCTGGGAAGGACTGGAATAATTCAAAAGTCTCAGTCGGAATACTCTTTTCCTATTGTCCTGGTCAAAAAGAAGGACTCTACCATCCGTCTCTGCGTAGATTATAGAAGATTAAATAAAGTCACCAAGATTGACGCAGAACCTCTCCCTTCTCGCGAAGATCTTATCTTAAACATGTCTACATCTATGATCTTCACTAAACTTGATCTCACGAAAGGATATTGGCAGGTCCCGATGAGCAAATATTGTATGTATTTAACTGCCTTCTAAACACCTCTAGGTCTTTATGAGTGGCGATTTCTTCCTTTTGGCCTTCGGAATGCGCCCGCCACATTTGTTCGCGTTACTAGAGATCTATTGCATGGAGTAACGAATACGGAGACATATATAGACGATATATGTATCCATACTGCATACTGGACCACACATCTACATAAACTACGACATGTCTTCGACAGAATTAACTTATTCGGTCTCACAGTGAAACCGACAAAAGTGGAGTTGGGACTGGAAGAAATTGACTTCCTTGGCCATACCATCACAAAAGGCCAACTGAAAACAGACAATAAAATTTTTACAAAGTTTTACACCTCACCATGCCAACCACCAAGAAGCAGGTGAGAAGTCTACTCGGGCTAGTGAACTATTATAACAAGTTCATCCCAAATTTAGCTGAGATTACCAGCATTTTTTCGAATTTGTTGAAAGCTTCTGTAAAAATAAATGTAAAATATGCTGAGTTAATAAACGCTTTATCAAAACTCAAGCAAATGTTTAGCGATGTACCAATATTACGTCTACCTAACCCGAACCTCACTTATTTTCTTAGGACAGACGCGAGCACTGTATCCATCGCCGGCGTACTAGGTCAACATTATGATGGGATTTTCCACCCGATCATCTATGTAAGCCGGAAGATTACACCTGCAGAGTCGAAGTACGGAGTCTCTGAATTAGAGGGGTTAAGTATCATCTACTGTGTCCGTAAACTTCATAGGTTTTTGGCAGGGACACATTTTGTCATCGAGACTGACAACTCCCCACTCACCGTCATGGATCAGGAGTCCACAGAAACAACCGTATTTACAGATGGTCTCTGATTCTTCAAAACTACTCTTTTACCATAAAACATATTAAGGGTAGTATGAACTTACTTGCTGACACTCTGAAAAGACCCGCTGACGTCGATATACCTGAAGTAACGCAGAGGAATGATCCAACATCACCATAGTCAGTGACACTATAATTATTCTGTGTCCAGACCGATGTGTTACAGACACGATAGTGCTCATAGATTTCTGTGTCGCCATAAAGTGAACTGTGCATAGAACTGTGTCATTACAAATTAAAACGGACAAGCACATCATGATCTTGCAACGCCGTCATTTATGATATTAGACACAACCGTAAGTTAGACAGGACCCAGGATCAGCGCGAAGAATATCAGACTTTGTAGATAACATTGTGAAATAGATTGATATTCGACTTCAAGGAACGCGATTTCACCATCACACCTTAAATTAGTTAAAAATATATTGTGATATGTATTATAACATGTTTTTATTGCAGTTGCATATAGTTTGAAATCTGTGTTAGGGTAACATAATTTATAAAAACATCCCCATTTTCGTTATCGATAGGACATTAACAACATTTACTGTCTAAATTTCATTTACAGTCATTTAGCAGTTGAGAGATCTAAAACTACGAAACTATATCCATTAATCTCATAATTACATTAGCAATTCATCATTAAGTTCATATATTTTAAGATAAGTTAGTTAAATAAATCATCACTTAAATTTACACCATTATTTGAAATTTACATCATCATACTTACAAATACAATAAGGTAATTAACACATTTTACCCCATTTAATTCATTTAGTTAGATTAGTTCCCTTAGTTTAGGTCATTCACTTAGTTAGCTTAGATCACCTCACGAAAGTATAATAGAATAGGTAGATTAGTCATCAAACCCAGGATTGATTACAAACAATCCTTGCAACCATGTAAATATTTTTGTACATAACATGACTAGTGCGAAAAGATAGCACAGTCATACGGCTTTACAACTCTGTAAACTGAGCCCAAAGTTAGTGTAAATATTTTTGCATTCAATTTCTCCTTATGACAATATTTTAATGACATTTTGTTTTTAAACTAATGTGGAGTGAATGTGTGAGAAGAAGAAGAGAAAAAGAAATTGAGTGAAAGTATTAAAAGCAGATGAGCGAAACATTAGTGCGACATTTTTCCGCACAGCGCGAGGTTTTGTAATTTGTATTCGTTCCATTTGTGTAACACACGTGTTGTCTATTTTTATATGTGTGATAGCCACAAATACATTACAGGTAAGGAAACATATTTTAAGCTTCCTAAACCGGCAAAGCAGTCATGAATCAGGCATACGCACTCATTTGTGACTGCAATAAACCGTTTTATGGCACTTGAAACATAACACTCAACTAAATTATAGACATACACACATGTTTGTAATTTACACAAACTTTAATGATAAACAAACACGCAAACAACCAGGAATACTTTCAGCTAAACTTGCATACAGCAGTCACTGGAAGGGGGCTTAACTCTAAACAGGGGACATTACACACTTACGAAACTCTGGTATAACATTGAAAGATGTTTTCACAAACGGAAGTTAGATAGGTGAAAAACTAGCACACACAGCATGTAAACGAGTTGGATTCACATTATATGGGGGGAGGGGGGGGGGCCTGAATATTATTCATGTATTGTACCCATAACAGGGACAATTTGTCCGGGTTGTCAGTTATTTGGCAATATGAGAAGCAGGTCTTGAAAAACAACGGCTTCGGTTCGAACAGCTCCCAGAAATATAGTGGAAGAGGAGCGTTAGCTCTGGCCAACAATACAGGTGTGTTGTGATAATGATTAGACAGTGGATGCATACAACAGTGTGACATCAGACAGTAGTAGTCAGTCATTATACCCAGAACATGGTTAGCAACCTCAACCAGCTCTTGACAAAATTAGACAGCCTAATTTTTAAGATAACCAAATTGCGTCACACCCATAAACTAAAGTTGGTGACGCAACACAGAGGGGAGGGGAGTATGTCAAGAAACTGAGGACAGAAGTAACAGAAGGATATAAGTTAGGGATAAGAATAAGATAGGATAGAGATAACATCCCTGATAAGGGAATAGAGATTCAAGGGACAGAAGTAGTAGATAGAACTCTTAAGCAGTGATCCAACAGGACAAGCACGTGTCATAAGTAGGACACTGTAGGACATGACAGGGATCTACTCCGAGGTCAGAGCAGGAGACAATAAACACGGGAAGTACCCGTAAACAACGTTAACTAGAGTACGGTAACTAGTGACAGGCTACTGTACTGCGTGCGAGGTAACCGAGCACGCAATAGTGGTGGCGCACGAAGATTCACAAGTCCGCAGCTGGACAACGCTGCTAAGTTTAGCCAGACGGGACTGGACAGCTCAGGAGACAGGTCGATGTATTTGCCCTGACCATTGTGTAGTTTTCAGGGCACAGTAGTATAGTGACTTACGTTAGGACAGATAGAGATTGTGCTTTGTAGTATTATAAATGTATTGATGTGATGATGTGTTGATGATGTATGTATGTTCATGTGAGCTCGTGGAGTCGATTGTAATCAGTACGCAATAAAGCGAATTTACCCTTTGTACACCTACGAGTTGATATTCGTGCGGTACAAATGAAGAATCCCTGTATGCCTGTCTAAACTAGGTTGTTGACAGTCACATTATTGCTGTATATTGACTAGTGCGAGAATAAACGCTGTTAGCGAGTGATGAAACAGTATTATGTAATTATATTCGAGAATAATAAATCATATGTTATTGACGCATGAATTTATGTTTCATCTATGCTCGTACTATTCTACCTGTCTTGAACCCTTCACTTTCAATTACCGCTAGACGCTGACAACTGGCATGCAGCAAAACTGGTTCTACATAGCACTTTCTCTCATTCTCTTATTCAGTAATAATGACTTATTGCATAAGATACTCTTCATTTTCTGAAATGCGGCTTTTGCCTGCCCTATTCTGCTCCTAATCTCTGTTGTACATCTTCCATCTGATGTTACAAATGCCCCTAGGTGTCTAGAATTATCCACTTGGTTAAGAATTTTTCCTTCTATTTCTATGTCACATTTTGGTGTCACCATTTTCTTTGATATTACCATTGTTACTGTTTACTTGATATTCAAGGAGAGTCCTTTCCTTGCACTCTCTGTTACTACAACGTCTAATAATTGTTGTAGGTCTGTTGAATTATCTGCCACCAATACTGTGTCATCTGCATAGCGTATATTATTTATATTATAACCTCCAACTAGTATTCCTGGCATTAATTTGATCTCTCTCATTATTACTTCGCTATACAGGGAGAAACGATCTGGTGACAAGACACACCCCTGTAGTACTCTTAGCTTTATCTGTTCGTAACTACCCTCTTTATTTCCCATTTTAATTGCTGCTACTTGGTTCCAGTAAATATTCTTTATTATTCTTAAATCTTGTCCATCAATGTTGATATCTTCCAACATTTTAATCAGTTCATCATGTTTTACTTTATCAAATGCCTTAGTATAATCTATGAAGCACAAATATATGTCTCTCTGTTTCTCTACTGACCTTTCTATTAGTGTCCGCAATGTATAAATTGCATTGCGTGTGCCCTTTTCTTCCACAAATCCATACTGTTCTTCACTAATTTCCATTTTTATTTTCTTTTTGGTTCTTCTCATTATGATTCTGAGTAGAAGCTTAGTGATATGGTTTATGAGGTTAATTGTACGAAAATCTTCACAATCAATTGCTCCTGGTATTTTTGGTATAGCTATACATACAGATTTCAGCATATCACTGGGTAAATATCCACTACTGTAAATATCATTCAACAATTTGGTTAATATATCTACTCCAAATTCTCCCAACACTTCTAATTCTTCTATTGTGATTTCGTCTGGCCCAGCTGTTTTTCCTTTCTTCATACGTTTCATAGCGTCAGCGACTTCTTCTTTCAGAATAGGTGGACCTTCTAAGTTACTATCTTCTGTTAATTCTTCCCTTTCTCCGTCATATAATTCTCTTATATACTCATTCCACCTCTTCATTATAGCATCTTCCTCTAATAATATCTTTCCTGTTTTTTATTTCAAACACCCTGTATTTATTCCTATTTTTCTTCCTGTAAGCTCACTGATTTGTCTGTACATATTTTTTGTATCATTAATGGAATTTAATTCAATTTTTTTTTGCATTGCTCGTTTAACCAACTTTCTTTAGCCTTCCCACATTTATCTTTTATTTCTTTATTTATCTTAGCGTATTCATGTTTGTCATTTTTACTCTGTTTTCTTTTGCCCATCAGTTTTAAGATTTCTTCATTCATCCATTTTTTCTTAGCTATTTTGCCTCTCTACGGTAATACTTCTTTGCTAGTTTGATGAATGGAGTCCCTTATCATTTCCCATTGTTCATTTATATTCTGTATTTTAGCTATCGCATTGTACCTACTGCTTCACGCTCTCTATGGGCGGCCGCCCCCGCACGCGTCAGGGCTCCGGGCGTTTGTCTCTTGCCGTGGGAGACGTTCAGCTTTTTGGGGTGTCCTTGCTTTATTCTGTGTTTGTCCCATAACTTAGAACATGTCTGCTCCCCAGCCTCCCCTCCCTCGGGGAGGAAAGCCTTGTGCACCCGGCGCTTCGTTGTCCCAAACAATCCTAGCACTGTGACCGTGGGAAGCCAGCTTCTTCACTGGCCACTGCCTCTGTCGCCTCCGTTCGTCATCGTTGCCATGTTCCTTCTTCGTACCCTGTTCACGGCGCCACACTCTGGGAAACCGGCCCTTCCTCTAGGTTCCTTGACCGCCGTCTTGGTCTCTGATGCGGAGTGCGGCTATTGCAATACGACTACCACCACTACGACTTCGGCTGACATTTGCCTGTCATGGCGACTGCGACTGTGTGGCGATTTGCCCCACTGCGCAATCCCTCCCTCACATGCAATGCCCTCGCTCGGAAATAAAATAGATAATAGAGTCGACGCGAGACAGTACAAGCTCTAGCTCTTAGTTGAGATATCGGATCCGAAGTTGGTTGCCCTGCAGTTACAGACATAAACGTTAACCATATTACTGCCGAGAGTTGTCCCACTCTATGTACGGTTGTTCCGCAGCCAGCATAAGGTATTTTCGTGTGCCTCACCGAGTTGTTTTTGTGCTCGAGTTCTTGCTTGTCCTTTGATGTCTAACTGTTTTACCAAGTCATACACGGAGTGGAAGACTAGACCTCTTACACCCTCCTCTACGTCGAATAGCCTGACAATGCACCCTTCCAGCCTCAGACTTGTGACTATGTCACTGTATGTCTACATCTTATACGCGTGATGTTGCTCGATTTTTGACTCATATGGGACGGTCAGCTCAATCAGCGTCAGCTATTTGGCCGACGAAGAGTGAAGTACAATATCGTGACACAATTGAAACTGTTGCATCACTTCAGGATACGCACCACGGCCCTTCAAATCCACAGTCAGCTCACAGTCATCCAGCCCAGCTCTGACGAAGTAAACCCCCATCTGCCTCGCTCCGAGCCCTCTGTTCGCACGCATTCTGGCTCCATCCACTATGGCTGCCAACTCAGCAAGGGCTTTATTGTAGCGCCATCTGAATCGTCCGTGGCAAAGGACTATTTTGCATGCAGACAACACGTGCTCCGCTGTCCTGGTATTCTCTTTACAGAGGGGGCGGGACGGATCGGTGGCCTTACTCCACTTGACCATGTTGGCATCTGACGGCAAGACATCGTAGAGGGATCGGACGATGAAACTTAAGAGCAGTGGTGCCATGCGCCTGACCTCATTCCAAGCTAGGGACTTCTGCAGTATCCCTTTCCATGACATCCACTGGCAATGCTGCGCCTGCTGGGCAGTCATGTGTACTATATCATGACGTCTCCTCCTTCACTGATCTCCTGAACCACCATGTGTCTGCGCTCCTTGGTCGTCCCCTCCTTCACTGATCTCCTGAACCACCATGTGTCTGCGCTCCTTGGTCGTCCCCTCCCTCACTGATCTCCTGAACCACCATGTGTGTTCGCTCCTTGGTCGTCTTCTCCCTCACGGATCCCCTGAACCACAATGTGTCTGCGCTCCTTGGTCGTCCCCTCCCTCACGGATCCCCTGAACCACCATGTGCCTGCGCTCGTTGGTCGTCTCCTCCCTCACGGATCTCCTGAACCACCATGTTTCTGCGCAGCTTGGTCGTCGCAACTGACCACATCGAAGCTCTGACATGGTGCACGAATCCCATTCTATTCGATAGGGTGTGCCCCATGACTTCCATCAGTTTATGTGATGCTTCAACTGCGCTGTCGACTCTCCGCTGCCTTCCAATTGTAAGCGCGGGTTGTGAGGTGCTGACTATTTCATCTGGAGAATCGCGCAGCATCCTCGCGTGTCTGGCTTTCCCGATTTTGAATTCTTCACTTCTTTGTGAGTGTACGCGCTCAGAACTTCTACAAGTTCATTAGGGTAGAAAAAAGCCAAAATTGATAATTGTAATTGTGAGCTCATTGCTTCAGATCTTCTATTAGGTGAATGTTCTATATATCAGCATCACATTAATGGAAAATAGGTGAGAAATCAGAAGACAAGATGGAAAAAAAGACACAGTAAGGCACACCTACTCATTGGACAAATGTCACCAATACTAAAACAACGAACACATATCAGTAGACACTGAAAAAAACTTCAGGCGTCTCCTCTGTCTAACCTGCTGCCCTTTCTCTTGTTCGCCTCACCGTGAAGTGGATGCCGATGTACTTTGCCGATAAGCGTGTGCATGATCGCATACGTTATTTGGCATGGCACATGATGATGATGATGATGATGATGATGATGATGATGATGATGGTGATGATGATGATGATGATGGTGATGATGATGATGATGATGATGATGATGATGATGATGATGATGATGATGATGATGATGGTGATGGTGATGATGGTGACGGTGATGATGATGATGATGATGATGATGGTGATGATGATGATGATGATGAATAATTACTACTTCAAAATATTATTCTCACTGTTCGTTAACATTGTGTTGTCTATTTCTATTTTCGCGATAATGTGTATCACATTAAACTAAAGTTTGATAACACTGA
This sequence comes from Cepaea hortensis, assembly GCA_963921405.1. Taxonomy (NCBI): domain Eukaryota; kingdom Metazoa; phylum Mollusca; class Gastropoda; order Stylommatophora; family Helicidae; genus Cepaea; species Cepaea hortensis. Next base: position 97,166,032 of record OY992888.1, read on the forward strand.
ACTACAAGAAAAGAAGCAAACCCGGGAAACAAATATAATCTAAGTAAATATTAAGGCCAGCAAGGAGGATAACGGTAGCTATTTATTCATTAGTTTACTTTAGAATGCTGGCTGTTGTGGATGGGGACGGAGAACTTATGGGAATGTCCCGAATGCTGTGATGTCGGTTCCTAAATCAATCAATCAATCATTAGTTTAGTTTTGTTTAGTTTAGTCGAAGGATCAACATCACGGCACACGGGTGTAACCCATAAGTGCTCCGCTATTCCTAAATCAAGCCTGAGTCCGGAGAAACTAACCTCAGTGCACGACCTCCGTTGCACCGGCGAGGATCCTGACATTACTTGGGTAGATTTTAAACTCGAAATGTTGCCCGGGCAGCGCCGTAAGGCTACTCTTTTTCGATTTCCAACTGCTAAGGGATATTTTATCTACGCAACACTACGCACGGGCGTCCGATCTCACTACCCAGAGTCCAGGGAAAATGTTGTTACTAGAAGTCCACTGATATAATCCCGGCCTTCAAAGGGGCTTGACACCTGGACATCCAGCACTCGAGGCGGACACCATACCACTGAGCAACCTAGCTATTTATTCATGTAACAGGAAGAAGGAAATATAAAGGATAGGAGGACATAGTTTCCTATTCTTAGGTGCTCAAAGACAAAGAAGCGCAACACTGACTTTTAGTGGGCCAGATAAGAAAAAGATAATAAGAAGAAAGAGAAAAAGAGCACCTTATGTATTCTATCCAGTTAACAAACGAAAGGAATAGAGAATTAGACAGAAGATTTCCAGGTGTTCTTAGCGGGGGATATACTGTTGTATACCCCAGACAAAAGATCACTGAGATGAGCTGAACCAACATTAATGAATGGAACAAACAATTTCCAACATTACTAGAACAACAAAGACTAAACATAATACAACAGCAAAGACTAGATAAACAAGGTAAAAACAATACGCATCAGTCTTTATTTTGTCCAATACTGTAGCACACATTCACAACTGTGCGGATGACAAAGTGTAGTTACTTATGGATAGGACAATCAACTCTCTACATCACTGACATTCATATAGGCAGTCTGCCGCATATAGCCAGACCTCTGCCTGTTGTGGCCGAGCCTACAGGGTGCTCCTAAACCCTGCTACGATACCTATACCGCCGGCTGACCAGGACTGGACAACAGAGAGACCATTGGAAAATAGAAAGTAACACAACTCTAAATCTGAGTATGAGCCTTACAGTGCGGAGACGGGACTCACCATCCTGAGACACACAACACACCACTATGGATCACTGTAGTACACAGCAGAAAATCAGTGGATTGAGCTCCAGATATTATCAAACCCCTGTGCCTCAGCCAAATCCAATATTATGCCTAATGCCACTAGAGAAAGTCACGTCCCCAAACTGATTGGGACACATTACAATAACAAGACCACAACTTCAAAAATAGAAGTATAAACATGAGTGTGAAAGGTTGAACCAGGAACTTCGCCTTTAACCACACAGTAACAAACTAAGGTATGGAAAGCTCGACTATGGGATCGGTTGGGAGGGGAGGCGGAAAATGTGAGGTAAGGGAAAATGGGGAGTAATTAAGGACCCAAGGTTGTTCCCTTCTACGACAGGAATCACATCCTGCAATAAAAGTAAACAACCAAAAAAATATTTAACAACTGTTAAATATTATTACTTTATTAACAACAACTTAAAAACTATAAAATAACTGCTTATGAATTAATAATATACACATACACTCATTCAGACACAGTCTGTCACATTATTCACACTGGCCAAGTTAAGCCCATGCACCAGCAACATACATGAGGACAGTTGGACATCACATCTCAACATCAAGTGACACAACAACATCATGATGCATGTGACAGCTAGTCACATGCTGTATACCTGGCCTCAACAAGACAACATTGTTTGAACCTACCCACATAGTTTTTACATATAACATGACATGTCAATAGAATGATAGCAAATCAATATATAGTCAGAATAACTAACAGCATATTATTTCTCATGGTGGCCAAACCCAGCTTCTCATATATATCAGGGCACACTCATGCGGCCTTATGATGGGAATACTTCACCAGCCACCAATTATTAAACTACATATCTGTCCACATTTAAAGGCTATCTACACACCCTGTTGATCTCTAGTTACAGCTCAAAGGCACCTCCGAGGTTTATTTACATTCTGCTTTTGGTCGCAGGATAATGCCAGCAGTAAGAAACCAAAATGCGATCTATTAATAGAATCGAGCTGTCTGCTGTTCCCGGAAGGTTGCATTCTAAAATCCAGCCGCTGCTTAACATTATTCCAACATTTAATCCCCCAACTTCAGTAAACTATTCTAGATACTTGTTAAAGAATTATAGGCAATTATTAAATGCATGGTTAGTTATAACTTATACCCCCTCCATTGCCTAGTAAAAGTGGAAAATCAATTTGCTAGCGTAAATCAACCGTGCTCCAGCTCCAACAGTAATGTTTCTGCGAGCCATATTCTGCAGGCTCTCTTCATTGTCCCCATTTTTAACAGGTCTATGCACCTGAATTAATGTATGTGACACCACCTTGTCACACACGTTCTTGACTGGAGATGGTGTGAGGGGGGCGATCACATTCCCCCTCTCTGCTTAGTGTCAGAGCGGCGGTCGGCCGCCGAGGCCACTCCAGCACTGAATCGCCGGGGCAAAATCCGCGCTCAATTTTTAACCATGCAAATTTCCCAGCATACCTCAGCCACGCAACATGTTCTGGAGGTTTCGTCAGCCAAACATCATGTGGAGCCGTGTCGTGTCACGCGGCTTCATTCATATAAATTATGGTGATTAATTAAGTTGTTAGAAAATATTTGTTACATTTTTCTTGCCTCTTTTCGTAGAAGCTCTCAGGCAATGATGCAACCACACAATCTTTTTATGTGTTTTTTACTATATTGTATTAGTCATATTAGCCTTACCAGACACACTCGCCACCGCCATGGATCGTAGTTATTGCCATATGACAGTTATTAAGCCTTTTTGAAGCACAATGTACCAAACTATCGTCTGTCAAGACGGAAAGGTGCCAATGTATTAGTCCATACATTAAACTTTTTTTTTCTTGCATATCCTTTTACAGGACATCGCTGTCAACATCAGCATCTTTCAGCTGTATGTTGATTTCTTGGCAAGATTAAGCTCAGTAGTTTGCCATTGCTTTCTCAGCGGCCGGTTCACATACCCCGTAAGTTACCGACGCGATTCGAACACTGCTGATTCTCACCGTCGTCACGTTACCTACGAGAATATACGAGATTAAGTCGCTAACCTCTAGGCCAGGAAGCCGGCACATTAATCTTACAATTGTATAATAGAGTACACAAAAGAAACATGGTTTGGGGAAAACTGCGAGGCAATTAATTGAACACCAACACAACACCCGGAATATCAAATTAATGCACAAAAGAATTGATGACATCACTAACAAGAGAACACACACATCAACGGGTTGCCTAGATACCATAGAAGGCAAAATCATAATAGAAAATGATCAGGTTTTTACATGCGTGGTCAGATTATGTGAGAAAACTTTATGATTATAAAGATAAGAACAATATGATCATCGGAATAATAACGGACAATGAATTTTGAAGTTGAAAGTTCAGAATACTCTTAACCATATGAAAACTGGCAAGACCCCGGGTGCAGATAGCATCACAATAGACATGATCAATGCCCTAGAAGAATATGGAATAGACCAAGTCACCAGACTGCTGAACGCAATATACGATACTGGAGATATACCTCCTGAATTATGTAGTTCTCTATTTATTGCTATACCAAAGAAATCAGGAGCCTTGGAATGCGATCAATGTCACAGACCCACGGTACTACTTAGGATAGCCGAGGACAGTACTAGACAGGAGAGACAGGGTAGATGTAGGGACTATAACATAGCAGCGACAGGTAGACAGGTGTATTCAGAAAGGTCATGGTTGTTTGCGTCTAGTGCAGGTAAATCTGTACTCGGGCCAGGCGTGTCCATCGGACCACACAAAGTATCACCAGATTCACGGGATGTAAGAGTCCGTGATCCGGATGAGCGTACCTGAATGAGACAGACGGGATAAGAGACTGCGACACGGACGGGCGTAGGGTTGTGACTGTGATTCCCGAATGTATCGTTTTGATAATAATAAAACGTTTGCATATCCTTTACAGGACATCGCTGTCAACACCAGCATCTTTCAGCTGTATGTTGATTTCTTGGCAAGATTACACTCAGTAGTTTGACATTGCTTTCTGAGCGGCCGGCTCACATACCCCGTAAGTTACCAATGCGATTCGAACCACTGCTGATTCTCACCGTCATCACGTTACCTACGAGAGTATACGAGATTACGGAGAAAAGTCGCTAACCTCTAAGCAACGAAGCCGGCATCGTTTTGATAGCAGGATTGAATTAGCTTGTAGATTTAACTGTGATTGAGTTTTGCGAGTATGAACGGCGAGTGTGTATTGGGAGTCAGCGAATGCTTTGTAAATACATTAAAGGTGTTATAATGATGTTACGATATTCACTATGAATGTTGCGTGTTGATGAACCGCAATCCTTGCGAGATTGCGCACGTGTACATTATCATTATTTTAACGTATCTTACATTGCAACGGCTGTTCGTACGAGTGCTATATTGTATGAGTGCAATTGTTTACCTCTGTCCTAAACTTCGAGCCAGCTTTATAAGTATGTAAGAACATGACAGTATGTATGTGTATATGAATGTATGCGCGTGTGTATGTATGTTTATGTTCGTGTATGTATGCGTATATGTTAGTGTGTGTATGTGTACATACATGCAGTGTATGCGAGGGAGTGTGTATTCGTGTGTTATGTGTGTATGTGTGTAAGTATGTGCGTATGGCTGTGGATGTGTGTAAGTGTGTGTATGTGTGTTGTTATATGTGTGTATTTGCGTATGTACGTTGTGTGTATAGTCGTGTGTGTGTGTGTATGTGTATGCTCGTGTGTGTATGTGCATATGCTGGTGCGTGTATGCGTTCTGGTGTCAGGTCTTAGTCAGACATGACTGAGCTACCGTATAACAGTAGTCGGTACTACCTGCTTTCTGTTACCGCCGAACGTTGGGCGGCGCTTACCAAACCCGACACCCCACATTGTGCCAATGGCTTCGTGCGGAAGAGCGCAATTGGGAGGGTGCAAGCCTTACCCTGGTGCGAGGAAATGCAACCTAAAGACAAAATGTCATGGCAGGGCAGACTAGGCCCTAAGCCTTGGTTGGCGGCTGGTCGAGGATCGAAGCTCCGACAGGCGGACAATTAGAGCATTGCTTTGCTGATCCGGCAGCTTCTGCAGCTTGTCTTGTTCCAGATGTAGGGGTGTTACCTTTCCTCTGGAGTGAACTAGGAAGGCCGAAAGAGGGATCATGCTGCATGGGCAAAAACATGATCTCTATATTTTAGCCCAGGCTTTGTGCTATGGAGAGGCAATAACTCCATCCCTGGTCTTAACTGGTCTCAGAATCAAAGCGAGGGGCAACTGTTACGGGTTATAAGTCCCTGTCAATTGGGGTAGACATGGGGCGCCACGCGTTGCCTCTGACGGTGGGAGTCACCTACAGGTGACACTGATCAGCTACCGCCCGCCTTAAGCTGGGGATCCCCCGGCCAATTGGGTGCTGATCCGCCACAGCCTGCCTGCTTCAATGGGTGCTTGGGGCTAGGACAAAATCTGTATCGCATCTGTAAAACCAATGCACTAGGTACTCATAAAAAGAAAAATAGAAACCTAAAGCTACGGCTTGCAACCTGGAACGTGAGAACCATGTGTCCAGGATTTTCCACTGACTTGACCAATATTGACGATGTGAGAAAAACGGCTGTGATTGATGCCGAACTCAATCGTCTTAACATTGATATTGCATATTGTGGCCTGCAGGAGACTCGCCTCGCTGAGGAAGGGTCACTCAGGGAAAACAATTACACCTTTTTTTGGAAGGGTAGAAGGCAGTCAGAAAAAAGGCAACACGGTGTGGGCTTTGCAGTAAAGAATTCACTACTTGGAATGATTGAAATTCCAACAGGAGGAAATGAAAGACTATTATACCTGCGCTTGGCAACCTCTTGTGGTTTTGCCCCCATTATTACTGCATATGCACCGACACTCGATTCCTCTGATGATGTGAAGGATTCGTTCTATGAGGAGTTAGACTCTGTGATCAAGGCAGTTCCTAAATCTGACTACATTTATATGCTCGGTGATTTAAATGCTCGTGTGGGCAAGGACACAAGTTCATGGGCAGTGTGCCTTGGAAAATATAACATCGGTCGCATGAATGAAAATGGGCAAAGGCTGCTGGAGCATTGCACCAGTAATGACCTATGTATTACAAACTCCTTTTTTAACACAAAAGAGATGCATAAGGTCACATGGAAACATCCAAGATCTGGCCATTGGCACCAGATGGACTTCATCATCACATGGAGACAACATCTGAACCACATATCATTGACTCGAAGTTACCACAGTGCTGACTGTGATACGGATTATTCTTTGATTGTTGCAAGGGTTAAACTGAGACCAAAGAGAATCTTCACAGCTAAACACAAATCTAGCTCCAGGATTAATATTATTAACACTCACGATCCTGAAAAGTGCTTTCAGTTTCAACAGCAACTTGAAGACGCTTTCACTGATACACCAGAAAATTGTACAGTAAATGAAAAGTGGGGTAAACTTAAAGAAACACTTTATAAAACTGAGGTAGGGGTTTACGGAACTGTGGATCATAAGAGGCAGGACTGGTTTGCCGCAAACAGCGAGACTTTGCAGCCCTTGATTGATAAGAAGAAGATAGCTCTCTTAAGAAACAGGGAAAGACCAACACTCTGAGTGAGCTAAGGCAAGCTAGGAAGGATGTGCAAAAGGCTGCCAGGCAGTGTGCAAATGATTATTGGATCAAGTTATGTGAGTCCATTCAAATCGCAAGTGATAAGGGAAACATAAGAAGCATGTATGAAGGAATGAAGAAAGCCTGTGGTCCAGTCATCAAAAGAAGTGCACCATTGAAAACCTTGACTGGAGAAATCATCACTGACAAGAAACAGCAGATGGACAGATGGGTAGAGCACTATTTGGAGCTTTACTCAAGTGAGACCAAACTAGCGGATGATGCCCTCAACGCCATAGAGGCTCTACCAACTCTTGACCACCTGGACACTTCCCACCATAACGGAAGTTAAGTGTGCTATACATGAATTTGCATCTGACAAGGCTCCAGGTAAGGATGGGATTCCAATAGAGGTTATCAGGAGTGGACAAGACACACTCACTCTACAGATCCACCAGCTAATAGAGCTATGCTGGCGAGAAGGACAAGTCCCACAGGATTTCAAAGATTCAAGCATCATAACACTGTACAAGAACAAGGGCGATCGGAGCGACTGCAACAACCATAGGGGTATCTCACTTCTGAGTATTGTTGGAAAAGTATTTGCCAGAATTGTTCTGCACAGACTTCAAGTCCTAGGAGATCAAGTCTACCCCGAATCACAGTGTGGCTTTCGACAGAACCGCTCTACGATTGATATTATATTCTCATTGCGACAAATGCAAGAAAAATGCCGTGAACAGAATCAACCACTGTTTATTGCCGTCATCGACCTCACAAAGGCATTTGATTTGGTTAGTCGTGAGGGTCTCTTCGAGGCACTAAAGATTGGCTGCCCACAAACTCTTCTGTCCATTGCGGAATCCTTCCACACAGCATGTAGGGTATAATCAAGTGTGATGGTGCAACTTCTGAAGAGTTTGAAATCAAAAGTGGAGTTAAGCAAGGTTGTGTACTAGCTCCCACCCTCTTTGGAATATACTTTTCACTTCTACTGAAATATGCCTTTCGTGATCAGGATGGTGGTATATACATTCACTCACGCTCAGATGGCGGCCTCTATAATGCTCAGAGATTGAAGGACACGGCCAAAATTAGGAGGGTACTGATCAGAGAGTTGCTTTTTACAGGTGATGCTGCAGTTACGACCCACTCTGGGGAAGAATTGCAATGTCTACTATCTGCATTCTCCAATGCGTGTTCTGAATTTGGTTTAACAATTAGCAAAACGAAGACACAGATTATCTCACAAGGTGCACATGGGGTACCATCAATCTTTATTGACAACGCCGACCTAGAGATGGTAGACCATTTTACATATCTAGGATCAGTGGTAAATAGCAAATTATCCCTAGATCAGGAAATCAACATCCGGATTGGTAAGGCAGCAACAACAATGAACAGGTTAAGAAAAAGAGTCTGGGAGAACAGGAAGCTTACTGTCAAAACAAAAGTCCTTGTCTATCAAGCCTGTGTCCTTAGTACTCTTCTTTATGGCAGTGAAACCTGGACAACTTACTCACACCAAGAGAACAATTTAAACAGCTTTCATATGCGGTGTCTGCGAAGAATTCTTGGTATTAAGTGGCAAGACAAAATCACAAATACTGAAGTATTGGAAAGATCAGGTTGTGTGACAGTTTATTCCATGCTCAGTCTTCGTAGACTTAGATGGATACGACATCTTAGGAGGGTGGATGATGGTAGAATACCAAAGGATATCTTTTTTGGTGAATTACAGATGGGTAAGAGATCTCAGGGTCGGCCTCTACTACGATACAAAGATGTGTGTTAGCGGGACATGATTGATACAGGCATTGATAATGCACATTGGGAGCAAGTCGCCGCTGAACGTGTTGCATGGAGGGCAACTATCAGAAAAGACAAAGGAGAAAATTATTGCAGAAAAGTCACACACCAAGCGTCTGAGACGTAAGATGGTGCATGATGGTGGAAATGACCACGAGTTCACATACACCCACTGTGAACGGACATTTACAGCGCGAATTGGCCTTATCAGTCCCATTCGCTACTGCCATTGGTAAAAGTTATTATGACTTTTTAAAGCACAAACTATCGTCTGTCAAGACGGCAAGGTGCCAATGATTGTATGCGTGCAATGCTGCCGTGTTTGCGAGGGGTGTGAATTTGCTAGCGTTATGGTGTGTGTGTGTCTGTGTGTGAGTGACAGCGAAAGAGAATGAGATATAGAGTGAATAAAAGATGGAGAGAGTGAGTTAATGGGGGAAATAGTGAGTGTGAGTGAGGGAGAAAAATCAAATCAAATCAAATCAACTTTATTAGGGTCACAAATTGGGCGCGCAGGCCCGTCTTACATTCGGCCCTTCCAATCACTCGTCTTTCATTCATCAAGAGCATTATATATTTACATAGGAAGAAAAATAAACATTGTGAAATGAATGTTGTAAACATAAACAAGGCAAATTACCATGTTATGAGGTCCATCTCCCACCTACCCATACATCACCCCACCCACACAACACCCACACCTACCCACACACACGCGCACCAAGGGACACATACATACCTCACCAACCGATCCACCCCCCCCCCCCCTTCCGCACATCCCCCACCCACACACTCTCCCCTCACCTGTTCCCCCAACCAAAACACACTCGCCACCCACAAACATTCCCCCACCAACCCACTCATACTCTCCCCAACCACACCTCAAAACACCCATCCCCCAGCCACATCTCCATTGACCACATATTCACCACCCACGCACACAATCCCCCACCAACCCACACATCGCACATCCACTCACACATCCCCAAACCATACACACGCATCCTCACCAACTGACATCTCCCTACCCCCCCCCCCCACACACACACACATCTCCCTAACCACCCATACATCCCCAATCCACTCACACACACACCCCACCACCCACACATACATCCTCCACCCACCCATAGATGCCTTAACCCAATCCCCCACCAGCACATCACATACATCCCCTATCACGCAATATTCCAAACCCACGCACCGCACACACACATATCCCTCACCAACACATCCCACACCCACATACCACCACACATCCCCACCTACACACCACACACATATCCCCCACCCACATACCGCACAATATTCCCACGCACACCCACACAGATACCCTTACCCATCCACCCCACATAGCCCCACCTACACACCACAAAAATCCCCCATCCACACACGCATACCTCACCCACACAATATCCCTAACCAACACACCACACACCTCTCCCCACCCACACACGCATTCCCTACCCGTCCACCAACACACACATCCTCCAATAAGCACCCACACCCCCCCACCCCCCACCCCCAACCAAACATCTCTCGATCACAATACCCCTACCCACACACATCCTCCACCCACTCACGCATCCCACCCCGACACATACACATCCCTCACCCACCTACACATCCCTAAGCCACTCACACACCCCCACCCACACATTCCCCATCCACGCACCCATCTCCCACCCACACACCCCACATACTTCCCCCAACCACCCCACCCATACACACATTCCCCGCACCCATCATACACATCCCGGACACCACACACTATCCCCCACCCACACACATATCCTCACCCATACCACCACACACCCCACCCACACACCATAAACACATCCCCCACCAACACACCGCACACATATCTCAAACCCACACACAATACACTTCTCCCCACCCGCCCTTGCATCCCCAATCCACCCAACACAATCCCCTACCCACACAACCCCGCCACCCACACATACTTCCTCAAACCACCCACACATCACCACCCACATAAACACACACACCCCACACCCGTCCCATACACATATCCTCCACTCATACACACATCCCCCACACTTATTCCCACACCCCTACTTTCACCCCCACACATCCATCCACACATCCCACCAACACCCACAAATATCACTACCCACAAAAACCCACACACCCCAACCCATCCAAACGCATACCCCCACCCACACATCCCCCACCCACACATATCCCCACACTCACACACATCCTCCACACACACTCACACCTCCTCACATCTAGTCACATACAAAATGTCTCACGTTAGCATTGAAACTAGTATGAACAAACTCCCACACTTTACTCACACACATACACTGACAATTGTCATGAGCAGTCTCATAAAAATGTTAAACATGGAGAAAAATGTGTACATAAAAAGTATGTGACGTAAACATAGTGATGCTCCCACACACAGAGATACACACAGAGAAGGCACACACACACACACACACACACATTCACTCTCACGCTCACTCATTCTGTCTCTCATTCACACTCACTGACTCTCTCACTCAAACTACAGTAATGAACATAAGTTTATATTATACATGATAAAATCACATGGTATTTAACTGATAATATGACAGATGAGAATACACAAACATATGGATTCTCGTGTTACATAACATGCGTGTTACATGACATGCTTCTACTCAGCTCTCTCTCTCTCTCTCTCTCTCTCTCTCTCTCTCTCTCTCTCTCTCTCTCTCTCTCTCTCTGTATTCTTTCATATACACACACTCACACGCATGCGCGCGCTCACACACACACACTAACACATCAACTCTCGAACTGTCTCACTCTCTCACACACAATCCTTCACACACACACTCACTCTCTCAATCACACTCTCTCACACATATACATACGCATGAACGCATGCACGCACGCACACACTCCCTCACTCACTCTCACACATACACGTACGAATGCATGCACTGACACATTCCCCTACCATTTCTCGCTCAATCACTCTCTCCACACACACGTTAACACGTGCACACACACATATTCACTCTCTCTCTCTCTCTGACACCCACTTTCTCTCTCTCTCTCTCTCTCTCTCTCTCTCTCTCTCTCTCTCTCTCTCTCTCTCTCGCTCCCACGCGCACACGCATATATAGTGAACAATTATAGTTAAACAATTATAATGAACGATTATAATGAACAATTATACCAGTAAATGAATTATGGTGGCATATAGTCGGTATGGATTAAGTATTGAAAGAGTTTTTGGTTAAATGTGTAGGGACTCATTGGAGTTTTCAGATCTGGAGGCAAATCATTCCATAAGTGCGCACCAGAATAGGCGAAGATAACGAGAGAGAGACACAGAGAGAGAAAGTGTTACAGTGGAAGAATAAATGTGTTTGTGTGTGTGTGTGTGTGTGTTTGTGTGTGTGTGTAAGAGAGAGAGAGAGAGAGAGAGAGAGAGAGAGAGAGAGAGAGAGAGAGAGAGAGAGAGAGTTGAGCACACGCATGTCATGCTACATGCTATTCCATATTTTGTGTGTATTCTCATCTTCATATTATCAGATGATATTCTTGCATATAGGCAGGGGAGAGATAGGGAGCAAACAGCCCAGGAGCTACAGGTGACAGTAGACAAAGTGATTGACTGGTGCACTGAAATGAGTTTTGTCATTCACCCTGAAAAGGCGGCTGTTTTGTGGTGCTCTCTGGACAATAGGATTGTGAGAGCTGATGCCCCAAGCCTAGATGGGAGAAACGTCAACAGAGAGCACAAACTGAAGTATCTGGGAATTACATTTGACAGAAGCTTGTCCTTTAAGGACCATGTGGAGACTGCTGTGACAAGGTCTCAAAAGGGACTCAATGCACTTAAAACTATGGCTGCAATGGACAGAGAGCAGGGAATGCTTTTCACACTGTACCAGCACTTGATACTCTCAGTGACTGATTATGGACTAGGACTGCTCACTGTCTCAAAGAGTCAGCTGGAGAAATTAGAACGCATACAGAACGAAGCTATGCGGGTCATTCTGGGATGCACCAGAGACACCCCAGTAGTGTGTATGCGGTACATCCTTGGTCTGCCGACTGTAGCTGGTAGGCTCAGGGTGATGCAGGCGAAGGCATACCTCAGAGTAGCTGTAGACACAGATCAACCGTTGCATGAGGCGCTGGACGCCGTTAAGGGTCAGCGACTGATAAGAGGGAAATCATGGATGGCTCAGGCGGAGGATACGATCCGATAGGTGTGCCCCTTGGATAACATTAGGAGAGGAGTGGGTCACAGTGCCAGAGGAGGAGTCAGACTTGTGCATAGTTATAATCACATTGAGCAGGGAGTGCAGGGAATGGCCAGCAGGGGAAACGGAAGTGGAAATCCAGCAACTAATTCAGGATAATGCTGGTTCGGGTGATGTGATTATCTACACAGATGGGTCGATGTAGAGAGGTAGGAGAAATGCCTGGGGGTTCTTAGCAAAAGCTAATGGTCGACGATTGGTGCAGGAGAGCCTGGCATATGATACCACAACATCTAGCTTCAGAATGGAGTTGGATGCGGTCCGTGCAGCTTTCCACTGAATGGAGAATACGATACACACACACACACACACACACACATCGTGATTGTAATTGACTCAGAAAGCATGCTGAGGAAGGTGAGGACAGGCAAGCTTCGGGCAGAGTGGCTTGCTTCACTTCGGAGGTCACGGGTGGCAAGCATCACCTAATTCTTTTCTCCGGGGCATGCTGGGGGATGAACAGGCGGACAGATTCGCTGGCTCTGCAAAACTTGGTTGAGTATTGACACATGACAAGGCATACGTGGTGGCGGCCTTGTGGGAGCACGTGTACACCTCGGAGGAGCAAATGGATGACCATAGTCTGGTTAGAATGAGGCAGCGAGGAGTGACGAGGGGATCTGGCCAACGCTCAACGCTCAGAGGAAAGGCGAGTCGGACATATAAATAGATTACTACTGGTACTATCGGTGTTGGAACTCTTCGCTGGCTGCTGGGGATGGGGACGGGGAGCTTATGGGAATGCCCCGAATGCTGTGATGTCGGTTCTTTAATCAATCAATCAATCAATCATTATCATTTTGAATGCCACTTGATTTTATCGCGTATAATATGAACACAAGTACATTACTTTAGAGTGAGTGAGAGAGTTAGTGAGTGTTAGTGAGAGAGAGAGTGAATGAATGTGTGAGAGTGTGTGTGTTTCTATGTAAGAAAAAAAAGAGACAGATACCCAGAGACAGACAGACAGACAGACAGACAGACAGACAGACAGACAGACACACAGATAGACAGACAGACAGACAGACTGACAGACAGACAGAGAGCTGTGCGCATGCATATCATGTAACATGACATTCCATATTTTTTTAATGTATTCTCATCTTTCATATTATCATTTTGTATGCCACTTGATGTTATCATGTATAATATGAACACACGTACATTACTGTAGAGTGAGTAAGAGTTAGTGAGTGTGAGTGAGAGAGAGTGAGTTAGTGTGTGAGAGAGAATGTGTGTGTGTGTGTGTGAGAGAGAGAGAGAAACAAAAGAGAGAGAGAGAGAGAGAGAGAGAGAGAGGGGGGGGGCTATATATATGTGTATATATATATATATATATATATATATATATATATATATATATATATATATAAAGAGAGAGAGAGAGAGAGAGAGAGAGAGAGAGAGAGAGAGAGAGAGAGAGAGAGAGAGAGAGAGAGCTTAATTGCTTCACTAATTCTTACGTTACACAATGTTTATATACAATTTAATTTTTTCTCATTTTTTCTTTACAATTTTTGCGAGAATGCTCACGAAAATCGTCAGGCATGTGTGTGTAAAGTGTGGGAGTTTCTTCATACTAGTTTCAGTGATTATGTCAGACATCATGTATGTGTCTAGATGTGAGGATGTTTGTGTGTGGGTGTGTATGAGGCATTGTGTGTGTGTCTGAGGGGATGTGTGTGTGGGGGATGTATGTGTGGATGCGTTGTCTGTGGGTGGATGGGTGATGTGTGGGTGGGTAGGGGATGTGTGCGTGAGGGATGTTTGGTTGATGGCTATCTATCTATCTATCTATCTATCTATCTATCTATCTATCTATCTATCTATCTATCTATCTATCTATCTATCTATCTATCTATCTATCTATCTATCTATCTATCTATCTATCTATCTATCTATCTATCTATCTATCTATCTATCTATCTATCTATCTATCTATCTATCTATCTATCTATCTATCTATCTATCTATCTATCTATCTATCTATCTATCTATCTATCTATCTATCTATCTATCTATCTATCTATCTATCTATCTATCTATCTATCTATCTATCTATCTATCTATCTATCTATCTATCTATCTATCTATCTATCTATCTATCTATCTATCTATCTATCTATCTATCTATCTATCTATCTATCTATCTATCTATCTATCTATCTATCTATCTATCTATCTATCTATCTATCTATCTATCTATCTATCTATCTATCTATCTATCTATCTATCTATCTATCTATCTATCTATCTATCTATCTATCTATCTATCTATCTATCTATCTATCTATCTATCTATCTATCTATCTATCTATCTATCTATCTATCTATCTATCTATCTATCTATCTATCTATCTATCTATCTATCTATCTATCTATCTATCTATCTATCTATCTATCTATCTATCTACTTACCTACTAGCGTGGTTAGTTGCCAAGCACGCGTTACCGAAAGGCGGCGAACTTGTGTGTACTCCCTGCCAACTTACGGAACTCTACTTTATCCAAGCGCCATGAAAATACAAACAAAGACAAGACGGAGAAAAAGTTAACGATCACACCACCTAACCGTCGGATTTCTTCAACGCCAACTTCAAACGTGTGGTTTAGTGAACCTTCAGACACTGATCCCAAGCTCAAGCTGGACGAACATTATAGTTCACTAACCCAATCTGATCAGACTAAAACATCACCTTTAGTCACTCTTTCGTCAGCTGAACCGCACAATCACAAATGCCTGTCGTGAACTCATCCAGGCTTTTGGGGATAGGCTAAAAGACTTTATTTCCAACAACACAACTAATATCATTGCCGTGTTTAAAGAAGAAAACGCTCGCCTTCAAAAAGAAATCCACCACCTTAAAGAAGAGAAGGACACCTTTAAAACAACAATCCACGCCTTAAAACTAAAGAGTTCACAGTCATTTGACAAAAGTGCACAAACAGGAAGTATTCATAGTGCTGCAGATGTGTGTATGACCAGTGGATGCTCGTCGCAAAATGACATACAGACAGTTTCCACAGGCTGCAACACTACTAGACCTGTAGAACGCACACCATCCATCTACCCCATTGATGTGCGTATCAGCAACAGGTTACAATCCTCAAGTGTAGACTCTCCAGCATCAGACGAGGAATTAAAGAGCTCAGCCACTACCACTACTGAGCATCAACAACCAGCCCAAACAAGCAACGACTATAATAAACAAGAACGCATGAAAGACGACAGCGACCAGTGGCAAGAAATCAAACTGACACGTTAACAGCGTGAAATAACAATAGATGACAGTGCAACTCATGTCGTCATTGGAGACTCTGCTCAAGGGAATCTATAGTGACCGCATGTCATCTTCTGACAGCGAAACAACTTCGACCAGGAGCTGACATTGACAGACTGATCTTTACACTGCGGAAATTCAAGGTGAATGACAGAATTAGAAGAACAACAGTCCATATTGGTGTCAACAATATTATGAACAATAAAATCATAAGCACCTCACAACTCGCTACATTGGAGATGTTGTTGCGCAAGAAATTTTCTAAAGCATCTATTTTCTTTTCATCAATCATCCCACCATGTTATGGATTCCAGCGCCGTACTGCCGATGCTGGCAATCTGACTCTATATAAATTTTGTCAAGAAACTAACAATGCTTTCATTAGTAATACCCCGTATTTCACATCGCCGTCCGGGGCTCCCAAGGAAAAACTATATAGGGATCAACTACATTGTTCCAAACGAGGGACTAGCATACTAGCGAAGAACATAAACTATCCTGAACGTACACAACAACCAGAACCAATTACAGGAGTAAACCGATCTTCACATCCGGCTGTAGCCATCTCTCAGTGTTCATAAAACACTCAACTTCTGCCCACACCACCCTTGTCTATTCCCCAGGAATACAATGCCGTAAACAGCAACCCAGGCTCCAATCCCAATGTTGCTAACTATGGTGCTTTGTTTCCTCCCTTGCCCATAAAACAGTCTCCCCCTATCATGTCAAAGGGGACACCGTTAAACAATGCTGCGGAGCCCCCGATGCATGCTTCTAATTGTGACGGGACGGCCCCGTCAGCATCAGAATTACACAAGTTTGAAAGGAATTAAAGAGCCCACAATATTTTTCTATCATTCTCTAAAAGCATAAACGTCCACCAGAAAATGATAGAAATGCCAGAGGACTGAAAACAAGAGAAAAATACATTTTGACCACGCAAGCCCCATAATCTCTGTAATTCTAGGTCTGAGAAAGCTTTGATGTACAGATCAAACGTAAAACCCAGACACCACGGCACCAGTCGGCGAGTGCTATCAAAGGTTGAAAACTCACTGTTTTCAGTACCAGGGAAGAGAAAGACGGCAAAGTGTGAAATCTGGGCCTGGGACGACGTCGATACATCGTGGAGCCAGTCAGTTGAGATTGACGTGTTAGTTTAGAATCCTGCGGTTGGAATAGGGACTGACACCTAACACCTTACGGTTAACATGACCTAACGTGTAAACCAGCCACGGCATTATGGGAGATAAGAGGGTCAGCCAGACCCGTCTGAAATAACACATGCGGTAAAAGTCCAGACTTTGGGGAGCCGGGACAACGTCTGTAATTGCCACCACAAAGGAGCAATTAGGACCAGATGCTTAACACCTCACTGCAATACGCAGCAAAGTAGGAACACATGGCTGACACATTATTGCCAGCAACCTAGGAGGAGGTAATAGCAGAGTGGAATGTAATTATGATGCAACTGCATCACCGCCAAAGCATGTTTCATTGTTTCAGGAATGTGGCGGGGCATCGGTCCATTTGATTGGCAGAAATAACTACAGTCCATGTGGAAAATAGGTGGAGCTAACAGGAACTTGGACATAGTAATTAGCTAGCGTGGAAACTAGCCAGGAACGGAGAGAATAAAACTACATGCATGGCCAGCAAGACTTCAGACACATTCACAATAGCATTTTTAGGATACCTACTGGAGAAATATTAACATTTCGTTCTGTTGGACTTCTGTACGAAGTATTATGATGGAATTTCCTAGCTATAACCCAGGTAATACCATTATTCTGATCAGTCTCTGCTAGTCTGAATGCTTGTGTGGTTTCCTGTTTCTACATATTCTCCCAAACTTTACACTGGTGTATTTTCTTTGTACTTAATGTTCCAGTTCTAGCTTTACGATTTCACTGAGAACTTTTTTCTTCTTTCATTCACCACTTGGTTGTCTGATTTGTTGTATGTGATAATTTGGAGAAATCCATTATCCAAGCTACATGAGCGTGTGGCTTATGCATGTACAGGAGATATATTTAGATTTATCCTGTATGATGTTAAACATTGGGGAGACTGACTACTTAGGAGAAATTCCTGAGAGCTACCAGTCTCTTGATAGCGCCCAATTAACATTGATTATTTGGACCAACACTTTGAGTGCCTACCAAGATTGTGGTGAAACCACTTGGTTTGAGGAATGGCACCAGTTCATCTTGTCTGCATGATGTCTGCATGAGGACAGACATGACTTAGGACATTCAATATCCCAGACAGATTCAGGGAAGGCATTTAATGTTCGACAGGACTGTGCGACCAGCCCTTCCGACAAGACAGTATGAATGAATCAGAAAGGAAAAGAGTAAGTGAGGTGAACTTATATGGGAAACACCCCATTACATAAATGTATGTGATGATGTATGCTTTGAGCTATAGATGTTCTAAATGGTTTTATGAATATATACATATATATATATATTTATTTATTTAGAACTGATATATGTTTATGTAACATGCCATCATATATATCATCATACCATCATATATTATGACTTGAATGTATGTTTATATGAATGTATAGACATATGTGTTTTGAGATGTGTAGACGTAGATACTACCCATCTCCGTTCGTCCAGAAGTAGGAATATATGTCAGGGAGGTACCTTGCATAAGCAGTCATAAGTAACCAGATTACGTTGCATAACTTAACTCCTCCTTTCTCACTTCTGGTGATACCAAGTACAGCTAAATCTATATAGATATATTCTATCTTCAACGAGCCACTTCTTGGCTGTTTTCTTGAGTATCAGGGACAGTGTCTTAAATCAGCATAAAAGACATTTGTTCCACGTTTTCTCTCTGGGATCTGGGGTGGTAATTAGTCCCTTCTGACAGAGTTTGGGGATCTTAAACTGCATCCAGAACTACACACCAGTAGAAGAAAATGATTTTAGCTGAGTGGTTGCCTATCTGGGATCTAACCCCAGCCAGTTGGTGACACTAATGTAGGCACTTCCAGTAACTCTCATAGCAGTGGTCCCTCATTGGACGGTTATCTACACTCTTATCAGTGGAACCGTCAACTTCAACAGCTAATGCAATACAATCCTGCAGCCCTGCAATAAGCTTTAATGATGTCACTCCAGGACAGACATTTTCCTACCCCCCTCTAATAACCTTAACTACCACTAAATAAAGTTTCAAAAACTCTGAAATTGTTCTACCACAAGCAACATCATCTTTTCATTGTGTAATGTTCGCCAACTACTATCAATGGCTCAACAAAGATGGTCTACATATAGGCCATCTCAACATCTATCATTTGCTCAATAAATTACCTGAGCTTTCAATAATACTGTGCAAACAGTTCCGTGTGTTTGGAATTACAGAAAGTCGTCTCAACGACAAAATAACCGACTCTGAAATCTCTCATAAGGGGTTTAAAGGAATTTGAAGAGACGCAAATCTAAAATTAGAGACAGGTATTGCTGTATACATTTCCAGTTCTCTCAACTGTTCCCGTAGAAGTGATCTCGAGATAGAAGAGATAGAATGTGTTTGGTTAGAGGTGAAGCCAGTCAGCCAGCAACAGTTTCTCATTGGATACCTATATCGGAATCCTTGTGCTGGATGTAGTTGGTATGACTGTTTCACTACAATGATGGATAGGGTGTTTGCAGCAGGTAGAGAAGTCATGATATTAGGTGACTTTAACATAGATATTACTATCGGCATGGGACGATATCAATCTATCTTACAATTCCAAACAACTAATAAATCGTCCCACAAGAGTTACAGACACCTCCTCAACTATAATTATTCATATATATGATACTTGTCCAGTTAATATTATCGAATGTTCTGTTCCTGTTAGTGCAGTTAATGACCATTACCCAATATGTTGTACATGGTCGAAAATTGGGTTCAAAACTCCTAAACATAAACATTTAAGCATCAAATTTAGAATTTTTAAAGCTCTCAACCAAAGTTTATTTTTAGACGACTTAAAAAATGCAGCCCTTGAACATGTTTACCAACTTCCTGCTCCGGATGATGCACTAGCTTACTGGACAAAGACAGTCTACAATGTATTTGATAAAAATGTGCCGGTCAAAGAAGTTCGAGTCAAGAATCAACATAAATCCCCATGGGTCACTAGCGAAGTTCTCGAAATCATGAGAGAACGAGATACAGCATACAAAAATAAAGATTTTATCAATTACCGCAGACTCAGAAATAAAATTAAATATGAAATTCGTAGGATAAAGAAAGATCATTTCAAAAATTTGATTGTAGATAAATCAAATAACGCAATTATATGGAAGGCTATTAACTCGCTAACCAACAAGAAACACTCTTCTGAGTCAACAATACCAAACACTATAACATGCGAGGATTTCAGTTTCTTTTTTCAAGCAGAAATAGAGAATCTAAAGTCCGCAATAAAAGACAGCATGTAATTTAAGTTCACTGTCATCATTCTGTGAAGGGAAGTGCTCTAGAAATATTCCCCCTTGAGATTCCCTTGATGTCTGTTGCAGAAGTATATAAATATCTCTCGAATTTCAAAGCAACAAATTCAGAAATCCTAGATGGTATCAGTAATAGAATTCTTCAGTGTGCTGCACAAATTATTGGTGAGTCCTTAACGTTCATATATAACCAGTGCCTGTCCAAAAACTACTTTCCATCTGCCTTTAAAGTTGTTAAAGTTTATCCTCTACTTAAAAATGGCTCAACTGATAATAGCGTCTTGGGTATTTATAGACCTATTTCCTTACTGTCGTCGCTATCAAAGTCATTAGAAAAACACATGCATAAAATAACAATACATCATTTAATTAACAACGATCTAATAATTGACAGTCAATCTGGGTTTCCACCTAGATATTCTTGCCATAGTGCCCTTACTAAAATGACCGATAACTGGCATCTTTGTATCAACAATGGCAACATTTGTGGAACAGTATTTGTAGACTTTAAAAAAGCTTTTGATATAGTAGATCATGATATTTTAATAAGAAAATTAAAACAAATGAAGGCTAGCACCAATATGGTGAACCTAATTACGTCATTTTTATCTGACAGACAACATGTAGTGTCCTTAAATAACTGTCTATCAAGACCCATACAACTTAATATAGGTGTGCCTCGGGGCTCAATACTAGGTCCGCTGCATTTTGCAGTGTACATTAACGATCTTCCTTTATATCTCAATACTTCGTGTTACCTATTTGCCGACGACTGCACTATTTACACTAATAAAGAGAGCCTTAATTACTTAGAGAGCTCTTTACAAAACGAACTTGACAACCTTAGTATATGGAGCAATGAAAACAGCATGTTAATTAACATCGACAAAACCAAATCCATGCTAATAACGACCAGACAAAAACTACATACCCTAGCCATAACTGGATCACAGCTCGAGCTCCACGTGGACACGATACCTATAATTAATGTAAATGAACATAAAACATTAGGTCTTTTAATTGACAGACATATAAACTGGAGCTCTCATGTTCACGTCCTTACCATGAGAATTGCACAAAAAGTTTACCTACTTGCTAAAATTTAGCACTTTTATGTGAAAACACACGAAAAATATTCTATGCATCCTATATCCAATCACCTCTCGATTATTGTTCCACAGTCTGGGATGGTTGCCCTATATCTAATATGAAACGATTGTGTTCGCTTCAAATCCGCACTATATGTCAAAGAGCTGCAAGTAAGCAGATAGAGAATAGAGGAGTAAAACTATGGAAGAGGACTAATACAGGATAGAGATAATATCCCTATCTAGGAAATAGGAATAGAAGGGACAGAAATAGCAGGGAGAACTGTGAACAGTTCTCTGACTGGACACACACGTGTCCTAAAAGGGGACATGGCAGCACATGATCAGGAGTTACCCAGAATAGAGTGAGGAAACCATTACCACGAGGAGTGTCCATGAATAATGGTAACTCGCAAAGAGTAATCTATTGACGGGTCACTAAACGCGTGCTGGAGTACCGAGCACGCAAACCCGCTGACGCATGACGGGTCACAGGCTCGTGGCCGAAAACGCCACGAAAGTGAAGCAGGCTTGGACAGGACAGCGTAGAGGATGGATGGGAGTATTCACTTTGAATACTGTGTGATTTAGAGGACAGTAGCAATAGTGTCGACTTAGACTTAAACTAAATCAGTAGATAGTACCGTAGATATAGTTATAACATAATGTTGTAATGATGTTTGTGATTCATATGAATATCAGCTCTCAGAGCTATTATGTGTAACTCGCCCATAATAAACTTGTATTCCTTTTGTACGACGTACGAGTTGTCATCCGTGTGGTACAAAAGAAGAATCCATGCGTGCCTGTCAAAGCTAGGTTGCTGACAGGCAGGATTATATTTGGTGTCAGAAGTGGGATTTTGAACCCAAACAAATATTTAGGATTATATTTGGTGTCAGACGGTGGGGCTTGAACCACGTTCAAGCACTTAATTTTTTGTCAACTATTAACCCACAAAAATAATATATTTGAAATTAATATTATATTTGATACATATTAAGTATTAAAATTAGATAAATACTATATTTGGTGTGAACTTATAACATGCTAATTCACTCAAACAACGATCGTGTGATTATCGATTTTTGAGGTCCTAAAACTGACCCATTAAAATAACGCACCGTGCTCACAGTAAATGTGTGTAGAGCATCGTTAAAGAGCAGTGCGATCATTTTTGGTGCATACCTGTGGTTCATTGTTTACGATTAACTCGATACGAGTACCCACATGAATTATGATGGGATTATTTTGTTTATTATAATTATTTTCATTATTTTGGTATTTTGTTGATTATTTTAGAAGATCATATATTTTTGGTTCACTTATCCAGCAATTTACCCACGAAAGATTACCATGGCAAAGTACAGTTAATACAAGCAATATTAGGCCATTATACAGATTAGAAACAGGAAAGTACAGCTCAGTCAGAGACAACAGAAATCGAAGACAAGACGACATAGACAGACATTTTCATAGACGATTCATTGACGATTCATTCATGCAATCATATCATTCATATCATTCATATCAATCATACCACATTTGTGTGTTTCATGTCTGAAAGAATGGTAGACTAAATGTACTTGCTTTATTGCATTTTGTAATACATGCAATATATTAATTGTTGCTGCTCTACGGAACAGGAACATCGATCGTAGTAGCGAGCCGATCCATCTTGTGTGCAAGGAAACCTTGATCGTATTAGCAAGCCAATCCATCGTGTTTGCGAGAAAGAAGGGTAAACATCCGAAGTGACCGATTTCCCAGAAAATCAGATGAGTATCTTTGCATATTTTGATGATCTCAATTAATGAAAGCATCTTCTTTTTGTTTCAGTGTATAATTTTTCAGTGCGATAATAGAAAGTTTCAAACGTATTAATTGCAAAGGCGTACCAATTGTGTAATATTTATTACTATAAAGTTATTTGTAATATCACTAGGGTGTAAACTTAAACTTATACAATGTCAACACTAGGAGAATTTATCCAGGCAGGAAAAGATCTAGGCCATAGTGTGGATAAATTAGAACAATGGGCTAAGAAAGAATACAAAGAATACATAGATAGAAAGACTCTGATGGATAAGGAAGAATCCGAAAGAAAAGCAGTGAGTGACAAAGAAGCGAAAGATGCTGAAAGGGATGAACGAGCACGTGAGAGACAACACCAAAAAGAAATGTTAGAACTAGAGCAAGCCACCAAACAAAAGCAAATAGAATTAGAGCAAGCCACCAAACAAAAGCAAATAGAATTAGAGCAAACCACAAAACAAAACCAAATGGAATTAGACTCACAGACACAATTAAGAATGAAGGAAATGGAAGTTGATTCACACATTCAGATAGCTACAACTAAGCAAAAGAGTCAAGAGGAGCAGAACAAATTCACTAAATATAAAGGGATCGTGAAGCCCTACTGCCAAGGAGATTCCATCTCCGCCTGGACCGAAAATATCGAGTTACAGCTCAAGTTTCAGAAAATTCCTTTGGAAGAATGGGCGATGATCTACATGAAGAATCTCTCTGGTGAGCTCTTGAAAGTAATTGAATCTATTCCAACAGAGTTAAGGAATAACTACCAGTATATTCATGATAGGATTATGCAGCATTTTTTACTCGATACTCCTGGATATCAGATCCAGTATTCTCAAATTAAACCATAACCGAACGAAACGTTCATCGATTATGTATCCAACGTTCAAAGTGTTTTCAGTAAATGGCTTAAGGCAGCGAAAATAGGGAAGAGTTATGAAAAGTTACAAGACTTAATGATCATGGACAAAGTAATATCCACGGTCCCTACTCCCTTCGCTAAGTTCCTGCAACAAGCAGACATTGAGTCACTCGAACAATTGGAAAAACGTGGTTCGGCTTATTTTTCTTCAAATAGAGATATTTTTAAGTCATCCATAAATGAATCTGAAATTGCGGCTTTTGCCAAAAAAAAAGCCAAAGCAATCTTTCAACCAGAAACCTTATCAGAGGAAAGATAGGCAAGACCAAAAGCCACCTGTATGTATGTACAGTCATTTAAATCACCAACAGCACTCTATGTGTGACAAGAACCCGTCATACCCTGCACATCTTGAAATGATGATCAAAAAGCAGGAGAGCAAAAGGAGTGCATACAAACGTGCAGTTAAATGTTGTTGTTTTTTTTTTTTTTTTTCTTACGGACATTATAGCAGTAAATGTTTGGGGCGTCAAAGAATGAAGACCAACAATGCTGTACTGATTGACACATCGTCCGATAGTGGCAGTGAAACTGAGTGTGAGAGTGAGAATGCATTACCTTTCAATGATTGTGAGAATGTGGCTGCTGTGACAGATATTCTAAACTTTGAAAAATGTGAAACTTGTCACCTATTCCATGCTGATGGGAAACTCAAATTTGGGCACGCTGTACCATTCTCTACTGAGAATGCGAACGCAGCTATAGCCTCCAGAGGCAATCTAACGTTCCACAATGCACTGGTCAATGATTGTCCATGCCAATGTTTACTGGACAATGGTAGTAGTGTAATCGGGTTAAGAAAAGAACTAGTTAATCTAGAGGATTATACGGGCGGTTTTGTGAAATGCTGTGCTTTTTCAGATAATATTGAGAAGTACCCACTGGCAAAAGCCCGGATAAACACCCCGTTCCTTTCCGGCACATTTACACAACCCGAGTACTGACCTAATTCTTGGCTGCCTTCCAGGGCTAAAACACTGCATTGCTGAAGAAATATCAGCCTGGAAAGAAACTAACATGGCTAATGCAGTAACCAGGTTACAGACAAAGAGACACCTCGAACCTGAACAGGAGGTGCTACTCCTATTACCAGATAAACGTAATTTGTTATTAACGTCATGGCAAGGGCCATTCAAAGTGGTAGAAAGATATCAGATGTCGATTATGAAATATCGATAAACCAAAAATTAAAGATATTTAATATCAGCATGCTGAAGCCATACTTTTCACGACAAGAAGAACAGATGACAGACGAACAGAATGCATCTACACCAAGCTACCAGACGACAGACGTACATAACGCAACTACACTAGTTAGTATGACAGAAGAAGACGATATCGCAGATACATTTAGTCAGCAAACGGAACACCCACTTAGTACCACCACAGTACTGAATCAGACAGAGGACGACGACATGGAACTACCAGTCCCGACAGTGGACAAGACTACGACTATTGATAGTATACGGATATAACCAAGACTCACAGACGAGCAAAGACGACAGATCATAGCCTTAGTGACGGAATACAGAGACATTTTTTCCGACATTCCAGGTAATACTGACAGGATCGAACACTCCATTATGCTGTCTGATTACACCCCTATCAAATGCCGACATTATTCATCCCGTTAAGTTATAGGGAGAAACTCGACAAGGAAATCCTAGGTCTTGAGTCGAGTGGAATAATCCAAAAGTCGCAGTCAGAATATTCTTTTCCCATTGTCTTGGTGAGGAAAAAGGACTCAACAATTCGCCTCTGTGTCGACTATAGGAAATTAAATAATGTGACCAAGGTAGACGCAGAGCCAATCCCATCTTGCGAAGATCTGATTCTCAACATGTCAACTTCTAGAATCTTTTCTAAACACGACCTAACGAAGGGATATTGGCAAGTCCCAATGAACAGTCGTTCTATCCATCTGACTGCATTCTCAACACCTTTAGGTCTTTATGAGTGGCGATTCCTTCCTTTTGGCCTTCGTAATGATCCAGCCACTTTTGTTAGACTCACTAGGGATCTTCTTCACAGAGTAACGAATACTGAAACGTACATTGACGATATATGTGTCCATACAGCAGACTGGACAACACATCTACAGAAACTGAAACATGTCTTCGATAGATTGAGACTTTTCGGTCTTACTGTAAAACCAACAAAAGTTGAGTTGGGTCTGGAAGAAATTGACTCCCTTGGCCATACCATCACGAGAGGCCAACTTAAAATAGATGATAAGATCGTCACAAAAATTTTGAATCTAACAATGCCAACGACCAAGAAGCAAGTTAGAAGCTTACTTGGTCTTGTAAATTACTACAACAAATTCATACCCAATTTAGCTGAGATTACCAGCGTGTTTTCTAATGTATTGAAATCATCTGTAAAATTGAATGTAAAAGATGCAGATTTAATTGATGCATTATCAAAATTGAAACAAATGTTTAGCGTTGTTCCAATGTTGCGCTTACCTAATCCCAGCCTTACGTATTTTCTCCGTACAGACGCAAGTGCTATATCCATCGCTGGCGTACTAGGCCAGTTCCATGATGATATCTTACACCCAATCATTTATGTAAGCCGGAAAATTACACCTGCTGAGTCAAGGTATGGGGTCTCTGAATTGGAGGCTTTAAGCGTCATCTATTGTGTCCGTAAACTTCATCGATTCTTAGCGGGTACCCATTTTGTCATCGAAACTGATAATTCACCGCTTACAGTTATGGAGTCTGGAGTCCACAACAATAACAGGATCTATAGGTGGTCTTTGATTCTCCAGAACTACTTGTTCACAATTAAACATATAAAGGGAAAGATGAACTTGCTGGCAGACACACTTAATAGACCATCTCAGATAGAGATACCTGATGTACCTGAGAGGAGCGATTCTACATCACCCCATTCATCGACACTTTAAGTAATCTGTGTCCAGAATGTGTAATTATAGACACTTTGTTGCTCTTACAATTGTGAATCGCCTTACATGAACTACCGCGAACTGTGTCAGTACTAGTAAGAAAGGACAGACACGTAAGAACATGTCTACGCCATCATCATATTATATATGTAATCAGTGAGTAGGACTGTATTCTAACTTTATCCAGGGCGAGCGCGTGTATATCAGACGTTGCCTATATTACTCTATTTCAACGAGATTCAACAGAGAACGCGACTCCAACAACACACCTGGAAGTAGTTAATATAAATAATGTAGATTTAGAAATGTATGTGATATGTTCCATAACATGTTTTATAACTGTTGCATTTAATATTTAAAAAATGTTAGTTGTAATAGAACTTACAAAACCATCCCTATAATATTTTCCTTTTATTAGAAACTAGTAACATTTAAGAGTTAAACTTCATCTACACTAACTTAGAAATTCATATATACCATTTCATTAGATCATACTATTCAACTTACTAAACACAACAGTAATTCATCATCATTTAAACACATTGTCATATAGTTTAGTTAAATGAAACATTACTTAAAATTTATACCGTCATTTAGAATTTATAACATCATAGTTAGAAACACACATTAAGGTAACTAACACACTTTTCCCCAATTTATTCATTTAGTTAGATTATTTCCCTTAGTTAGCACAGCTCAGCAAACCAACGTAATGTGATTAATTATAGTAATCAGTATTCTCAGGATCGAGAGTGAACGATCCTTGCAAACATGTAAATTTTTGTACAGAAATGACCAGTGCAGAAAAACGGCACAGTCATTTGGCTTAAAACTTTTGTAAACCGAGCCAACCATTTATTATAAATATATTTTATCATTTATTTTCTTTTCTACAACAATATTTTAACGACATAACGCCTTTTTAAACCAGTGGAATAAAAGTGTGAATGAAAGGAGTGTGAAAGGAAATGAATGAATGAAAGAAATACAGAGGAGTGGGGCATTTTGCGGATTATTCGCACGACATGAGTTTTTGTAGTTCGTCCGTGTCAATTTGTGCAACACAATGTGTCGTTCGTTTTTTATCTGTGTTGTTGCTATACTTTCAATAGATTGATAGGAAACATATTTTAAGCTTCTTAAACCGGCGATGTAGTCATAAATCAGCCTTACACACTCGTTTGTGACTACAATAAACCGTTTTATGGCGCTTGAAAGATAACATACATGTAAATTATAGACATACACACATGTTGGTAATTTGAGCACACATTAGTTAAATATAAACACGCAAGCAAACAGGAAAACTAACAAATAAAGATGCATACATCATTACGTGGAAAGGGGCATAATAACTTTCAACAGAGGACTCTACAAACTTTCGAAACCCTAGTTTAACACTGACAGATTTCTTCACGAGCGGAAGCTAGATAGGTGAACATTAGCACACAACGCATGTATACAAGTTGGAGTATATATTATATAGGAGCATGAATATTATTCATGTATTGTACCCTTAAGAGGGACATCTTGTTTGGGTTGTCAATTAAATTGACAATTTGAGGAGTAGGTCTATTAAGACAATGGCTCTGGTTCACACAACTCCCAAGAAGTATAATGTTAGAAAGAGCAAAGACTCTAGTCAACTGTACTAGTGTGGTGTGATAGTCAATAACCAAGTGAAGTGATACAACAGTGTGACATTGGAAAGTAGAGGTTTTGTGCTATACCCAGAACAAGGTTACCAAGCTCATGCAGCCTTTGACAAAATTAGACAGGCCTAATTTTATTATAGATAACCATTTGTGTTACACCCATAAGCTAAAAGCTTGTAACACAACACAGACGGAGGGAAAGTCTGTCAAAGTGCTGCAAGTAAGCAGATAGAGAATAGAGGAGTAAAACTATGGAAGAGGACTAAGACAGGATAGAGATAATATCCCTATCTAAGAAATATGAATAGAAGGGACAGAAATAGCAGGGAGAACTGTGAACAGTTCTCTGACTGGACTCACACGTGTCCTAAAAGGGGACATGGCAGGAAATGATCAGGAGTTACCCAGAATAGAGTGGGGAAACCTTTACCACGAGGAGTGTCCATGAATAATGGCAACTCGCAAAGAGTAATCTATTGACGGGTCACTAAACGCGTGCTGGAGTACCGAGCACGCAAACCCGCTGACGCATGACGGGTCACAGGCTCGTGGTCGAACACGCCACGAAAGTGAAGCAGACTTGGACAGGACAGCGTAGAGGACGGATGGGAGTATTCGCTTTGAATACTGTATGGTTTAGAGGACAGTAGCAATAGTGTCGACTTAGACTTAGACTAAATCAGTAGATAGTACCGTAGATATAGTTATAACATAATGTTGTAATGATGTTTGTGATTCATATGAATATCAGCTCTCAGAGCTATTATGTGTAACTCGCCCATAATAAACTTGTATTCCTTTTGTACGACGTACGAGTTGTCATTCGTGTGGTACAAAAGAAGAATCCATGCGTGCCTGTCAAAGCTAGGTTGCTGATACTATACGTCTAGTTTCTGACATAAAGCACGTCGAAAGTAATAAATTATACAACCATCTAAGACTTCTACCACTTCGAAAGCGCTTCTTTTTTAACAAAGCCAAATTAGTGAATGAAATTATATCTTAAAATACCCCAGAGTATCTTCTACCGTTAATTCAATCTAATGCAATGAACAGTAAGCGCTTAAATTTATTACAGGTTCCTAAGTCTAGATTGGACTTATACAAAACTTGTTTTGCATATTCCGGTGCTCAGTTATGGAATAGCCTTCCATCAGATCTGAAAACTCCAATGAGTCCCTACACATTCAACCGAAAACTCTTTCAATACTTACTTCATACCGACGATATGCCTCCATAAGTCACCTACTGGTATCATTTTTTCACTATCATTCTTCACTGTATGTGTGTGAGCGAGAGAGTGGGTGAGAGAGTTAGTGAGAAAGAGTGTGAGTGGAAGAATTAGTATGAGACAGAGAGAGTGAGAGAGTATGCGTGTGCGTGTGCCTGAGTGAGTGTAACAGTGAGTGAGTGTGTGTGGACGGATGTGTGAGTGATTGAGTGAGAGAATGAGTGAATCTGAGAGAGTGGGTATGTTGTGTGTCTGCCTGTCTGTATGATAGATTGAGAAAGTGAGTGAGTGTGAGTTAGAGAGTGAATGAGTGAGTGAGCGAGTGAGTGAGTGAGTGAGTGAGTGAGGGAGCGTGAGTGAGTGAGAGAGAATTTGTGAGTATGCGTGTATGTGTGCGAGTGAGTGAGTGTGAGAGCGAGGGAGTGTGTAAGAGAGAGAGAGAGAGAGTGGGTGAGTGAGAGAGTGCATGAGAAAGTGAATGAGCGAGAGTGTTAGTGTGTGTGTCTGTTTGCTTGTCTGTGTGTGCGAATAAGAGAGTGATTTAGTGTGATTTAGAGAGTGAACGAATGTGTGTGTGTGAGAGAGAGAGAGAGAGAGAGAGAGAGAGAGAGAGAGAGCGTGAGTGTAAGTGGGAGGGTGAGTGAGAGATTGAATGAGAGGGAATATGTGAGTATGTGTGTGTGTGTGTGTAAGTGATGGCGAATGTGAGAGCGAGTGCGTATAAGCATGAGAGAGAGAAATAGTGAGTGGAAGAGAGGGAGAGCGCAAGCATATCATTATGCCATATTTTTTTCTGTATCCTCATCTTTCATATTACCTTTTTTAATGCCAATTGAATTTAACATGCACTGCTTATTTCATCATGTTTATGTCAATCCCAGGAATTATCTTACCGGATTGGACCACTATTTTATTTTTACGCTACACAATGTATACCATATTTTCACAACCATTTTCCATATTTCCCATGTGTTCCCACTTCTTTCCCCACTTTTGAATGTTCCTGTAAGGATGCTCACGATAGTCGACAGTGTGTACGTGTGAAAAGTGTGGGAGTTTAATCATATTAGTTTTAGTGATTATGTGAGGCAGCATATATGTGTGTGGATGGATGGGTGTGTCTATGTGTGAATGTTTATATGTGTGGATGTATGTGTGTGTGGATGTTTGTATGTGTGTATGGGTGTATATGTGTGTGTACATGTGTGTATCTGTGTATGCCTCTGTGTGTGTATGTCTGTACGTGTGTCAAGGTGTGCGTTCATGTGTTTTCATATGTGTTTATATGTATGTGCGTGTATATGTGTGTATGTATGTGTGTATGTATGTGTGTGTGATCGTATATGTATGTGTATATGTTTGTGTGTAAGTGTGCATGCATGCAGTGTATGCGAGGGAGTGTGTATTTGTGTTTTATGTGAGTACGTGTGCGCAAGTATGTGAATGTGTGTAGGTGTGGGTATATGTGCGTATGTTGTGTGTTTGAGTGTGTGTGTATGTACGTGTGTGTGTGAGAGAGGAGAGAGAGAGAGAGAGAGAGAGAGAGAGAGAGAGAGAGAGAGAGTGATAGAGAGAGAGAGTTGAGCGCACGCCTGTCATTTAACATGCTGTTTCAATTTTTTTGTGTATTCTCATTTTCATATTATCACTTTGAATGCCACTTGATTTTAACATGCATAAAATTAACACATGTAGAGAGAGAGAGAGAGAGAGAGAGAGAGAGAGAGAGAGAGAGAGAGAGAGAGAGAGAGAGAGTTGAGCGCACGCATGTCATGTAACATCCATCCATCATGTGCCATGCCGGTAAGCGTGGGCGGTCATGTTCTGCCATCTCACTCGATCAACAGAGTCGTGGATCAGTTCCGTGTTTTTGTCTCGACCATGCCACAAGGCCAAGCCATCCAGATACTTGTTTCTAGGTCTTCCCCTTGGTCTGTTCCCCTCGATCTTACTAGTTGTCACCAAGTTCTCCAAATCATTTCTTCTCATAACATGCCCAAAAAATTGTGACTGTCTACGTCTAATGTTTCTGATCAGTTTACGATCTTCATTTGTTTCTTGAAGGACTTGTTCATTGGTCTTTCTGGCTGTCCATGGTATTCTTTGCATTTTCCTCAGAAACCACATTTCTACAGCCATCAGATGTTTCTCAGCCTGGCTGCTCATTGTCCAAGCTTCACATCCATATAAAAGTACAGGTTCTATGTAGCATCTCAACACTCTTTTTCTCGTTTCAATTGACATCTTTTTATTGGTCAGTATGTTTTTCATCTTGCTAAAGGCTACTTTTGCCATGGCGATTCTTGTTCTAATCTCTTCAAGGCATCTCCCATCAGATGTTATTACTGTTCCGAGGTAATTGTACCTATTCACTTGTTGAAGAATATTCCCATTTACTTGTATATTACATTGTGGTATTTCGTCCTTCCTAGTGACGACCATAATCTGTGTCTTTTTACAATTTAATTCTAACCCTTGTTGTTCACTGTGTGTAACAACCGCATCTACTAAATTTTGCAGGTCCTGTTCATTATCTGCAATCAAGACTGTATCATCTGCATATCTAATGTTATTGATGCATCGTCCCCCAATGTTGATTCCTTCCATATTTTCAATATTTCTGAAAATATTTTCACTGTACAGGGAAAACAGATCTGGAGACATTACACATCCCTGTCTCACACCTCTCTTAATAGGCTGATATTGGCTTACTTCATTATCAACTCTTATGGCAGCTTGTTGTTTCCAATATATGTTTTTTACAAGTCTAAGGTCTTTCCTATCAATTTGTAGATCTTCAAGCATCCTTATCATGTTGACATGTCTCACTTTATCAAAAGCCTTTGTGTAGTCAATGAAGCAAAGGTGTAGATCTTTGTTTACTTCTATAGAACGTTCGATTACGGTTCTCAGTATATACACAGCATTTACTGTACCCTTGCCTACTACCAAACCCACATTGTTCTTCTCCTATTTCAGGTTGTATTTTCCTCCTAACTCTTTGCATGATAATTCTTAGCAAAATCTTCGTGATGTGACTCATTATACTAATTGTTCGATGTTGATCACATTCCAAGGCTCCTGATTTCTTTGGGATTGCAATAAATACAGAATTACATAACTCATGAGGTATGTTTCCAGTATCATATATTGTATTAAGCAGACTGGTAACTTTATCTATTCCATATTCTTCTAAAGCATTAATCATTTCTGTTGTGACGCTGTCTGGACCGGGGGTTTTGCCAGATTTCATATGATTAAGAGCATTCTGCACCTCCATCTTCAAAATTGCTGGCCCTTCATTGTTATTTTGAACAATATATTGTTCGTCTCTGCTATCGTCATAAAGGTTTTTCACGTAATCTGACCATACATGT
The DNA here is from genome assembly GCA_963921405.1 of Cepaea hortensis. Lineage (NCBI taxonomy): Eukaryota > Metazoa > Mollusca > Gastropoda > Stylommatophora > Helicidae > Cepaea > Cepaea hortensis. Next base: position 97,199,794 of record OY992888.1, read on the forward strand.
AAAATCTGATCTTTTTCTATTATGACTCTTCCATCTTTTGTCTTTAGGCAGCCTGCTGATGTACGTGTTCTTTGATTAGTAATCTCCTGAATTCTTTTGTGCATTAGTTTCGCATTTTTACTGTTGTGTTGTTTTTCAATTTCTCTGCAATTTTTCTCAAGCCATGTTTCTTTAGCCTCCTTACATAAGGTTCTAGCTTTTCTGTGAATTTCTTCATATTTGGCAGGATTATTTTTGTTCTGTCTTCTTGTTTCCATTAGTTGTAAAATTTCTTCAGTCATCCATGTCTTACGGCCAACTTTCTTTACTTTTGGAATAGTTTTTTCTGCTGCACAACTGATTGAATTCTTCAGCATTTCCCATTGATCATCTACATCTTGAAATAGGATCTCTAGATCAGACAATAAATCAAATTTGTTCTTTACTTCTATGTTAAAATTATCTTGTATTTCTTTGTCAGTTTTCAATTTGCACAAGTCATATTTAGGGTTTCCTGCTGTATACTTGACTTTCTTTAACTTTACCCTCAATGTGCCAGTAATTAATCTGTGATCACTGTAACAGTCTGCATTTGGAACTGTTTTTACAACTGTTAATGCATTTCGAAACCTTTTACTTATCAGGATGTAATCTATCTGGTTTTTAATCCTGCTGTCTGGACTCCTCCATGTCCATAATCTTCTAGGATGTTGTTTAAACCAGGTGTTTCCTACAACCAATTCTTGTTCTTTTGCCCATTCTACAAGTCTGTAACCTCTTTCATTTCTCTCTCCCAAACCATGGTTGCCTACACTGTATCCATCGCTTTGCTTTCCTATTTTTGCGTTGAAATCACCCATTATGATATTTAATTCTGATTTTTGACAGTTCTTCAAAGCAGACTCCATGTCATTATAAAATTCCTCTATACTTTCTTCACTGCTTTCACTTGTTGGGGCATATACTTGAATTACATTTATATTTATATTACATGTAACATACTATTCCATATTTTTTTTCTCTGTATTCTCATCTTTCATATTATCATTTTGTATGCCACTTGATTTTATCATGTATAATATAACATTAATGCGATATGAGTGAGAGAGTTAGAGAGAGAGAAAGAGAGAGAGAGAGAGAGAGAGAGAGAGAGAGAGAGAGAGAGAGAGAGAGAGAGAGAGAGAGAGAGAGAGCATTGAATTGCATCACTAATATTTTACGCTACACAATGTATATGTAACAATTTTTCTCCACTTCTTACAATTTTTGCGAGAATGCTCACGACAATTATCAGTGTCTCAACTGTGTGTAAAGTGTGGGAGTTTGTTCTTATTAGTTTCAGTGATCATGTATGTATGTAGATGTGAGGATGTTTGTGTGTGTGTGTGAGGGATGTGTGTGGGGGTGTGGGGAATGTATGTGTGGAGGGGTTGTATGTGGGGGATGTGTATGGGTTGATGACTGATGTGTGGATGGGTGAAGGGATGTGTAGTCGGTGGGGGATGTATGTGTGTGTCATGGATGTGTGTGTGTGGGGATATTTGGGAGAATTATTGGAAGTATGTGGGTGTTGGTGGGTTGGGGGTGTGGGTAGGAAATGTGCATTTGTGTGGGTGAATGGGTGTGTAGAAGATTTTGTGGGTTGGGGGATGAGTATGTAATGGGTGTGGGGGATGAGTGTGGGGGGGGGGGGGGGTGTCTGACAATGGGGTATGTCTGTGTGGGTGGGATTGTGTGAGTGTGGATGGGGTAAATGTGAGTGGGTGGAGGATGTATGTGTGGGTGGTGAGGACGTTGTAGGTGGGGGATGTGTGGGTGGGTGGGGAGATGTGTGTGTGGGTGAGGGATGTGAAGGCGGGGATGTGTATGCGTAATACATGTGGGGGATGTGTGTGTGTGTGAGGAGAATGTGTTTATGGGTGGAGTTTAGTGTAGGAGGGGAGATGTGTGAGAGGTTGGGGAGGTGTGAGATGTGAAGGTGGATGACGGATGTATGTGAGGAGGGCGATGTGTGTTTGGATGGGTGGTTGGGGTGTGTATGGATGGAAGGGTAGATGAGAGATGCATGTGTTGATGGGCGGGTGGGTGATGTGTGGGTGTGAGTGGTTGATGGATGAGTACGTGAGTGGGTGGATGTGTGTGAGAGATGAGTGTATGGTTGGGGGATGTGTGTGTTTGTGGGAAGATGTGAATGTGCGGCGGATGTGTGTGGGTGGGGTATATGTGGGTGGTGGGGTGTGTGTGGGTGGGAGGCGTGTGTTTTTTTGGGTGTTTATGGGTTGGGGATATGTGTGGGCAGGTGGGGAGATGTGTTCGTGGGTGGTGATGTGTTTATAGGTGGGGGATGTGTGGTTGAGATGTGGCGGATATTGGGAGGGTGAGTGGGTGTAGGTTGGCTTATGTGTGTGTGGGTGGGTGATGAAAATTGTGAGGGTGTGGGATGTATGTGTTGATAGGTGCGGGATGTGTGGGTTGACGGGGGTGTGTGTGTGGGGTTTTGTGATATGTGTTTTGCTGGGTTGTTTTGGTGTGTGGGTGGGTGGTGGAGAATATGTGGGTGGGTGTGTGCGTTTCGGTTATAGGATGGGTGGGGGATTATGTGTGGGTTGGGAAATGTGTGTGGTCGGGGATCAGTGGGTTTGTGGCGGCATGTATGTTTGCCTCAGTCTGTTTGAGTGCGTGGAGGTATGTGTGGGTGGGTGGGGGTGTGGTGGGTGGGGGATGTGTGGGTGGCTGAGGGATGTGTGGGTGGCTGCGGGGTGTGAGGGTGGATGGGGGATGTGTCTCACAACATTGCAAAATGTACTGTTTATGTTTACAACTTTCATTTGACAATGTTATTTTCCCCTATGTAAATGTAACATGCACATTTGATGAATGAAAGATGAGTAATCGAAAGGGCCGAATGTAAGACGGGCCTGTGTGCACAATTTGTTAATCGTTTAAAACAAAGTTTGATCTATCTATCTATCTATCTATCCATCTATCTATCTATCTATCTATCTATCTATCTATCTATCTATCTATCTATCTATCTATCTATTTATCTATCTATCTATCTATCTATCTATCTATCTATCTATCTATCTATCTATCTATCTATCTATCTATCTATCTATCTATCTATCTATCTATCTATCTATCTATCTATCTATCTATTGGGGATTTGAGGGATGTGTGTGGTTTGGGGGAGGGGTGCGTGATGGGTGTGGGTGATGGATTTGTTGATGTGTGTGTGTGGGTGGGGGATATATCTGGCTGGGTTGGGGTGTGTGTGTGGCTGGATGGAGTATGTATGTGTGGGTAGTGAGGGTGATTGTAATTGGTGGAAGTGTGGATGGGAGGGAGATGTGTGGGGAGATGTGTGTGTAGGTGAGGGATTTTTCTTTGGCATGTGTGTGGGTGTGGTTTTGTGTGGGAGGGGAGCTGAGTATGAATAAAGGATGTGTGAGTGGGTGGGTGGGGGTGTGGTTGGGTGTGCGGGTGGGTGAAGGATGTGTGTTTAGATGGGTCGTTGGGGTGTGTGAATGTGGGTGTGTAGATAGGAGATGTATGTTTTTGATGAGTGGGTGAGGGATGTGTGGGTGCTACTGGTTGCGGGATAAGTATGTGTGCCTAGGGATGTGTGAGGGGATGAATGTATGGGTTGGGGATGTACGTGTGGGTTGTGTGCGTGGAAGGG
>OY992888.1:97215954-97245663 GCA_963921405.1 Cepaea hortensis
CAACACAACTCAACTCAACACAACTCAACAACTCTATTCAACTCAAATCAACAGAACTCAACACAACAGAACTCAACTCAACTCAACTCCCCTTAACAGAACTCAATTCAACTCAGCTCCATCAACTTAACTCAAATAATCTCGACTCAACGCAACTCAACTCAACTCAACTTTACTCATTTCACCTCAAATCAAATCAACTTCACTCTACTCAACTCAACTTAACTCAGTTCAACTCAACTTTACTCAACTCAACTCAATCCAACTCAGCTCAACTGAAGTCTGCTCAATCCAACTCAACTCAACTCAACTCTACTCTACTCAGTTCAGCTCAACTCAACACAATATATATGAGAATACATTAAAAATATGGAATAGCATGTTACATGACATGCGTGTGCTCAACTCTCTCTCTCTCTCTCTCTCTCTCTCTCTCTCTCTCTCTCTCTTATTTCTCTCTATCACACACACGTACCCACAAACACAACCACACACAACATACACACGCAAATAAAACACATATACCCACGCACATACACACACATACATACATCCACACCCTCATACACATATTTACGCACAAGTACTCACATAACACACGAATACACACTCCCTCGCATACACTGCATGCATGCACACTTACACACACAAACATATTCACATACATACTCGAGCACACACACATACATACACACATATACACACGCACATACATAAAAACACATATAAACACACATTTTCGCACACCTTAACGCACGTACAGACATACACACACAAGCACACACACATACACACATGTACACACACATATACATCCATACACACATACAGACATGCACACAAACATACATGCACACATATAAACACACACACACGTAGACACACACACACACACCCATCCATCCGCACACATACATGCTGCTTGACATAATCACTAAAACTAATATGAATAAACTCCCACACTTTTCACATGTACACACTGTCGACCATCGTGAGCATCCTCACGGAACATTCAAAAGTGGGGAAAGAAGTGGGAAAACATGGAAAATATGGAAAATGGTTGTGAAAATATGGTATACATTGTGTAGCGCAAAAATAACCGGAATTGACATAAACATGATGAGATAAGCAGTAAACATGCTAATATGAAAGATGAGGATACAGGAAAAAATATATGGTACAATGATATGATTGCACTCATCTCTCTCTCTCTCTCTCTCTCTCTCTCTCTCTCTCTCTCTCTCTCTCTCTCTCTCTCTCTCTCTCTCTCTCTCTCTCTCTCTCTCCCTCTCTCTATATATATTTGTCTTTAACGCACATTGGCACGCTAACTCTCTCATTGTCTCATTTTCTCCCTCTCTCCACTCACTATCTCTCTCTCATGCTTATACGCACTCACTCTCACACTCGCCCCCATTTACACAAACACACACACTCACATATTCACTCTCACTCAATCTCTCACTCACTCTCCCACTTATACTCACTCTCTTACTCTCCCTCTCTCCCACTCACACTCACTCATTCACTCTCTAAACCACACTAAATCACTCTCTGACCTACTCTCTCGCTCTCACACTCACACATACACACACACACACATACAGTGAAGAATGATAGTGAAAAAATGATACCAGTAGGTGACTTATGGAGGTATATAGTCGGTATAAAGTAATTATTGAAAGAGTTTTCGGTTGAATGTGTAGGGACTCATTGGAGTTTTCAGATCTGGTGGAAGGCTATTCCAAAAGTGAGTACCAGAATACTTAGTTTGTAAGGCCAGGGAACTAGCATCAGATCAAGACACTGGACATTGCAGAAACCTGGGACATGGGACTGTCTGAGGCCAGGGAACTAGCATCAGATCCAGACACTGGACATTGCAGAAACCTGGGATGTAGATGTAAGGATGTCTGAGGCCAGGGAATTTGCATCAGATCCAGACACTAGACATTGCAGAAACCTGGGACATGGGGCTGTCTGAGGCCAGGGAACTAGCATCAGATCCAGACACGCCATGAGAGCGTAGGACTTACTGCATACGTATGAATATTCATTTATGTAGTCAATACGATTCCTTTTTCTTCACCATCGTCATCTTCCACTTTTGCCGTCAAGCGTCGTGAGGAGGAGTAGTCGACGTTCCAGCGCCCGATATGTGACCATGGACAGTGTCGTTCCGTGTGATTTTACTAAGCCTTTTATGTTATTCTCGGGCGCCCTCTTGCCTCTCGTATCAGATCTTCTTTGGTGTATTGCCATTGCTGGTAGTTGATGTTGCATTCTAACGTGATGGCCAGAACATTTGATCTTCTATCTTTAAATATCTGTGACACAAGCTGATCCCACTGTCTGTTTGATAACACTATTTCTAGTCGGTCTCTTATAGTGCAGTTGGCAGCTCTCCTCAAGCATCTCATCTCACAGGTGTTGATTTTGCCTAAGTGTGATTTGGATAATGTCTAAGTTTTACAATGGTACCATAGAGTTGGTTTGAATATGCTATTTATTATATATCGTTGTGTGGACATGTATATAAATGGGTGATAGTTGATATAAAAGCGTCATTTATAAACACATGTTCTAAGTATAGAAGCACGCTTCTCTATCCAACAGGAAGCTGCTCCTGGGGTTACGATACCTATAGGCATGGAAGCTACCACGAGCACGGATGCACTTCACATCGTTGTATAAATGGTTCTTGGCGCATAAATTATCTAAGTAAATCACATTTGTTGGCAGTGGCCGTGTTGTTGTAAACATTGTTATTTCTTCTAAACACAAAAGCCACACATACTATGTTGCACGATTTATTGACTGGCATGCTTGCTTGCTTGCTTGTGTTCGTTGGCTTGAGCTCCAACGCGAAGTCCTGTATGTCGGATGAAGGCATTCTGTTGCCCAACATCAGTGTGATGTCATACACACCTGAGTTTTGCGTGAGTATCCGTTGTCCCATGTCTGGCTTATTGGTGTGCAGACTGGTGGTTCCTCGCCGTACAGGCAGACACTCTCCGACTTCGGAGGAATCGGCGATCCTATTGACTTTAGCCAGGACCCCGAAGGGACCTGTTGCCCAGGACGCTCGACGAGGACGCGTCAATAGGTCTTGGCCAGTATATAACCCGGCCCTGGTGCCTTGGAAACACCTCTGCGTCCCTTTGACTGGCATGTTTTGTTGCATCTCCTAATGTGCATCCTGCAGAGTTATATGTCACGTGAAGTGAATAAAGGCATAATACATTGGTTGAAATACTTAAAACACACTGCCATAGCAATTGGGCGGTTTAAGTCGGTTTTGTTCAAATAGAAAGACTTCGTTTTAAATTTGCGATTACCGTTGGGATAACAAATGCGACACATTCGAACCCAGAGTAGTGACCCCAGAAAATTTGTCTTTACAGGAATCAAACCCATTTATCGGCACTGGAGGACTTGCATTGAAAGCAATGGTGACGACATCGACAAATGATACATTTGTTCTTAATTTTTTTTCACATTATATTCACACACACACACACACACACACACACACACAATTAAGGATCTCATTTAAAGCCCCCGCGTCTAATTCCTGTTCTCAGGTTAATATTGTTTATAACTCTGCATTGTTCACCTGGCGAAAAGCAGCAAAATCTTCTTCTTCTTCAGCGTTCCGAGCCATTGAGGTTCTTTTCTGCAGATACAATCCGTCTCCATTCGTCTCTCTGGTTGACCTTCTCTTGCCAGTCGCTGATTACAAGTCCTTGTAGGTCTGTATGTATATTATCTCTCCACCGTCTTCTTGGTCTACCTCGGGGTCTACGGTCATTTATTTCCTGAGTGTAAGCGAGTTTTGTTTCCCTGTTATCTTCCATTATTTCTATATGCCCCAGCCATTGTAGTCTATTAGCCTTCATGATACCAGTGATTAGCGGGGACTAAAACAGATCATAAATGTCTTTGTTACTTCTTCTTTTTCACTCTCCACTTTGTGTATCCCTAATGGGTCCAAAGATACGTCTTACAACTTTGTTCTCAAAGGTTTGTAACAAGGCTTCGTCTCCTTTCGTTGTACTCCAGGTTTCAGAGCCATACAGCACAACTGGTCTGATCAGTGTTTTGTATACTGTGATTTTGGTGTTGCGAGATAGCGCCTTTGATTTTAGTAGATGTTGTAGTGCATAGTATATCTTATTTCCAGAATTGATTCTAGTTTGTATTTCTTCCCTTATGATGTTGGAGCAGTTGAAGATTGTACCCAGGTATTTGTATGTTTCCGTTCTTTTAATGGTCATATTATCTATTTGTATGTGGCCAGAGTTTTTAGCCATTCCTTCTCTTGAAATTACCATATATTCTGTCTTATCTTGGTTGATAATCAGCCCCATCTGTTGGGCTTTTTCCTTTAAGTGAGTCAATATTTCTAATGTCTTTTGTTCATTTTCCCCTATAATATCTATATCATCTGCATAACCAAGCAGCTTGGATGTTCCTCCAATATCACATTCCTCCTTTAACTTCCTTACAACTTTCTCTAGAGCCAGATTGAAGAGTAGCGGCGATAGTGCATCACCCTGTTTCAAGCCAGATGTTATTTGGAAAGGGTCTGATTTCCTGCCTTTATATGTTACTATATTATAAGTATCTTCCATGCATAGTTTGGTCATGTTGATTAACTGCCTTGGTATTTCAAACTCCTGCATAGCATTCCATAGACTATTCCTAAGGACACTATCATAAGCCTTTTTAAAATCCACAAAAATGTTATGGAAATCTCTTTTATATTTCCAATTTTTCTCGGCTATTTGTCGTAAGATAAATATCTGATCTATTGTTGATCTGTTTTGTCTAAAACCCGCCTGGTAGTCACCTAATATGTCTTCTGAATATGGTTTTAGTCTATTTAGTAATACTGCGGATAGTATCTTATAGCATGTGGACAGTAGTGATATTCCTCTATAATTTTCACATTGGAACTTGTCTCCTTTCTAAAGATAGGTATCAATAATGACTCTTTCCAGTCATGGGTTAATTCTTCTGTCCTCCAGATTTTTATTATTAGTTCGTATAGCTTCAGATGTAATGCATGGCCACCTGCCTTTATAAATTCAGCAGCAATTCCATCAGTCCCAGTTGCTTTATTGTTTTTAAGTCGTGTGATTACATATAGGATTTCTTCAAATGTAGGTTCTTCAATTTGTGGTTCGCATGTTAGAACCTCTTCCTGTGGGAAAGTGTTACTTGGAGCTTCACAATTTAGTAATTCAACAAAATATTCTTTCCATGTGTTGCACATTTCCTCATTGGTGTTTATCATATTCCCATTTTTGTCTTTTAAACCATATGTGTTTTGTTGGTGCCCTCGCTTCATTGACTTCAGTTCTTTAAAAAACTTTCTGGATTCATTTTTCTGGTGATTAGTTTCCATATCTTTGATTATATTACTAATATATTCTCGCTTCTGCTGTCGGACTATTTTTGTAGCCTCTTTACATTCATTTCTATAATGCTCTTCCTTTTGGATGTTGTTGATGTCATTTAACCATAAATGTCTGGCATTCTTTTTCCTAATGACTGCTTCTTCACATTTTTGATTGAACCACCTGTTCTTTCTATGCGTGGTTAACACACCGAGACATTGTTCTGCGGTAGATTGAATTGTAGTCTTGATGTTCAACCAAGTTTGGTCAACGCTTTCCTCCAAAGGGTTTTGCAGAGTTTCAAGTTTATATTTTATTTCATCTGTAAATTTCTCTTTCACTGTAATTTCTTGTAGTTTTTCTCTGTTATATGTTGAGTGTAATCGTTGTAATTTAGTATAGAAAGCTTTCTTAAGTTTTATTTTAAATTTTGCTCCAAAGAGGAAGTGGTCGCTGTGGCACTCAGCTCCTCTATAACTTCTCACTTGCTGTATGTTTGATGCATTTCTGTTGTTAATTAAAATGTGATCTATTTGATTGTAGGTTCTCCTGTCAAATGATTTCCAAGTTTGTTTGTGTATATCCTTTCTTTGTAGTCTGGTACTGCTGATCTGCAGTCCTTTGGCTTCTGCCAGGTTGATGACTCACCATCCATTATCATTTGAAGTTGTATGTAGGCTTTCCATACTGGCCACTTTTTTATTAGTTTGCTCTCTACCTATTTTTGCATTAAAGTCTCCCAGCACAATCAGGATGTCGTGTTTGGGGGTTTCTTCTATGACATCTTCCAAATCATTATAAAAGTCTTCTTTAACGTCATCTTCTTTCTCTTCAGTAGGTGCATGTACATTAATCATCGTTATATTTTTCCATTTACCTTTAATTCGTAATTTACTAATTCTGTAATTAACAGCTTTAAAGTTTAAAACGTTCCCCCATAACTCTTTTTTGATAACAAATCCTGTTCCTAATTCATGTTTATTTTGGGTGTTTCCTCCATATATTATAATCATTCCATTTTGCTCTAAAGTACCCTCTCCTAGCCACCTTATTTCTTGAATTACTCTAATATCCATTTGATATTCAACCAGCTCCCGGGTTAATTCTTCAGCCGCTCCAGCTCGATATAGTGTCCGCACATTCCATGTTCCAAATCTCAAAAGTCCTTTAACGTTCCAAGGTCATTGTCCAGATAAGTCAGTCCGAATTCGAGGCTCATGTATTTGTTTCGTAACAAAGAAAGGTTTTTACAAAGGTGGGGATGTTAACCCCACGCTTCAACCCCCAACCTGGAGGACCAGGGTGTTTCTCTTTGTCTGTTCTCTACCCTTTGACCTGTCCGGCTTGGGAGGCCCTGCTGGTAGCTACGCTACCACCGGCATAGCTCTCAGGGTCATCGAGAAACTCAAGCTCCCCCACCACGACAAGGTGGAAACACCATCGGGGGAGCAGCAAAATATGCCAGACAATAAATCGTGCATTGTGTGTAGTTTATGTGGTTACATCCACTAAGAGAACAAATGATTTTGAATTGCTTATTCTGACAAGGGGAGGGGGACTGGCTGAGAAGTCACGGTGTCCGACTCTGGGTCATAAAATACATTGTTCGATCCGAGCATACGCCTGGGAATTTATTCAAGAACAACTGATCATCGTAATTCAGTGTCTTGTCGGCTGGCGTAGGCGATCATGTCACTTCATAAATTACGATCTCCGACGTCATTGGTCATTTCGTGTGTTCACGCTCTTCCGTGCCATGACACTTGACTGTCAAGAATCTCTCACGCTGTCTTCCTCTCTCTCTCTCTTTCCTCAAATCTCTCCAGCTGCCACAACATGTTCCAGATTTTTTCTTCTCATAACGTGGCCCCACACTATGACTGCCTCGTTCTGATGGTTGTGATAAGTTGTCATTGCGACTCATCTTTTCGTAAAACGTCCTCGCTGTTCATTTTGGCTATCCAATTAATTTTCAGCAGTCTTCTATAAACCACATCTCCTATGCGTCCATGGATTGTTTCGCCTGTTTACGTATTGTCCGGGTCTCACAGTCGTATGTTAAAACGGGTTCTATGTAACATGCCAGAACTCTCTTTTCTAACTAATAAAGACAGCTACATGTTGCACAAATCGTTCTTCATTTGACAGAATGCAAGATTGGCTTGTGAGCAATTGATAGCTGATGATATTGCATTGTTTGCCTTGATATCGTGATGAGTGACATCGGATGCCCAGCTTCTCGGATGAGTTTGAATAACAAAGAAGTCTAAGAGGTTAAATATGCCACGGCAATTTACATTCGAAAAGAGTGTCAAAGTCTCACATCTGAGGTTGCGACGCGTTGGCTGTGCCAACGCCAGGCGACATAACAACGCGCAACCCTGAGTGATGTTAAACACTGCAGAGGGAATGCGGCGTCTTCGACGACGCCCGTATAAGCAGCCAAGCACAGCAATTGAGCGACGCTTAAACGACCGCTGGTCAGCGGTACACCCCGTGAACCTTGCAGGGGTCACACCAGCTGACTTGAGCGCCGACTAGCGTGTAGCGTGTAGAACGACAGGGCTGGCAGACGGGGTTAGGCGTTTGAATGGACAGGTCGCATGGGTCTGCGAGTGGTGTTTGAATCTGCATTGAGAGCTAGCCTGTGTGACAGTGGGAGACTGGTTCGAACGCTTGAGTATTTTGGCTTGTAAGTGATATGTCTATTGATTGCATGTATCCTTATGTATTGTATTGATATTGTTCATGCCGTAATGATTGCTATGGATTGTCATTGCGCGATGTCTGTGCGACAATGAATGCAGCGCGTAAATAAAGCTTGTAAATAACAGGTTCGGATATTCACTTCGTGTGATTTGATAGTTTGATACTGCTTCACACTTGCCAGAAAACGAGCTACTTATCTTGCTCTACGCAAGACTCTGACAAGTGCGAACGTGGGGGATCGTCCGGGATTTGAACCAGGGACCTCGCACTTCTGAAGCTTCAACAGGCACAATCAGAAGCTGCTCTAAAGCTTCAGCAGGCACAGTCAGAAGCTGCAGTGAGGCAAGCTGAGATCTTAGCCCAAAGTAAGAGAGAAGAGCAAGAAACACAACTGAAAATTGAACAGCTAAATTCTGAATCTTCTAAAGATAAAGCTAATAGAGAAACAGACAAAGATCAACCTCACAAGAAATACCAAGGTCTGATTAAAAGTTACAACACAGGTGATTGCATAGCAGCATTCACCCAAAATTTTGAATTTGTCATGGATCATTACAAAATTCCAAAACCCGAATGGGGTATAGTATATGTAAGAAGTCTTTCTGGGGAACCTCTGAAAGTCATAGAGTCTATCCCAAATGACCTGAAAGAAGATTATCTGTACATTAAAGCGAAAATTATGTCACATTTTTTACTAGATGAATCAGGTTATAGAGAACTGTTTAGGAAGTTGTCTCCTAAGCCTACACACACGTTCTCTGAATACATCTCAGAAATTCAGAATATTTTTTCTAAATGGCTGTCAGCAGCCAAAGTAAATGGAAGTTATGACAAATTAGTTGATCTTATGTTGAGAGATAAGATTATCACATCTCTCCCACCCCCCCCCCCCCCTTTTCTAAATTTTTGTTGGAATGTCAGTGTGAAAGTGTCCAACAGATTGAAAGTCGTGGCTCTGGTTATTTTTCAGCCAATAAGCAATGTTTCTCTAGTAGTCTGACCAGCACAGACTTTGTAGCAGCAGCTACATATGGCAAATATCAGTCAGGGTCAAATAACAAACAAAGACCTTATAGTAAAGCTGCAGAGAAATTTTATCAGTGCAGATATTGCCACTTATCACACAGTGCGAATGATATGTGTGACCAACATCCTGGGTACACTGCTTACTTGCAGAATTACATTTCAAAGCAAGATAAAGAAAGGAAGAACTACAGACGCCTTACCAAATGTTATCTTTGTAAGGCTTTTGGTCACTGGCGTAAGGATTGTAAAGGCAAGGCAATGACCAGAAAGGCTAATGCAGCCATGTTTGACAGTTCTTCTTCAGAAGATTAAAGTGTACAAGATCACCCAGTAAACTCAGCACATTCCATTGATGTGTTCCATCATGAAAAATGTACCATTTGTGATCAATTTCATGAGGATGGCGTGTTAACATGCGGCCATTCTATACCTGTTACCAATGAGGAGGCCAATTTTGTAGTAAACTCCCAAGGTAAACTAAACATCCACCAGGGGTATGTTAATGGTAGAGCTGCTACAATTTTACGTGATATCGGAAGTACTCTCATTGGTGTGAAGAGAGATTACATTTTACCATCACAATATAGTGGTAAATATGTCACATGCAGGACGTTCTCAGGGAACATAGAGAAATATCCACTTGCATGGGCATATATAACTACACCATTCCTTACAGGAAAGGTTAAATGCGCAGCATTAACCAATCCTTGCTGCGATGTTATCATTGGAAACCTTCCTGAAGTGAATGACATGCCATATGACAGTAATACATCAACTGTCATTTGTAATATTGATACTATCATTTCACCTTCATCACAAATCACCATTCATGATGCATTACCACCTGTAACTGAATGTACAAATGCCAATCTGGCTACGCCATAACATACATGTAATTGTGTGAATGTGACATCAACATGTGATGAGAATGATCGTTGTGATGTAATAAATGCAGTAACTAGATCTACTGCACAGATCCAAGATCGAATCGATCAGACAGAGGCTTTACAACGAGTAAGTCCAGTTGTAACATCTCCTGAGACAACTAGGAAGAAGTTTATAACATCTCAAAAAGCCGATCGATCTTTGCAAAAGTATTTTAAACTTGTAGGCCAAAAGCCAAGAGTAGCAAAGAATGCTCAATGGTACTTTGCTCTGAAGAACGGAATTCTAACACGGTACTACACCAAAGGTTCCAGCATTATAGAACAAACAGTGCTACCGTTAGAAAACCGCAAGCAAGCATTGAATCTAGCTCATGACATACCCTTTGCAGGACACATGGCGTATGCTAAAACTAGAGCAAAGTTACTTACTCAATTTTATTGGCCAAAGTTTTGCAACGATACCAAACAGTATTGCAGATCGTGTGACATCTGCCAAAAGCTTGTCAAAAAGGGTAAACACCCAAAAGCTGAATTGCAAGTTACTGATTTAGATAGTAGACCGTTTGAAAAGATCTCGGTCGATATAGTTGTTCCTCTTAACCATGTAACATCAAGAGGTAATAGGTACATTGTAACACCCATTGATCTATGTACTCGGTGGACAGAAGCGATCCCAATGAAGAACATAACTTCCAAAGACATCATGGAAGTGTTCTTTCATACTTTTGCGAGGGTAGGATTCCCTGATACCATCCTTTCAGATCGGGGTAGCCAGTTTATTGCCTCAGCTACACAAGCCTTTACCAAAATGTTGGGTGTTAAACAATGTTTCAACAGTCCCTACCACCCGCATTCGACCGGTATCGTGGAAAAGATTAACGGCGATATGAAACATATGCTCTCTAAGGTAACCCAAGAACATCCTGAAGATTGGGATACTTATCTGCCTGCAATTTTGTTTGCATATAGGGAAGTGCCCCATTCCAGCACTGGGTTCTCACCATTTGAAATGTTATATGGTGCACAACCACGCGGCCCATTATCTCTGTATGAATCTATGTTGACTGAAAGTACAACTTTGCCTAAACTCATTTCACCATATGAACATGTAACATCGTTGCGTGATAGAATTATGAAATCATGTGTGTTAGCTAAAGAAGCTCTCCAAAAATCAGGAGCTATCTACCGACAATATGCTAACAGAGGAAATAGAACTATTACACTGACACCAGGACAGGACGTTCTTCTTCTTTTGCCAAGTGATAGACATCTCCTCACTGACTCATGGCAAGGACCGTAAAAGTACTACGACAAATTTCGACGGTAGATTACGAAATTGCAGTTAGGGACAAACACAAAATTTTCCACATTAACATGCTCAAACCATATTACCACAGGCAAGACGACCAAGTAGAAACTGCAGCAAGCACCACCATAGTGGACCAGACGGACGACAACGACACTGACGAGATACCGACACCAGTTCTTGACAAGACGACCAACTTACAGGACATTAAGGTAAATCATAAACTGACGCAGACACAGACTGACAGTTGCAGACAACTGATACAAGAGGACAGGACGATCTTTTCTGACAGCTCAGGACATGACAGATCACATAACAGCACCACAGCAGACATTTGACAGGATTAGACATCATGAACTAACGGTAAAACCTTCCAAAGTTGATATAGCCTTTCAGGAAATTTCATTTTTGGGCTATAAGATCTCAAATGGCTTTATATCAACTGACGATAACATAATGTCGAGAATTTTGAAATTGTCGCTTCCGACAACTAAGAAATAGTTGCGAAGTGTGTTAGGTCTTTTAAACTATTATAGTCAATTTATTCCTCATTTTGCTGAATTGACCAAATGTTTCACTGATTTACTAACAAATAAACATCCCAATGTGATTGTAAACAGCGAATGTTTGAGGCCAGCATTTACGAAGATTCTTTCATATTTTTCTAGAGCACCTATTCTAAAATTGCCAAATTTGAATATTACTTTTAGATTAAGATGTGACGCGAGCTCCGTAGCCATTGGAGGTGTGCTTCTCCAAGAACACGACCAAATCGTGTACCCAGTATACTACGTCTCTCGAAAACTGAACACCAGCGAACGAAATTACAATACGCCGGAACTCGAGGCTCTTGCCATGGTATTTTCGGTACGTAAACTTTCTAGATTTCTTTTAGGTAAACATTTCATTATTGAAACAGATAATAGCCCGCTTACAATTGTTACCAGAGGAACGCCAAGTAACAGCAAGGTGGCAAGATGGTCCCTTCTTCTGCAGGACTATAGCTATGAGATTAACCATATAAAGGGTTCCCAAAAACTGTCTTGCAGATCTTTTGTCGAGATGTCCATACGACGAACCTAATACCCAGTCAACACCAGAGCACAGTGCAGAGGGTGTATAAAACTGCAACGTAGATAGTGCTCAGTACTACAGCCAATTGTGACAATGTGTCAGTAACGCTGTGTACACCAATGTGATGGGGTAGATTGTATCTCCCAATGTATATACCTTATGTACATATTTGGATTCTTATTATTATCATTATTATGCGAATGAATGCGTGTATAATTGTGAGATATGTGAAAGAATGGAATCATTATTATGTAAACTAATGTGTTGTATAACTGTAAGATATGAGAAAGAATGTGATTATTATTGTAAATACATAAATATTGTAACAAACAGACACTACAAAGACAAGTGTCACTGGACAACACTACAGGATCCAGGAACTTACCAAGCTACTACAACGTGAAGTAATCCTGAATGTATCCAGATCGATGTGTCCAAGACGTTTTAACAAGGTACGAAAGATGACTGCGACAGTACAATCCGAGCAGAAGGCGGAAGAAACAATCCAACAGCTGATAGTAACAACTAATACTCCGTTTATATAATATCCATCCAGAACGGAACAACGTCGTGTGAATGACACCACAACACATGTGTAAAAAAGCACAGCTGTATACTTCACGGCAATTTACATTCGAAAAGAGTGTCAAAGTCTCACATCTGAGGTTGCGACGCGTTGGCTGTGCCAACGCCAGGCGACATAACAACGCGCAACCCTGAGTGATGTTAAACACTGCAGAGGGAATGCGGCGTCTTCGACGACGCCCGTATAAGCAGCCAAGCACAGCAATTGAGCGACGCTTAAACGACCGCTGGTCAGCGGTACACCCCGTGAACCTTGCAGGGGTCACACCAGCTGACTTGAGCGCCGACTAGCGTGTAGCGTGTAGAACGACAGGGCTGGCAGACGGGGTTAGGCGTTTGAATAGACAGGTCGCATGGGTCTGCGAGTGGTGTTTGAATCTGCATTGAGAGCTAGCCTGTGTGACAGTGGGAGACTGGTTCGAACGCTTGAGTATTTTAGCTTGTAAGTGATATGTCTATTGATTGCATGTATCCTTATGTATTGTATTGATATTGTTCATGCCGTAATGATCGCTATGGATTGTCATTGCGCGATGTCTGTGCGACAATGAATGCAGCGCGTAAATAAAGATTGTAAATAACAGGTTCGGATATTCACTTCGTGTGATTTGATAGTTTGATACTGCTTCACACTTGCCAGAAAACGAGCTACTTATCTTGCTCTACGCAAGACTCCGACAAAGAGTAGTCGGTAAGGTCATTGCCCCATTAAAACTGTTAGGTAAGAAAATCTACTCAAAGGTTGATAGAGCCGTTAGCTTGGGTGGAATCTGTCTAGAGGAAATGAACTTACCCACGGGTAGATAGAGACCGTTACCTTGGATTTAATCTGTCTAGAGGACGTGAACTTACCCACGGGTAGATAGAGACCGTTACCTTGGATGGAATCTGTCTAGAGGAAGTGAACTTACCCATGGGTAGATAGAGCCCTTTAGCTTAAGTGGAATCTGTCTAGAGGAAGTGAACTTACTCATGGGTAGATAGAGGCCGTGACCTTGGATGGAATCTGTCTAGAGGAAGTGAACTTACCCACGGGTAGATAGAGCCCGTTACCTTGGATGGAATCTTTCTAGAGGAAGTGAACTTACCCACGGGTAGATAGAGTCCGTGACCTTGGATGGAATCTGTCTAGAGGAAGTGAACTTACCCACGGGTAGATAGAGCCCGTTACATTAGATGGAATCTGTCTAGAGCAGTGTTTCCCAACCTTTTTTGTGCTATGCCCCACCTAAGCCTTTCTAAAATTCTTATGACTCGCCATTTCACTCGATCACCAGCGTCGTGGATCAGCTCAGTGTTCCTATCTCGTCTATGCCATGTGGCCAAGCTATCCAAGTATTTTCCTCTAGGTCTTCCTCTTGGTCTGTTACCTTCGATCTTGCCAGTTGTCACCAAGTTCTCCATTCCATTTCTTCTCATAACATGTCCAAAAGATTTTGACTGTCTACGTCTAATTTCTCTAATCAGTTTACGATTTTCATTTGTCTCCTGTAGTACTTAGTCATTGGTTTTTCTGTCTGTCCATGGTATTCTTTGCATTTTCCTCAGAAACCACATTTCTGCAGCCATCAGATGTTTTTCAGCTTGTTTGCACGTTGTCCAAGTTTCACATCCATACAAAAGAACAGGCTCTATGTATCCCCTCAACATTCTTTTTCTCATTTCAATTTGCATATTTTTATTGGTCAGAATGTTTTTCATCTTGCTAAAGGCTGCTTTTGCCATGGCGATTCTTGTTCTAATCACTTCAAGGCATCTCCCATCAGATGTTATGACTGCTCCGAGATAACTATATCGATTCACTTGTTGAAGATTATTCCCATTTACTTGTATATTACATTGTGGTACTTTGTTCTTCCTAGTGACCACCATAACCTGTGTCTTCTTACAATTTAATTCCAACCCCAGCTGCTCAGCGTGTACAACAACTGCGTCTACTAATTGTTGTAGATCTTGTGCATTGTCTGCAATCAATACTGTATCATCTGCGTGTCTAATGTTATTGATGTTTCGTCCTCCAATGCTGATTCCATTTATATCTTCTACATTCCTGGAAATATTTTCACTGTATATGGAAAAAACATCTGGAGTCATTACACATCCCTGCCTAACACCTCTCTTAATAGGTTGATATTGTCCCACTTCATTATCAATCCTTATGGCAGCTTGTTGGCAGCTATTAATTTGTAGATCTGCAAGCATTTCTACTATGTTGACATGTCTAACTCTATCAAAAGCCTTTGTATCTTATATATAAAAAAGGATGTGCGTCCGTATCTCTGTCCGTATGTCCTTTATACGCTCGCGAACGGCCCATCCGATTGAGATGAAATTTTCTACACGCCTTCCTTTCAGTCCAGAGATGCCAACTGTCGTATTTTTTTTTCTTCTTCCCCCTCCTCCCTCCTCCCTCCTCCCCCTCCCAAAATACGTACTTCCAGGAAATGGTCTTCTACATAGACACTTCTCTCTGAGGTCCGCGATAACATATTAACCTGGTGGGATGGCAAT
The DNA here is from genome assembly GCA_963921405.1 of Cepaea hortensis. Taxonomy (NCBI): domain Eukaryota; kingdom Metazoa; phylum Mollusca; class Gastropoda; order Stylommatophora; family Helicidae; genus Cepaea; species Cepaea hortensis. The sequence continues at coordinate 97,231,455 of OY992888.1, forward strand.
CAATCATCCTACTACCTCCTCCCTCCTACTCCCTTCTCCCTCTTCCTCCTCCCTCTTCCTCCCTCCGCCTCCTCCCTCCTCCCACTCTCTACTCCTCCTTCCTCCTCCCTCCTCCTTCTCCTCCCTCCTTCTCCCTCTTCCTCCTCCCTCTTCCTCCTCCTCCCTCTACCTTCTCCCTCCTCCTCCCTTCACATTCCTCCTCCTCCCTCTTCCTCCTCCTCCCTCTCATCCTCTTCCCTCCTTCTCCTCCCTCCTCCTTCTCCCTCTTCCTCCTCCCTCTTCCTCCCTCCGCCTCCTCCCTCCTCCCACTCTCTACTCCTCCTGCCTCCTCCCTCCTCCTTCTCCTCCCTCCTCCTCCTCCCTCTTCCTCCCTCTTCCTGCTCCCTCCGCCTCCTCCCTCCGCCTACTCTCTCCTTCCTCCTCCTCCCTCCTCCTCCCTCTTCCTCCCTCTTCCTGCTCCCTCCGCCTCCTCTCTCTACCTCCTCACTCCTCCTCCCTCTCCTCCGTCTTCCTCCCTCCTCCTTCTTCCTCCCTCCTCCTCCCCCTCATCCGTCTTCCTCCCTCCTCCTTCTTCCTCCCTCCTCCTCCCCCTCATCCGTCTTCCTCCCTCCTCCTTCTTCCTCCCTCCTCCTCCCCCTCCTCCCCCTCCTCCCTCTCCTCCTCATCCCTCCTCCTCCATTCTCCTCCTCCCTCCTCCTCCTCTCTCTACCTCCTCCCTCCTCCTCCCTTCACATTCCTCCTCCTCCCTCTTCCTCCTCATCCCTCCTCCTCTATCCTCCTCCCTCCTCCTCCTCCTCCCTCTACCTCCTCCCTCCTCCTCCCTTCACATTCCTCCTCCTCCCTCTTCCTCCTCCTCCCTCTCATCCTCTTCCCTCCTTCTCCTCCCTCCTCCTTCTCCCTCTTCCTCCTCCCTCTTCCTCCCTCCGCCTCCTCCCTCCTCCCACTCTCTACTCCTCCTTCCTCCTCCCTCCTCCTTCTCCTCCCTCCTCCTCCTCCCTCTTCCTCCCTCTTCCTGCTCCCTCCGCCTCCTCCCTCCGCCTACTCTCTCCTTCCTCCTCCTCCCTCTCCTCCTCCTCCTCCTCCTCCTGCGATCTCCTCCTCCCTCCTTCTCCCTCTTCCTCCTCCCTCCTCCTCCCCCTCCTCCTCCACCCTACTCCTCCCTCCTCTTCCTAATCCCTCCTCCTCCCTCCTATTCCTCCTGTCTCCTCCTCCCTCCTCCTCCCTCCTCTTCCCTCCTCCACCTCCCTCTTCCTCCTCCCTCCTCCATTTACCCAAGACAGACAGACATACAGATAGTCGGGAACGGGATCTTATATGACTACTTATATGATTTAAATGAGATGCTCTCCACCATGGGCTGGGCCGGGTCAGACAGACAGACAGACAGACAGACAGATAGATAGACAGACAGACAGACAGACAGTCGGAAACGGGAGCTTATATGACTACTTATATGAATTAAATGAGATGCTCCCCACCAGAGTCTGGGCGAAGCCGGGCCGTGTCAGCTAGTAGTCAATAAAGCAAAGGTGTATATCCTTGTTTACTTCTATAGCACGTTCAATAACTGTTCGCAGTGTATACACAGCATTTACTATACCCTTTCCTTCTACAAACCCACATTATTCTTCCCCTATTTCAGGTTGTAATTTCTTCCTCACTCTTTGCATGATAATTCGTAACAAAATCTTTGTGATGTGACCCATTATGCTAATTGTTCTATGTTATTCACATTCCAAGGTTCCTGATATATTTGGGATTGCAATAAATACAGAGTTACATAATTCAGAAGGTATATCACCAGTATCATATAATGTGTTCAGCAGTCTGGTGACTTGATCTAGTCCAAATTCTTCTAAAGCTTTAATCATTTATGTTGTGATGTTATCTGCACCGGGGGCCTTGCCGGCTTTCATATGCTTAAGAACATTTCGAACCTCCATCTTCAAAATTTGCGGCCTGTCACAGGATACTGTGAGTTTAGTGATTCCCCGATAAACGTGAATATAAAATTAAGTGCAATGTATGAGGATGGAAAACAATCGAGTACTTCAGTCTGAGGTGAGGACAAAGTGAAGGTTATTGACCGAATGGTATAGACGACAGATACAGTTGTTATCAAGGGTCATTGACTGCCGATCTTATCGGACAAACAACACGGAGACGGGAGGTTGAGGAAATCACGAATACGTGGATCAAAGCGTTAAAACTGATTGATGTACGAGCGTTTGGGAAAGCGGGGAGTAGCGGAGAAAAACGGGACGGGGCGGCCAGGAACGAATACGTGATTTCACAGACTTTTGATGTGAAGGAAACGGCAAATTCGATTGTTGATGTATGAACATCAAACAAGAACGGAGAATTGGGCCCAGGTATAAATAGTAGAAAACTGGTTTTTCTGTTTAATGTGAGACCAGCGATTCCATCTGGAAGGAACGGTTCTATGTGTCCTTTATAAGAAGAGAAATATTAGGTCCCAAATTGCTTAGAGGCGATAGGACTGTGGTGCTAATGTGCGTGTGTATTTCGATTCATGGACTAACATAGATAGTATAAGGTAATGAAGCTGTAACGTAGTAATCTAGCCTATAGAACTAGGGGTCTGTGCTTTGCTGTTACCATTTCCTTCTTTTAGCTAATCGTGTAGACGTTAGTGAACTCATCTGTCTTATGTCAGAGTATCTTTCGGAAACGTCTGAGTACGGCTGGAAGCATGCCCTCACATAAGAATTAGTCTGAAAGCAGACTAATATCACCAGGTTATATGTCACCCACAGGTTCCACGAAAACTCCTGACATACTCAGAGAAGATAAGAAAGGTACTTCATTTGTGCAGAGAAAGTACTTCACTAGAACCACTAAGAACATAGACATGTTCTAATCGTGAGACGAGATACCCAATCGCCCATACAGGAACTCTGTATAAATAACATTAAATCGAGGTTAAAAAAGTAATGTAAAGGACGTTAAATTGCTGAAGGCAGGGCGACATAAAAATGCCTATATTTGCATTATAGACTGACATTGGCATTGGCACCTTTCCGTCTTGACAGACGCATAGTTTGGTACATTGTGCTTCAAAAAGGCTTAAACAACTGTCATATGGCAATAACTACGATCCATGGCGGTGGAGAGTGTGGCTGGTAAGGCCAATTCTTGCTGCAAATGTTTGCCCACAGTAGGTGCATGTGAAAACATGGTCATTTCCACCATTTTGCACCATCTTACGTCTCTCACTCTCTGTGTGTGCTTTATCTGCAATCATTTTCTCCTTTGTCTTTATTCCATTTCTGATAGTTGCCCTCCATGCAACACGTTCAGCGGCGACGTGCTCCCATTGTGCATTATCAATGCCTGTATCAATCATGTCTCGCTTACACACATCTTTGTATCGTAGTAGAGGCCGACCCTGAGATCTCCTACCCGTCTGTAATTCACCAAAAAAGATGTCCTTTGGTATTCTACCATCATCCATCCTCCTAACGTGTCCTATCCATCTAAGTCTACGAAGACTGAGCATGGAATACACCGTCACACAACCTGATCTTTCAATACTTCAGTATTTGTGATTTTGTCTTGCCACTTAATACCAAGTATTCTTCGCAGACACCGCATATGAAAGCCGTTTAAACGTTTCTCTTGGTGTGAGTAAGTTGTCCAGGTTTCACTGCCATAAAGAAGAGTACTAAGGACACAGGCTTGGTAGACGAGGACTTTGTTTTGGCAGTAAGCTTCCTGTTCTCCCAGACTCTTTTTGCTAGCATGTTCATTGTTGTTGCTGCTTGCCAATCCTGATGTTGATTTCCTGATCGAGGGATAATTTGCTATTTACCTCTGATCCAAGATATGTAAAATTACAAAAAACACTGGATAATTCACGAACAGTTTCCATGCCTACAAAAAGTGGTAATTAACTAACTGAACAGTGTGTAAAACATTTATAGTAGATCTAGAGACAGTGTGAGACAGTGGTGATGTGTTTTTACAGTGATGGATTTTACTAACTCCAAAAAGGAAATCTGTAAAAGTCAGAGACTTACCTTAATCGCATTATTTTAGGGTGATCCGACTGTGAACATTTTCCAATCTTTGATTACGTCCAGACTCAAGCGGAGCGGAGCATCCAGGGTGAGAGCTGTCCATATATGTGTGATGTCTTGTTGCATGGCCGTATAAAGATGGGAGAAATGATACGGCACATACGAATTCCAGAGTCCTATCTCGCACTCACAATAGAAGACACAACCAACTACATATACACATTCAATGCATACAACAGACATAGTTTTTCAGCAATAAATATTTTATTAATGGTTGGAGGAAACTGTTGTCGGAGTATGTTATGAAGGAATGAGTGAGAGAGAGAGAGAGAGAGAGGAGAGAGAGAGAGAGAGAGAGAGAGAGAGAGAGAGAGAGAGAGAGAGAGAGAGAGAGAGAGAGAGAGAGAGAGTAGAAGACAGAACGGAGGAGTGTAGACAAAAGTCTGTCAATAATTCCCAAGTATAAGGATCTTAAAGGTGTGCTTGTTGATTCAACTTTCCTCCCGGGACGACAAGCGACACGGCCCTTCATTATTAAATCTAATATCATACTGTTTCTCTATGTTATCAATATAAAGGTTTTTCACATAATCTGTCCATACATGTAGAATCTGATGTTTTCCCTCTTATGATTTTGCCATCTTTAGTTTTTAGCGGTATCAGTCACTTCATATTTTTTGAGACAGTGAAACTTTACAAAATTTTTGTTGTAAATATATGTCTGACATAATTCAATAAAGGTAATGAAACCAATATCTTCGCTTTTGCATAGACACGAGTTTTATTTGTTCCTTGAAGTTAATTAATTAATATATTTAGTTTTTCAAAGATAAGAAGAGCAAGAAGAAGAAGAAGAAGAAGAAGAAGAAGAAGAAGAAAGAAGAAGAAGAAGAAGAAGAAGAAGAAGAAGAAGAAGAAGAAGAAGAAGAAGAAGAAGAAGAAGAAGAAGAAGAAGAAGCAGAAGCAGAAGAAGAAGAAGAAGAGAAGAAGAAGAAGAAGAAGAAGAAGAAGAAGAAGAAGAAGAAGAAGAAGATGAAGAAGAAGAAGAAGAAGAAGAAGAAGAAGAAGAAGAAGAAGAAGAAGAAGAAAGAGGAGGAGGAGGAGAAGGAGGAGGAGGAGAGGAAAAGTGGTAGGAGGTGGAGGCTGACGCGAAGAAGGCTCTTCTGAAGAATAGTGGCTATGATATGGACGACGTTCTAATAATACCGGCTTGTCCCCCGTGGGGACACAACTCATGCACATTCTGTTGTCGTTGCTCAGAGAATTCGATTCCTTGTGATGGGTTTACTGCAGTGGCATATCAAATATTGTGTATGTGTGTGGGAGGGGGGATAGTCAGGTACGTAAAGTTGACTTTGGTACCCGGTGCTAGAGCCAGAACTGTATTACTGACCTGGATATTTCCGGCCACCCACTTTAGGATGGCCCAACCGGGGAGCTCGGATTTATTGTAAACTTCCGCCACGATAGAAGAACGGTATGGATTTGTGGCATTTATAACATCATATTGAAGGTACACAACAGAGATTAAAAACATAATAAGGCAAACAAAAGCTGCATTTCAGAAAATAAAATAGTATCTTATGCAATAAGCCTCTATAACTGAATGTAAGAAAGGGAGAGCTAAAGTGAGGCAGAGCACTTGATGATGATGAGCGCTATATGTGTATATACCACTGAGTACTGGGCGGATGATGATAGTGTATGCTGTCCCATATACATGTACAGGTACGACATTCATGTCTCTCGTTCCAGAGTGTGCTCGCGACGGCGAATGTTATTCGTTGCATCGATCCTATACAATAGACTGTATTACCCGCAGTTGTAGGCCGACTAGCATATATACGGCCGATTGGATCATATCCAACGCGGGTATGTTTAATGTGTATCTGCCTGTCTTTCTGGGTGTGTTTTCCTGTAGTCACACGTGTCTGAGGTCAATGGAGCCTCGTAAAATTAGTTTAGTAAACAAGCCTGGCAAAACCGGTTTAATAAAAGAGCCTCGTAAATTTGGTTTAGTGAAAGAGCCTGGTAAAACTGGTTTAGTGAAAGAGCCTGGTAAACCTGGTTTAGTGAAAGAGCCTGGTAAAACTGGTTTAGTGAAAGAGCCTGGTAAAACTGGTTTAGTGAAAGAGCCTGGTAAAACTGGTTTAGTGAAAGAGCCTGGTAAAACTGGTTTAGTGAAAGAGCCTGGTAAAACTGGTTTAGTGAAAGAGCCTGGTAAAACTGGTTTAGTGAAAGAGCCTGGTAAAACTGGTTTAGTGAAAGAGTCTGGTAAAACTGGTTTATGAAAGAGCCTGGTAAAACTGGTTTAGTGAAAGAGTCTCTTAAACATCTTGAACCGTAATTAGCAGAAGCTGGTAGCGCCATATTTAGCGCGGTGGTGTAGTGGCTAGAAACTCGCCTGAAAGGAAGCAGTTCGATCCCCATTAGAGTGGATTCGAATTGTTAACCTTGACCTTGGTTCCCAGTCGAACCAGCCTGACATGGGTGCCAGAAAATGTATTGAGAAGTAAAAGTGAGACTGAGCTCGTCACCCACAGAGTGAGGGCTGATCTACACAAATATATGTCTACCACCATATGTCCAATGTTGTTCTATACAAATATGTGTCTAACATCCATATGTCCAATGTTGTTCTATACAAATATATGTCTAACATCCATATGTCCAATGTTGTTCTATACAAATATATGTCTAACATCCATATGTCCAATGTTGTTCTATACAAATATGTGTCTAACATCCATATGTCCAATGTTGTTCTATACAAATATATGTCTAACATCCATATGTCCAATGTTGTTCTATACAAATATATGTCTAACATACATATGTCCAATGTTGTTCTATACAAATATATGTCTAACATCCATATGTCCAATGATGTTCTATACAAATATATGTCTAACATCCATATGTCCAATGTTGTTCTATACAAATATATGTCTAACATCCATATGTCCAATGTTGTTCTATACAAATATATGTCTAACATCCATATGTCCAATGTTGTTCTATACAAATATATGTCTAACATCCATATGTCCAATGTTGTTCTATACAAATATATGTCTAACATACATATGTCCAATGTTGTTCTATACAAATATGTGTCTAGTACCATATGTCCAATGTTGTTCTATACAAATATGTGTCTAACATCCATATGTCCAATGTTATTCTATACAAATATGTGTCTAGCACCATATGTCCAATGTTGTTCTATACAAATATGTGTCTAACATCCATATGTCCAATGTTTTCTACACAAATATGTGTCTAGTACCATATGTCCAATGTTGTTCTATACAAATATGTGTCTAACATCCATATGTCCAATGTTGTTCTATACAAATATATGTCTAACATCCATATGTCCAATGTTGTTCTATACAAATATATGTCTAACATCCATATGCCCAATGTTGTTCTATACAAATATATGTCTAACATCCATATGTACAATGTTGTTCTATACAAATATATGTCTAACATCCATATGTCCAATGTTGTTCTATACAAATATATGTCTAACATCCATATGTACAATGTTGTTCTATACAAATATATGTCTAACATCCATATGTCCAATGTTGTTCTATACTTATATGTATCTAGCAAAATATGTCCAATGTTGTTCTATACAAATATATGTCTAACATCCATATGTCCAATGTTGTTCTATAACTATATGTATCTAGCACCATATGTCCAATGTTGTTCTATAACTATATGTATCTAGCACCATATGTCCAATGTTGTTCTATACAAATATATAACTAACATCCATATGTCCAATTTGGTTCTATACAAATATGTGTCTAGCACCATATGGCCAATGTTCTTCTATACAAATATGTGTCTACCATCATATGTCCAATGTTGTTCTATACAAATATGTGTCTAGCACCATATGTCCAATGTTGTTCTATACAAATATGTGTCTGGCACCATATGTCTAATGTTGTTCTATAGAAATATGTGTCTAGCTCCATATGTCCAATGTTGTTCTATACAAATATGTGTATAGCACCATATGTACAATGTTCTATACAAATATGTGTCTACCATCATATGTCCAATGTTGTTCTATACAAATATGTGTCTAGCACCATATGTCCAATGTTGTTCTATACAAATATGTGTCTAGCTCCATATGTCCAATGTTGTTCTATACAAATATGTGTATAGCACCATATGTACAATGTTCTATACAAATATGTGTCTACCATCATATGTCCAATATTGTTCTATACAAATATGTGTCTAGCACCATATGTCCAATGTTGTTCTATACAAATATGTGTCTAGCACCATATGTCCAATGTTGTTCTATACAAATATGTGTCTAACATCCATATGTCCAATGTTGTTCTATACAAATATGTGTCTAGCACCATATGTCCAATGTTTTTCTATACAAATATGTGTCTAACATCCATATGTCCAATGTTGTTCTATACAAATATGTGTCTACCATCATATGTCCAATGTTTTTCTATACAAATATGTGTCTAACATCCATATGTCCAATGTTGTTCTATACAAATATGTGTCTACCACCATATGTCCAATGTTGTTCTATACAAATATGTGTCTAACATCCATATGTCCAATGTTGTTCTATACAAATATGTGTCTACCACCATATGTCCAATGTTTTTCTATACAAATATGTGTCTAACATCCATATGTCCAATGTTGTTCTATACAAATATGTGTCTAGCACCATATATCCAATGTTGTTCTATACAAATATGTGTCTAGCACCATATGTCCAATGTTGTTCTATACAAATATGTGTCTATCACCATATGCCCAATGTTGTTCTATACAAATATGTGTCTAACATCCATATGTCCAATGTTGTTCTATACAAATATGGGTCTACCACCATATGTCCAATGTTTTTCTATACAAATATGTGTCTAACATCCATATGTCCAATGTTGTTCTATACAAATATGTGTCTAGCACCATATGTCCAATGTTGTTCTATACAAATATGTGTCTAGCACCATATGGCCAATGTTCTATACAAATATGTGTCTAGCACCATATGTCCAATGTTGTTCTATACAAATATGTGTCTAGCACCATATGTCCAATGTTGTTCTATACAAATATGTGTCTATCACCATATGCCCAATATTGTTCTATACAAATATGTGTCTAACATCCATATGTCCAATGTTGTTCTATACAAATATGTGTCTACCACCATATGTCCAATGCTTTTCTATACAAATATGTGTCTAACATCCATATGTTCAATGTTGTTCTATACAAATATGTGTCTATAATCATATGTCCAATGTTTTTATATACAAATATGTGTCTAACATCCATATGTCCAATGTTGTTCTATATAAATATGTGTCTACCACCATATGTCCAATGTTGTTCTATACAAATATGTGTCTAACATCCATATGTCCAATGTTGTTCTATACAAATATGTGTCTACCACCATATGTCCAATGTTTTTCTATACAAATATGTGTCTAACATCCATATGTCCAATGTTGTTCTATACAAATATGTGTCTAGCACCATATGTCCAATGTTGTTCTATACAGATATGTGTCTAGCTCCATATGTCCAATGTTGTTCTATACAAATATGTGTTTAGCACCATATGTACAATGTTCTATACAAATATGTGTCTACCATCATATGTCCAATGTTGTTCTATACAAATATGTGTCTAGCACCATATGTCCAATGTTGTTCTATACAAATTTGTGTCTGGCACCATATGTCCAATGTTGTTCTATACAAATATGTGTCTAGCTCCATATGTCCAATGTTGTTCTATACAAATATGTGTCTACCACCATATGTCCAATGTTGTTCTATACAAATATGTGTCTACCACCATATGTCCAATGTTGTTCTATACAAATATGTGTCTAACATCCATATGTCCAATGTTGTTCTATACAAATATGTGTCTACCACCATATGTCCAATGTTTTTCTATACAAATATGTGTCTAACATCCATATGTCCAATGTTGTTCTATACAAATATGTGTCTAGCACCATATATCCAATGTTGTTCTATACAAATATGTGTCTAACACCATATGTCCAATGTTGTTCTATACAAATATGTGTCTAGCACCAGATGTCCAATGTTGTTCTATACAAATATGTGTCTAGCACCATATGGCCAATGTTCTATACAAATATGTGTCTAGCACCATATGTCCAATGTTGATATATACAAATATGTGTCTAGCACCATATGTCCAATGTTGTTCTATACAAATATGTGTCTATCACCATATGCCCAATGTTGTTCTATACAAATATGTGTCTAACATCCATATGTCCAATGTTGTTCTATACAAATATGTGTCTACCACCATATGTCCAATGTTTTTCTATACAAATATGTGTCTAACATCCATATGTCCAATGTTGTTCTATACAAATATGTGTCTAGCACCATATGTCCAATGTTGTTCTATACAAATATGTGTCTAGCACCATATGGCCAATGTTCTATACAAATATGTGTCTAGCACCATATGTCCAATGTTGTTCTATACAAATATGTGTCTGGCACCATATGTCCAATGTTGTTCTATACAAATATGTGTCTAGCACCATATGTCCAATGTTGTTCTATACAAATATGTGTCTAGCACCATATGTCCAATGTTTTTCTATACAAATATGTGTCTAACGTCCATATGTCCAATGTTGTTCTATACAAATATGTGTCTACCACCATATGTCCATTGTTTTTCTATACAAATATGTGTCTAACATCCATATGTCCAATGTTGTTCTATACAAATATGTGTCTGGCACCATATGTCCAATGTTTTTCTATACAAATATGTGTCTAGCACCATATGTCCAATGTTGTTCTATACAAATATGTGTCTACCACCATATGTAAAATGTTTTTCTATAAAAATATGTGTCTAACATCCATATGTCCAATGTTGTTCTATACAAATATGTGTCTAGCACCATATGTCCAATGTTGTTCTATACAAATATGTGTCTAACACCATATGTCCAATGTTGTTCTATACAAATATGTGTCTAACATCCATATGTCCAATGTTGTTCTATACAAATATGTGTCTACCACCATATGTCCAATGTTTTTCTATACAAATATGTGTCTAACATCCATATGTCCAATGTTGTTCTATACAAATATGTGTCTATCACCATATGTCCAATGTTGTTCTATACAAATATGTGTCTAACATCCATATGTCCAATGTTGTTCTATACAAATATGTGTCTACCATCATATGTCCAATGTTTTTCTATACAAATATGTGTCTAACATCCATATGTTCAATGTTGTTCTATACAAATATGTGTCTACCACCATATGTAAAATGTTTTTATATAAAAATATGTGTCTAACATCCATATGTCCAATGTTGTTCTATACAAATATGTGTCTACCATCATATGTCCAATGTTGTTCTATACAAATATGTGTCTAGCACCATATGTCCAATATTGTTCTATACAAATATGTGTCTAGCACCATATGTCCAATATTGTTCTATACAAATATGTGTCTAGCACCATATATCCAATGTTGTTCTATACAAATATGTGTCTATCACCATATGTCCAATGTTGTTCTATACAAATATGTGTCTAACACCATATGTCCAATGTTCTATACAAATATGTGTCTAGCACCATATGTCCAATGTTTTTCTATACAAATATGTGTCTAACATCCATATGTCCAATGTTGTTCTATACAAATATGTGTCTAGCACCATATGTCCAATGTTTTTCTATACAAATATGTGTCTAACATCCATATGTCCAATGTTGTTCTATACAAAAATGTGTCTACCACCATATGTCCAATGTTTTTCTATACAAATATGTGTCTAACATCCATATGTCCAATGTTTTTCTATACAAATATGTGTCTAGCACCATATGTACAATGTTCTATACAAATATGTGTCTACCACCATATGTCCAATGTTGTTCTATACAAATATGTGTCTAGCACCATATGTCCAATGTTGTTCTATACAATTATGTGTCTAGCACCACATGTCCAATGTCGTTCTATACAATTATGTGTCTAGCACCATATGTCCAATGTTGTTCTATACAAATATGTTTCTAGCAACATAATGATAGCTGATGATATTGCATTGTTTGCACTGATATCGTGGGGAGTGACATAGGATGCCCATCTTCTCGGATGAGTTTGAAAAAAAAAAAGTCTGAGAGTTTAAATATGCCATGGCAAATTTAAATTCGAAAAGTGTAGTAGGTAAGGCCATTGTCCTATTAAAATTGTTAGGTGAGAAAACCTACTCAAAGGTTGATAGAGCCCGTTAGTTTGGATGGAATCTGTCTAGAGGAAGTGAACTTACCCACGGGTATATAGAGCCCGGTAGCTTGGATGGAATCTGTCTAGAGGAAGTGAACTTATCCACGGGTAGATAGAGACCGTTACCTTGGATGGAATCTGTCTAGAGGAAGTGAGCTTATCCACGGGTATATAGAGCTCGTTACCTTGGATGGAATCTGTCTAGAGGAAGTGAACTTATCCACGGGTAGATAGAGACCGTTACCTTGGATGGAATCTGTCTAGAGGAAGTGAACTTATCCACGGGTAGATAGAGACCGTTACCTTGGATGGAATCTGTCTAGAGGAAGTGAATTTATCCACGGGTATATAGAGCTCGTTACCTTGGATGGAATCTGTCTAGAGGAAGTGAACTTACCCACGGGTAGATAGACATCGTTACCTTGGATGGAATCTGTCTAGAGGAAGTGAGCTTACCCACGGGTAGATAGAGCCCGTTACCTTGTTTGGCATCATCTGTCTAGAGCAGTGTTTCCCAACCTTTTTTTGTGCTATGCCCCACCTAAGCCTTTCTAAAATTCTTATGCACCCCCCCCCCCCCCCCCACAATATATATATATATATATTTTTTTTTTTTTTTTTTTTTTTTTTTTTTTTCCGCGTTTCCATCCTGTTTCAGGATATTGCGGTCAACACCAGCATCTTTCAGCTGTATGTTGATTCCTAGGCTAGATTACGCTCATCAGCACGCCACGACTTTCTGAGCGACCGGCTCCATACTCCCATAAGTCACTTTTTGCGATTCGAACCACTGCTAATTCTCGTCGCGTCACGTGACGAGAGTATTCGGGGTTAGCGGAGAAAGCTGCTAACCCCTCGGCCACGAAGCCGGCATATATATATATATATATATATATATATATATATATATATATATATATATATATATATATATAATTTTTAATACTCAAAAATTGAAATGTTCACTAAAGAAACTTAAATGATAGGTTTTAGGAAGAAATCACTAGGAAATTATTGAGCAAACACAGTAAGTAAATTTTCAAAACATATCACTGAGAACTGAAATTCAAGTACAAAATAATTTTAATGAAGATTTTTTTTATATTACTTTAATTATTAGTAATTATTTATTATTTAAATTTAGTGAGATCCTTGCTCTTGATGCTTGCTGCAGAGAGATTTTATGTCAGGTTCCAATTTAGTTAACTTCAGTCTCAAGTCTCCCCGTTTAGTTATATCCAGCCGATTTCTTTTTGTTTTTTAGTAGCAAATCATTTATGGCACTAAATCCACATTCAGCTAAATATGAAGATGGAAACGGTAACAATAGTTCTCTTGCACATTTGGTTGCATTTGGATATTCGATTTCGGTTTCCTCACAAAGTTATGTCATCGCTCCTTTTATATTAAATAAAGTTTTAATTGACACATGATTTTGAATTTTTGAGAGTTCTTCTTGATACTGCATATTTGAAATATCAGACAAATCCACTAACATTGGCTGCATCATCCAAGTTGGGAAATCAATTTGTTTCAAATCAGAATATCTTTCTTTTAAATCAGCCGATAAAATTTTCAGATGATCGACAATAACATATACAGCGGTATCAATCAATCAATCATGTGCCATGCCGCAAAGCGTGGGCGGTCATGACTCGCCATTTTACTCGATCACCAGCGTCGTGGATCAGCACTGTGTTCCTATCTCGTCTATGCCATGTGGACAAGCCATCCAAGTATTTTCCTCTAGGTCTTCCTCTTGGTCTGTTACCTTCGATCTTGCCAGTTGTCACCAACTTCTCCGATCCATTTCTTCTCATAAC
>OY992888.1:97245863-97333363 GCA_963921405.1 Cepaea hortensis
AATGAAACCAAATATCTTCGCTTTTGCATCGACAAGAGTTTTATTTGTTCCTTGAAGTTGTTTAATTAATATTATTTAGTTTTTCAAGAGAGAAGAGAAGAAGAAGAAGAAGAAGAAGAAGAAGAAGAGAAGAAGAAGAAGAAGAAGAAAGAGAAGAAGAAAGAAGAAGAAGAAGAAGAAGAAGAAGAAGAAGAAGAAGAAGAAGAAGAAGAGAAGAAGAAGAAGAAGAAGAAGAAGAAGAAGAAGAAGAAGAAGAAGAAGAAGAAGAAGAAGAAGAAGAAGAAGAAGAAGAAGAAGAAAGAAAGAAGAAGAAGAAGAAGAAGAAGAAAGAAGAGAAGAAGGAGAAGAAGAAGAAGAGAAGAAGAAGAAGAAGAAGAAGAAGAAGAAGAGAAGAAGAAGAAGAAGAAGAAGAAGAAGAAGAAGAAGAAGAAGAAGAAGAAGAAGAAGAAGAAGAAGAAGAAGAAGAAGAAGAGAGAAGAAAGAAGAAGAAGAAGAAGAGAAGAAGAAGAAGAGAAGAAGAAGAAGAAGAAGAAGAAGAAGAAGAAGAAGAGAAAGAAAGAAGAAGAAGAAGAAGAAGAAGAAGAAGAAGAAGAAGAAGAAGAAGAAGAAGAAGAAGAAGAAGAAGAAGAAGAAGAGAAGAAGAAGAAGAAGAAGAAGAGAAGAAGAAGAAGAAGGAAGAAGAAGAAGAAGAAGAAGAAGAAAAGAAGAAGAAGAAGGAAGAAGAGAAAGAAGAAGAAGAAAAGAAGAAGAAGAACGAGAAGAGAAGAAAGAAGAAGAAGAGAAGAAGAAGAAGAGAAGAAGAAGAAGAAGAAGAAGAAGAAGAAGGAAGAAGAAGAAGAAGAAGAAAGAAGAAGAAGAAGAAGAAGAAGAAGAAGAAGAAGAAGAAGAAGAAGAAGAAGAAGAAGAAGAAGAAGAAGAAGAAGAAGAAGAAGAAGAAGAAGAAGAAGAAGAAGAAGAATAAAATAGTATCTTATGCAATAAGCCACTATAACTGAATGTAAGAAAAGGAGAGCTAAAGTGAGGCAGGGCACTTGATGATGATGAGCGCTATATGTGTATATACCACTGAGTACTGGGCGGATGATGATAGTGTATGCTGTCCCCTATACATGTACAGGTACGACATTCGTGTCTCTCGTTCCAGAGTGTGCTCTCGACAACCATTGTTATCCGATAGATCGATCCTACACAATAGACTGTATTACCCGCACTTGTACGGAGTCTAGCATATATACGGCCAATTGGGTGGTAACCTCCACGGGTATGTTTAATGTGTATCTGCCTGTCTTTCTGGGTGTGTTTTCCTGTAGTCACACGTGTCTGAGGTCAATGGAGCCTCGTAAAATTAGTTTAGTAAACAAGCCTGGCAAAACAAGTTTAATAAAAGAGCCTCGTAAATTTGGTTTAGTGAAAGAGCCTGGTAAAACTGGTTTAGTGAAAGAGCCTGGTAAAACTGGTTTAGTGAAAGAGCCTGGTAAAACTGGTTTAGTGAAAGAGCCTGGTAAAACTGGTTTAGTGAAAGAGCCTGGTAAAACTGGTTTAGTGAAAGAGCCTGGTAAAACTGGTTTAGTGAAAGAGCCTGGTAAAACTGGTTTAGTGAAAGAGTCTGGTAAAACTGGTTTAGTGAAAGAGTCTGGTAAAACTGGTTTAGTGAAAGAGTCTGGTAAAACTGGTTTAGTGAAAGAGCCTGGTAAAACTGGTTTAGTGAAAGAGCCTGGTAAAACTGGTTTAGTGAAAGAGTCTGGTAAAACTGGTTTAGTGAAAGAGCCTGGTAAAACTGGTTTAGTGAAAGAGCCTGGTAAAACTGGTTTAGTGAAAGAGCCTGGTAAAACTGGTTTAGTGAAAGAGTCTGGTAAAACTGGTTTAGTGAAAGAGCCTGGTAAAACTGGTTTAGTGAAAGAGCCTGGTAAATTTGGCTTAGTGAAAGAGCCTGGTAAAACTGGTTTAGTGAAAGAGTCTGGTAAAACTGGTTTAGTGAAAGAGCCTGGTAAAATTGGTTTAGTGAAAGAGTCTGGTAAAACTGGTTTAGTGAAAGAGTCTGGTAAAACTGGTTTAGTGAAAGAGTCTGGTAAAACTGGTTTAGTGAAAGAGTCTGGTAAAACTGGTTTAGTGAAAGAGCCTGGTAAATTTGGTTTAGTGAAAGAGCCTGGTAAAACTGGTTTAGTGAAAGAGTCTGGTAAAACTGGTTTAGTGAAAGAGTCTGGTAAAACTGGTTTAGTGAAAGAGCCTGGTAAATTTGGTTTAGTGAAAGAGCCTGGTAAAACTGGTTTAGTGAAAGAGTCTGGTAAAACTGGTTTAGTGAAAGAGTCTGGTAAAACTGGTTTAGTGAAAGAGTCTGGTAAAACTGGTTTAGTGAAAGAGTCTGGTAAAACTGGTTTAGTGAAAGAGCCTGGTAAAACTGGTTTAGTGAAAGAGCCTGGTAAAACTGGTTTAGTGAAAGAGTCTGGTAAAACTGGTTTAGTGAAAGAGCCTGGTAAAACTGGTTTAGTGAAAGAGCCTGGTAAAACTGGTTTAGTGAAAGAGTCTGGTAAAACTGGTTTAGTGAAAGAGTCTGGTAAAACTGGTTTAGTGAAAGAGTCTGGTAAAACTGGTTTAGTGAAAGAGTCTGGTAAAACTGGTTTAGTGAAAGAGTCTGGTAAAACTGGTTTAGTGAAAGAGTCTGGTAAAACTGGTTTAGTGAAAGAGTCTCTTAAACATCTTGAACCGTAATTAGCAGAAGCTGCAAGCGCCATATTTAGCGCGGTGGTGTAGTGGCTAGAAACTCGCCTGAGAGGAAGGAGTTCGATCCCCATTAGAGTGGATTCGAATTGTTAACCTTGACCTTGGTTCCCAGTCGAACCAGCCTGACATGGGTGCCAGAAAATGTATTGAGAAGTAAAAGTGAGACTGAGCCCGTCACCCACAGAGCGAGGGCTGATCTACACAAATATGTGTCTACCACCATATGTCCAATGTTGTTCTATACAAATATGTGTCTAACATCCATATGTCCAATGTTGTTCTATACAAATATATGTCTAACATCCATATGTCCAATGTTGTTCTATACAAATATATGTCTAACATACATATGTCCAATGTTGTTCTATACAAATATATGTCTAACATACATATGTCCAATGTTGTTCTATACAAATATGTGTCTACCACCATATGTCCAATGTTGTTCTATACAAATATATGTCTAACATGCATATG
Source organism: Cepaea hortensis (assembly GCA_963921405.1). NCBI lineage: Eukaryota > Metazoa > Mollusca > Gastropoda > Stylommatophora > Helicidae > Cepaea > Cepaea hortensis. The sequence continues at coordinate 97,249,062 of OY992888.1, forward strand.
TCCAATGTTGTTCTATACAAATATATGTCTAACATACATATGTCCAATGTTATTCTATACAAATATATGTCTAACATACATATGTCCAATGTTGTTCTATACAAATATATGTCTAACATACATATGTCCAATGTTGTTCTATACAAATATATGTCTAACATACATATGTCCAATGTTGTTCTATACAAATATATGTCTAACATACATATGTCCAATGTTGTTGTATACAAATATGTGTCTAACATACATATGTCCAATGTTGTTCTATACAAATATATGTCTAACATACATATGTCCAATGTTGTTGTATACAAATATGTGTCTACCACCATATGTACAATGTTGTTGTATACAAATATGTGTCTACCACCATATATCCAATGTTGTTCTATACAAATATATGTCTAACATACATATGTCCAATGTTGTTCTATACAAATATATGTCTAACATACATATGTCCAATGTTGTTGTATACAAATATGTGTCTAGCACCATATGTCCAATGTTGTTGTATACAAATATGTGTCTAGCACCATATGTACAATGTTGTTCTATACAAATATGTGTCTACCACCATATATCCAATGTTGTTCTATACAAATATATGTCTAACATACATATGTCCAATGTTGTTCTATACAAATATATGTCTAACATACATATGTCCAATGTTGTTCTATACAAATATATGTCTAACATACATATGTCCAATGTTGTTCTATACAAATATGTGTCTAACATACATATGTCCAATGTTGTTCTATACAAATATATGTCTAACATACATATGCCCAATGTTGTTCTATACATATATATGTCTAACATACATATGTCCAATGTTGTTCTATACATATATATGTCTAACATCCATATGTCCAATGTTGTTCTATACAAATATGTGTCTAACATACATATGTCCAATGTTGTTCTATACAAATATATGTCTAACATACATATGTCCAATGTTGTTCTATACAAATATATGTCTAACATACATATGTCCAATGTTGTTCTATACAAATATATGTCTAACATACATATGTCCAATGTTGTTCTATACATATATATGTCTAACATCCATATGTCCAATGTTGTTCTATACAAATATGTGTCTAACATCCATATGTCCAATGTTGTTCTATACAAATATGTGTCTAACATCCATATGTCCAATGTTGTTCTATACAAATATGTGTCTAGCACCATGTGTCCAACGTTGTTCTATACAAATATATGTCTAACATACATATGTCCAATGTTGTTCTATACAAATATATGTCTAACATACATATGTCCAATGTTGTTCTATATATACATATTTGTCTCTAGCACCATATGTTAAGTGTTCTATACAAATATGTGTCTAGCACCATATGTCCAATGTTGTTCTATACAAATATATGTCTATAGTATGTCCACATTTGTTTCCCTTCATTCACGATCAATTATTTTGAAAACTGTCTGTTTTCATCGTCATGGAATTTTTCCAGCCGTCTTATATTTACCCCCACCCAAGGAATATGTCTTTGATAGGTCAAAAAAAAAAACTTAAATCATTGAAAGCGGCGACATTCTTTTGATGTTTTGCTGAAAAACTAGTGATTTCTCGTTAACAAAGTTATTTTTACGGTAATGGGAGACCTGTCAATTCTGATGACACACAAAGGCGTATCCGGATTCGGATTCGTATGGGAGTGGGTGCAATGAAAGAACTCGCTTAAAATCGACAGGGTCGGCTGCATTGCACCGGGTTTTTATCCCATATGCAAGAACTCCGTAGTTCCAGCGACGACCCTTGGGAGTCTCCGAAAAAATGCACTCGAGAAATGAAGGACGCGGCCCGGAATCGAACTTACAACCTTCGGAGCCCGAGTCGGACGGCTTGACCACTTCACCATGGAGAATCCCGGGAGGGGCGCAATGTGTAATATTAAAGACAGAGAATTTACAGAGGCACGGGGTAAATAATTTGTAAATTAACAGGAAAGTAGAAGGAATATATTTCTTACCTTATTTTTCATTTCCTTCTTGTTTCTTCAGCTGATGCTAATGCTGTAATGTTTAGGGCCTGCAATTTGTCTGAATAGTTGGAGCAAAATATCCCAGTAAGTGTGTACGTAGATTAAGGTCTGCGATCTGCTCAGACCTTAATCTGTGTCGGACGATTCCAGTAGGTTGATGATTGCTCTCGGTTGCATAAAATTCAATCCATCCTTTCTCCAATAGTCCTCTTCCTCTTTCAACACATGCTCCTGACGTTTTTTCAAGTAACTCATCTCATCTCATCTCATCATGTTCCTCTTGTACCTTGCGGTGTCGAGGTGAAGTATAAACTTCGTGAGAGTGCCCGGTTATGGGCTTCGTATATCGACATTCCCATGGATTCTGTTATTCCCTCCGTCCAACGTTTACGTGGTCGGCCTCTTCCTCTGTTTCCATCTGGTCTGTACATCATTGCTTGTTGTGGCATGCTGTTGACTGGTAGCCTACTTGCATGGCCAAACCATTTGACCTGCTGCTTTCTAATAAAATCTAGAGCAGCTTTAACCCCCACTTTAGTCCTGATTTCTTCATTTCTGATCTTATCTCTTCTTGATACGTTGAGTATTCTTCTCAGGAACCTCATTTCTGTTGTTGTGATTTTTCTTTTCTCTTTTTCTGTCATTGTCCAGGTTTGGCATTGGTAGCATAGAGTTGGTAGGAAGATTGTGTTGTAAAGTGCTTTCTTAGTAGTTATTGATACATGTTTGTTCTTTAGTATTGGTGCCATTTGTCCAATGAGTTGATTTGCCTTATTGCACCTATTTTCGATCTCGTCTGCTGATCTGCCATTTGATGATATTAAACTTCCTAGGTACTTAAAGCTCTTTACTTGTTTCAAGGGATGTTCGTTTGGGTGAATTGTTGCTGTTTGTTCTTCTTTTGTTATAGTCATTACCTCTGTTTTGCTTGTGCTAATTTTCATGTTATGTTCCCTACACATTTCCTTTAGACTATTCATGTGGTCTTGTAATTCAGCTTCTGATTTTGCTATTAGTGCTTGGTCGTCCGCAAACAGGAGTTCTCTAATGGTTAGATTTGCAGATGGTTCTTCTTCTGTGTTCTCGTCATGCGGTATTCTTGCTGTCTCTGCTTGGCTGGTTTCTTTACATATGTTGTCTATATATGTTATGAACAAGAGAGGGGACAGGACACAACCTTGCCGTACTCCAGATCTTATGGTGAAGGGTTCTGATTGTTCTCCAGTTGCTCTCACTATGCATTCACTGTTGTTGTATAAACTTCTACATAGGTTTGTTAGATGTGTACTCACTCCATATTGTTTAAGGATTTCCCACAGCTTGTTTCTATCTACCCTATCAAATGCCTTTTCTTGGTCGACAAAGGCTAAGTAGAGTGTTTCATTGAATTCAATTGATTTTTCTATAAGTTGTCTAAGAGCAAAAATGGCGTCTGTGCATCCTTTGTTTTTCCTAAATCCAAGCTGCATTTCGCTTAGCTGGGGTTCTAAAGTAGTTCGTAATCGTTTTTCAAGAATTTTGCAAAATATTTTCCCAGTATGACTCAACAGTGAAATGCCTCTGTATTGTGTGCAATCTCTTTTGCTGCCTTTGTTTTTCTAAATTGGGATAATTATGGCGTTTCCCCAGTCTCGTGGTGTCTGTTGTTCTACCCAAACATGGTTGAATAGTCTATGTAGCCAAGCTGTTCCTACTTCCCTTGCTGCTTTAATTAGTTCATTTGGTATTTCATCCTGTCCTGGTGATTTGTTTAATGGGGCTAATCTGATGGCTTCTATAATTTCTTCTTTTAGTATGTCTGGTTCTAGTTCCTCGGTGACATCTGTGTAGGTCTCTTGAATTCCTGTGACATCTGATGGGATGTTGAGAAGTTGTTCGAAATACTGCTTCCATCTTATTAGGATCTGTTTTTGTTCACTTATTGGTTCTCCATTTTCGCTGTTAATTATTTCAGTTGGGTCAAAGGGTTCTCCTCTGGTTCGCATTGCACTTATCTTTTTGTAGAAGTTTCTGGTTGCCTCCTTGTAGTTTTTATTTAGGGTTTCTCCATACTCTTCCCAGTCTTTTTGTTTTTCCCTCTTTACTATTCTACTCACATGTCTTCTCGCTATTCTGTATTCTCTGTAATCGCATTCCTGTTTGCTCTTCAACCACTTTTTATATTTTTCCTTTTTTTTCTTTTACCGCTTTCTTTACTTCTGCATTCCACCAACTTGTTATTTTCTTTATCCGTGTTTTGCGTTTTTTCGTGGTTCCGCATATTATTTTTGCAGTATTTAAAATGCTTGATTTAAACATCTCCCATTCTTCTTCCACTGTTTTTCTTTCCGTAGGTAATTTTACAAAGAGTTCAGTTAGTTCTTTCTCATAATTTTCCCTTACTGCCTCGTCTTTAAGGTTTTTTCAGTTTACTGATTCGCATGGCATGTATTTCCCTGCTCTTTGTTTTCTTCTTCTAATGGTTCTTATTGTGGCATCGACTGCTTTATGATCTGTGTTTATACTGAAATTGGGCACTGCTCTTGCATCTAATATATTTCTCTTTCTGTTATTTCTTGTTAATATAAAATCAATTTGGCTTTTAGTATCTAGATTGTTCCATTTATACCAGGTGTATACTTGCGAATCTTTGTGTTTATAGAATGTGTTTGTTATATAGAGGTCGTGTTGGCTGCAAAGCTCTATCAGTCTACTTCCGTTATCATTCCTTTCATTTTGCTGATCTCCAAATGCTCCCAGGTGTTTTTCTATGCCCACTTTGTTATGTCCTAGTCTTGCATTGAAGTCTCCCATAACTATGATGTTGTCCTGCTTATCTATTTTATTTAGCACATCATGTATGTCTTCGTAGAAGTCCTCGCATTCTTGCTCATTATTGTTTGCATTACATGGTGCGTATATCTGTACATATGTTGTGATTGTTTGTGCTTTTATTCTCACTGTTATGATTCTTTCTGATATATATTTTATTTCTAGTATTCCTCTTGCTAGCCGTGGTTCGATGACTATTCCCACACCGTGTCTTGCCCTTTCTTGCTGTTCTACTCCAGAGTAAACAAACGTGTAACTGCGGTGGAGCTCCTTGCATCCTTTCCCTTTTGTTCTGGTGTCCGCTATTCCCATCAGACCAATATTCCTCTTCTCCATTGTTTCTATAAGCTCTTCTTCTTTACTATTGAAACCACAGACGTTCATTGTGCCTATTTTTTGAATCGCTGATCTATCTCGTAGTCCATTAACATTGCCGGGTCGATAGCCGTTTGGGTCAGTCCGTTTATACTTCTTAGTTTTTCTACGAGCAGTATGAAGATCCCCTGCCGGCTTGCTAGGCCAGTCGCAGGTTTAGGACACTAATCTGACCACAGGGAGTCCATCCCCTATGGCGAGCCATAGCCCCGTTAGCCCATGACCTCGCGGTCATGGTTGCCCGGTCTGCACCACGTGGAGGTGGGGGTTGACTTGTGTAGTCTGCGGGTCATCGGCAGGCTACTGATTTTCGCTCTTCACCCCTCCTGGGAGAGGCTAGCCGATCCTAACCCTGCTGGCTGCAGGGCCAGGCGCATTCCACACCTTACAGTAACTTTTATCAATATTTAATAGCGCGGACAGACAGACAGAAAGACAGACAGACAGACAGACAGACAGACAGACAGACAGACATACCGACAGACAGGCCGATAGAAAGACAGAAAGGTAGGTAGGTAGGTAGGTAGGTAGGCAGAAAGTTAGGTGGGTGGGTGGGTGGATGGATGGCTGGCTGGCTGGCTGGCTGGCTGGGTCGGTCGGTCGGTCGGTCGGTGGGTGGGTGGGTCGGCCGGCAGACAGACAGACAGACAGGAAGCAGATAGATAGATAGATAGATAGATAGATAGATAGATAGATAGATAGATAGATAGATAGATAGATAGATAGATAGAAAGATAGATAGATAGATAGATAGATAGATAGACAGACAGACAGACAGATAGATAGATAGATAGATAGATAGATAGATAGATAGATAGATAGATAGATAGATAGATAGATAGATAGATAGATAGATAGATAGATAGACAGACAGATAGACAGACAGACAGACAGACAGACAGACAGACAGACAGACAGACAGATAGATAGATAGATAGATAGATAGATAGATAGATAGATAGATAGATAGATAGATAGATAGATAGATAGATAGATAGACAGACAGATAGATAGACAGACAGATAGATAGACAGACAGATAGATAAATAGATAGATAGATAGATAGATAGATAGATAGATAGATAGATAGATAGATAGATAGCTAGAGAGAGAGAGAGAGAGAGATAGATAGATAGATAGATAGATAGATAGATAGATAGATAGATAGATAGATAGATAGATAGATAGATAGATAGATAGATAGATAGATAGATAGATAGATAGATAGATAGATAGATAGATAGATAGATAGAACAAACGAACAAACTTTATTTTCAAAGGGTTAAGAATTGGGCACGCAGGCCCGTCTAACATTCTGCCCTTCTATCACTCTCTTTCATACATTATTTCATTCACACATCATTCAAGGCTAACAAAGAACAGCAACAATATAAAAGATATGCATTATAAAGGCATGGGCAAAATGCAAACATCAAAACTACACGACACAGTAATATTAGATAATGGTCTGACACTTGTTATTAGCCATGTGGAATATACTGTTCTACAAAAAGGGAATTGGCTGTTATACTAGGGTTTTGTTATTATTATTATTATCTCTATTATTAAGGGGGAAGGTAATCCGTATTGAGATAGTGTTCGAATAATTTGCGATTATATGAATAGGGATTGGTGATGTCTTTGATTTCTTGTGGAAGATTGTTCCACAGCTGAGCTGCAGAGTACGTTAAGCTTGTTTTGTATAAGTCAATCCTAGGCTTCGGAATGTGTAGTATATTTAAACGTTTACTGTGTCTAGCATTATATTTAAACAATGGCCAAAGGTAATTTGGGGCATTCCGATGCAGGATTTTGTGAATTAGTTTAGCTTTATTGAAAAGCAGGCGTTTGCGGAATGGTAGTAACTGAAGGCGTTTATACAGGCTAGGATTGTCAGATAAATGTTTGCTATAAATTAGACTCACGGCCCGTTTCTGGAGTGAGTAAAGTCGCTTGGTGTTTGAATTAGAACAACCGTCCCAGATTGTAGAGCAGTAGTCAAAGTGTGTCTGTATATGAGAAGTATAGAATAGTTTCCTTGTGTCCTCATCAAGGAAGTTTTTAATTTTGGCGAGTTGGTAGATTTTTTTCGCTGTTTGTTTAATGAGCGCTTGAACGTGGGAATTAAAGGTTAGGTTTCTATCAATGATTAGGCCTAATGTTTTGTGCTCAATTACACTTTCTACTGGCATGTTATCGATGTGAAGTTGAAGTGATGTGTGTGAGCTTAGAGTTTGAAGTCTTTGTCTGGTTGTTAATAACATTGCTTTTGTTTTAGTGATGTTAATTTGCATACGGTTTGAATAGCTCCACCTAACTACATTATTTAATTCTTGTTGTAAAGACGACTCCAGTAAAATACAGTTTTCAGCTTTTGTGTACACCGTACAGTCATCTGCAAATAGATCGCAGGACGACGAAAGATGCAAAGGTAGATCGTTAATATATATGGCAAATAATAGAGGGCCAAGAATAGAGCCTTGCGGTACTCCAATATTGAAGGTAGTGGTTTGAGACAGAGATTTATTATGTGATACTATTTGCTTTCTGTTTGATAGAAAAGATGATATTAGAGTGACTACATTAGGGCCAATTTTCATTGTCTCGAGCTTTTTAATTAAAATAACATGGTCTATCATATCAAATGCTTTCTTGAAATCAATAAACACAGTTCCACATAGACTGTTGTTGTTTATATTCTGGTACCAATTTTCTATCATGTTTGTTAGGGCCGTATGGCAAGAGTATTTTGGTCGAAATCCTGATTGGCTGTCAACAATAAGCTTGTTGCGAACTAAATACTGTAATGTTACTTTATGGATGTGTTTTTCTAGTGGCTTAGATAGTGATGATAATAAGGAAATGGAGTAGATGTCAATTAGCGGTTTGGGGCCAAAAGGGTCGGGGCACTACAGGAGCGCCAAAAGAAAGCCCCCTAGGGCCAAAAGGGTCGGGGCACTACAGGAGCGCCAAAAGAAAGCCCCCTAGGGACCCAACCCCCGGGGGCCCCACCCCCCAGGGCCCCGGGGCGCGACCGCCCGACCGGGCCGTCCTCTGTATCCCGGAGCGCACGCATGGCGACCGAGCCATCGATTTAGAGTGTATCATCTACAGACATACCAAGATGCGCACCGCGAAGAACAGTTGTAAGTGGCTACGGCTACGTTCCACAGAGCCCTGCAATCGGAGTTGTATGAGGGACTACTGCAAAGTCCATGCAGTGCTAATACGGAAGGGTTCATGTACCAAACCGTGCAGAAGCTGTGGGAGGGGGGTCACAAACTATCTATCAATTTGTAAGGAGTGTGGTTATAACGCAGCCAATCGCCGAACATGGTACCATGAAAAGGTAAAGCCTTTTAACGCCGAGTTTAAGCGATTGGCTATGATCACAGAAATATAAAAGTCAATTAGAGACATGGAACTATCCACTGTACGTACACACTCACCTGTTAGAGACTGACAGATCTGTGTATTTAGCCATGCCTACGCTGATTCAGTTGAAACAGCAAGCCCGCGAGTATGGCATGCCATACAGTGGGAGGAGGAAGGCCGTTCTTGAGGGGGAAATATCCAGAGCGCGTGAGATGGCTCGGGCCACCCTGCTCGAGAAGAACCCCAACCTACAAGGGGCACGACTTGAAGCAGGGATTACCACCGCCCTGAGATTTGTATATGGTACCGCCGCGGACCGAGCCGCGATCGTCGCCGAGCGACGACACCGCGCCCGGCAGCGTGCTCAACGCCACGCCGACCTCGAAGCAGAGTTCCTTGCCCGAGCTGATAGTGTGCGAGAGGAAACGGATGAGGAGTTGGCTGAGCTAATTCGCAATGCACCCGAATTGAAACTCACCCGGGAGATTGAGGGGAGCCTGAGAAAATATGAAGCAAGCGTCCCAGAAGGTAGCGTCGACTATGATGAGCCTGGACTATTTATGTTTTCGATGGAGCCCGCCATCAAAGCCCTGGTGGTAAAAGGGTTGGGGGATTATGGCAGTGTTAAAATACAGCTGTATCTCCATCTAAAATACTATCGCACCACCCCAGAAGGTGAACAGATTACGGCAATCGCCATCCATGGAAGCAGGAACTATGAAGTACTGCACGAGGGGGAAATTGATGAGGGGCTGAAGCTCGCCAGAGCCAAGATATTCGCTGACAGTGAATGCTTCACCGAACAGGGCTCGGATTGGAACTATGATGAGTGTGTGCAGCTCGACCTCTACATTGCAAAATACCAACCATTCCGAGGCTCTAGCTACTTCGCGACACCCAGCTTCATTCCACCACGTAGTGTTGTGAATGTAAAGAATGAGGACAACCGCTGCTTTGAATGGGCCATACTCTCAGCACTCTACCCAGTAGCACATGGAGAGCATCCTGATAGGCTCAACAATTATAGCGCCCACTTGGGAGAGCTAAACTTTGAAGGAATCGAGTTCCCAGTGCAGCTGACCAGCATTGCGAAGTTTGAAAACCAGAATCCTACCATAGCCATCAGAGTCTTTGGGTGGAACAAAGGACCAACCATACTCCGGACCAACACACTCCAGCGCAACCAAATCAACCTCTTGCTCCTATGTAAGGATGAGAATAGGCACTATGTCTGGGTCAAGGATGTGGGGCGGCTTCTATATGGAAACAGTAAATATGAGGGTAAGAAGTATCCATGTCTCAACTGTCTCCATGTACACTCCTCTCAGGAAACCTTGGACCAACATGTGCCACTCTGCCAAGGCATCAACACAGCCTGCCAGGTGAATGTCATGCCTAAAGAGGGAAAGATGAATTTCAAGTCCCTCCAGAAACAGATGAGGGCGCCATACATCATATACGCAGACTTTGAGACCTTGAACGTTCCCGTACATGGTGCGGCAATGGATCCAAGCCAGAGCAACACGCGCCAACTTGCTGAGCAGCCCCCCTGCGGCTTCGGCTACACCATTGTACGCTGCGACGGGCTCACCACAAACCCCGTCGTATATCGGGGGGAGGACGCTGCCAACGAATTCCTCAAACGCTTGGGACAAGAGCAGGCCACCATCCACCACAAGTTACAGCGGCCGGCTCTGATGGTGCTGGGGCAAAAAGACCGTGAAGACTTTGCCTCCGCCACCACCTGCCACATCTGTAAAGAGCCACTGGAGGAGGACAAGGTGAGAGACCACTGCCATATTACAGGCAAATACCGGGGCGCTGCCCACAATGTCTGTAATCTAGCATGGCGCATCAATAGAGACAAGCTGAGGATACCTGTAGTCTTTCACAACCTCAGAGGATACGACTCCCACATCATCATGCAAGCGGCCGGCCGTCTGGACTGGGGAAAAAGAACGGTCTACAAGAAGAAGAAAAACTGCCAATGGCAAACCAAACAAGTAGACAACACAACAATCACCTGCATACCAAACACCATAGAGAAGTACGCCTCCTTCACCATCGGTCAGCTGCAATTCATTGACAGCCTACAGTTCATGAATAGCTCTCTAGACACCCTGGTAGGGAACCTCAGCGAGCTGACACACTGCGGTAAATCAATGGCTCTGACACGTAGAGGCAACGATATAATCTCAAGATGTGAGACGTGCAACACTGAGAAGCACACCCCCTGGGCTGTCTTAATGAACAAGTTCAGGACCACACTAAGCCAGAGCCAGTCACATCTCCTTCTCCGTAAGGGTGTATACCCCTACGAATATATGGACAGCTTCGAGCGCTTTGCAGAGGACCGCCTACCACCCAAAGAGGCATTCTACAGCAAGCTCACCCGAGAAGGAATCAGTGACTCTGACTATGCCCACGCCCAGAAAGTGTGGCAGGAGCTCGATTGCAAAACACTCGGAGGCTACCATGACCTATACCTGAAAACAGACGTCAGTCTGTTGGCTGATATATTCGATTCATTCCGAGACACCTGCATGGAGGTATATCAGCTCGACCCAGCCCACTACATCAGAGCACCCGGCCTGGCATGGGACGCACTCCTAAAAAAGGCGAAGGTGCAACTCGAGCTCCTAACCGACTTGGATATGCACCTCCTCTTTGAGAAGGGACTCCGAGGGGGTGTGGCCATGGTCTCCAAGCGATATGCTAAGGCCAACAACCCCAAGACTTCAGACTATGACCCCACAACACCCAATTCATGGATCATGTACCTAGATGCAAATAACCTGTATGGGTGGGCCATGATGGAATACCTCCCCACCTGAGGGTTCCAATGGGCCAATCCAACTCTCGAGGAGGTACTCAACACCCCCGACAACGCCCCAGAGGGATGGCTTGTTGAGGTTGATTTGAAGTACCCAGCGCACCTACATGAAGCCCACAGTGACTATCCGCTAGCTCCAGAAACCATGACCGTCCCAGAGGCCTGGTTGAGCAGCTATCAGCGCGAGCTCCAGAACAAACTGGGGGGTAAGTTCACGGAGCAAACAAAGCTGGTACCTCATCTCCACAACAAGGAGCGATACGTCGTCCACTACCGCAATCTCAAACTCTATCACAGCCTCGGTCTAGAGGTCACCCAGATCCACCGAGCCATCAAGTTCAATCAGTCCCAATGGATGAAGCCCTACATAGAGATGAACACCTCTCTACGAGCCCAAGCCAAGTCGGAATTTGAGAAGGACTTCTTCAAGCTGATGAACAATGCCGTCTTTGGGAAGAGTATGGAGAATGTTCGCAAACGCATCAGAGTCAACCTTATCAGAGGCACCGAGACTGACCGACTCCGAAAATTAATCGCCAGCCCCAACTACGAATCGTGTAGAATCTTCAACGGTGGACTGGTGGCGGTGCACAGCATCAAGAACAAGGTCCAGCTGAATAAACCAGTCTATTGTGGGCAGGCCATCCTGGACCAATCCAAGTACCTCATGTACGACTTCTGGTACAATCGGCTTAAACCCCAATACGGTAATAGACTCCAGCTCTGCTACACTGATACTGACTCCCTTCTACTTCAGGTGGAGACTGAGGATGTGTACGCGGACATGAAGACTCACCCCGACTGGTACGACTTCTCAGATTATCCGCGTGACCACCCCAACCATTCGACTGCGAATAAAAAGGTGGTCGGCAAAGATGAATGCAACGGCCGCTCGATAGCTGAGTTCGTCGGTCTCAGACCAAAGATGTACTCAATCCTAGAGGAGGCCGCCAACATCAAGAAAGCCAAAGGAGTGGCTCGGGCAGTTGTGAAGAAGGACCTCAGACACGAACACTACAAGGACAGTCTGTTCGGTCAGCGGGAATACAAGCACACACAGGTTGCCATACGAAGCAAGGGCCACCAGATAGGGGTTTATGAGATGAACAAAACATCTCTGAGCCCCATGGACACGAAAAAATGGATTTGTGCTGATGGTATCAACACTAGGGCCTACGGCTACCTAGAATCCTGCTAGGGAGTAGCTGTGGAGCTTCTCACATCCACGAGCTGGTCCATCTACGAGGTAGAAGTCCATAGAGTAAAGAACCGAGGGATGTATAACGGGCAGATAGCCAGCCTGGGCCTCATCGCTTAGGGAGGATCCGGTCAGGAGGCATTTGGGTGTCGGGAGGAACAATCATCAGCTCTTCGCGAACGAAGCCCCGCGCTGGCCCATCCTCCAGGTAGTACAGCGCAGGCCGCCCATCCTGGCATACTGTTCTACGAATCTCGTGTACTGTTAATGACCACGAAGGATCAGTCGCCCGGCGCCGGCCACCTTCAAGCTCATGCTCCCCAGGCGAGCTTGCATACAGATACCGAACTAGAGCCTCAGGCGGAATCACAGGCTCCTTGAGGCCGATAGTACGGTGAGCAGGAGCGGCCGGTGAATGGGATACAGAAGTGTCCTTAATGGCATCAACCGGCTTCCGACCCGTCAAACGAGTCACCTCACCGTTAAGAGCCGCGACCACCTGAGGAAGAGCCCGAACCCATTCAGCTGAACGTTCAGAGGACCCTCGAGCCGCCAGTAGTAACTCTTGGGCGTACTGGGCACCGAACAGTCTCTCCGCCAGAGTGCGATTGAACCTCTCGACGATCGCCTGCTGCCGGTGATTCCCAGCTTCTCCACGCCGTATCTGTGTCTTATGCTTTGCTGCCAGCTGGCTCACAGCACCCATAAACTCACGCCCCGGATCAATCTGCAGAAGCCGTGGCCATTTGAGTGGCCCGCGTTTGTAAATTCGCTCTAGGGCCAAAGCCACCCCTTCACTGCTCTTGTCTGTCAAAGCCTCTGCTTCCTTAAACCGTGAGGCAACATCCACAACTGTCAAGGCATACTTAAATGTCTTACGACCAACCCGGTCATGTGGTAGGTAGAGCAAGTCAGCCTGATGGACGGCATTCGGTCTATCTTCATCAATAGATGGCCGCGGAATGTAACGAGGAGCGGGTAAATAGATCTGAAAAATAGCTTGCTTCTTGAGCCAGTCTCGGGCAACATCCTCCGAAACATTAGCTGCAGCAGCTAGCTTCTTAATGGCCGCCAAGCCTTTCCAGTAGCCCTGAGGGCTGTAGTAGATATCCTCCAGATCTTTCATTTTGGTAGCAGCGGTCAATCTCTAAAGCAACTTGTAAGCAACAATACCAGTCGCTGCCAGCCCAAGAACGATAAAAGTGATCTCGCGGTCTTTCTGCGGCTCTGATGGCACATAGAAATCCGACAGGCGAGGTTCAGGCTCGAGGGGCTCGACACGTTTGCCAGAGATCAGGCTGTATTCCCGCATGGCCTGGTCGACATCCTGGAAAGAGTGAACGGCGTGGCCTTCACGCTGTAGCTCATCGTTGAGCCAGTCCAGCCGCGCGGTTCTCTTTCTCATCCACTCAGCCTGGGCCGCCTGTAGCCGCTCGACAGCCTCATCGTGCCGCCTCATTTCTTCATGGGCGTTCGCATGCCCTAGCTTGGAAAAGAGGTAGTTGTCCCCCGTAAACGCGAGGGCATTTACAACAGCGCCCCCTATCATCATTGCGACAGAGGCCATAGCTAGCGGGGCTGATACTGTAAGGGTTTATGCAATATATCAGCGGGGATCAAGCCCTCTTTGATAAGCAAATCTCGGAGTGCTAAGGCGATGGACGTGTCTAAAACCATCATCCCAAGGTCATACATATCAGCGTCTAGCTTGGGCAAGGTTGCCCCTTTGAAAATCACCTTGGTCAGTTTTGCGGTGCCTACCGTAAGCGCGGCCACCACAGCGCCGTGGTAAACGGCGTTAACAATAACTTTCCCGTCAACGCCTGCTATTATTCCATATAAAATGGATCTCTATTCTTTAATATGTTAGTCTCCGGCCGCTTGGAGGGCGCAGGTGGGGCAGGTGCTTTAGTCCGCCGCATTTTCTGCCTAATTACTCCGACGACAACGACAACGCCAGCCACTCCGATAATCCAGGGAGTCCAGCCGCGGTAATCAACGGGCACCATTGGAAACAGCGGTGGTGGGGCCTCCTCATGCTCGGGGGCTAACTTTCGTTTCTTCTCACGAACAGCCTGCTGCAGAGCTAGAGACAGCCTCTCTGCTTCACGACTCTTTCGAGCAGCAGCTCCTCTCTTCCCAGCCGCAACTTTCCTGGGGTCTTTCGTCACTAGTTTCTCCTGTGGAGCAATTTCGGGGGTCTCCTCCTCCATCTTGTTCTTGCTTAGGACAGATATGTCCAAAATGGCAGTGCCTAAAAGTTGCTAGTGCGACAGTTGCAGGTGCTAAGCACATACCGAACTTATGGTAGAGTTCACATGTAACTGTGTTTAGCGCATTCCCTAGAAACGGGTCGGCCTCCAGGTCTGTCACCAAAGCTTGATTATCAGCAATGGGGAGGAACATACTTGCCACTTGTGCGTACATCTGTAGCATAGCAGTGCCCAGGGTCTTTGTTATTGCAGCTCCAAGCCTCGCCTCGTGCCTCGCATATAGCTTCTCAATTTCTTGATCAGGCAAGGCCTCAACCTGTTCCACTGTAAGTTTGGAGTACTTACAGCCTATGTACTGCCCGGCACGTCCCCCAGCCGCAAGTGCTGCCAGCCTTCCACGATGCAACGCATGTCCGGACTGTGGCGTTGTGGCAGGTGGTGATGCATGTCCGGACTGTGGTGTTGTTGTAGGTTCCGGAGCAGACTCTACCGGCTTTGCCTCTTCACGTAACAGCTGGTCGAGTATGGTGTCACAATCCATCACAGCGTTTGCAAATACCCAACGTCTAACTCTAATATAGGAATGCACAGCCCATCCAAGCACACAACATGTGCATATCAGTTGTAATACAACTAAGGCTGTTACGGAGTAACAAAGCACTGCTTCATACATGCTTAGCTGATGCTTAACATATGCTTAGCTGATGCTTAACATATGCTTAGCTGTTGCTTAACATATGCTTAGCTGATGCTTAACATATGCTTAGTATCTAACAAACCTCACCAGCTTTGAGCACTTTATAAGAAAATGGGAACTTGGTCCTCAGTACCAGCTTTGAGAACTCATTGGCTTCGAGTTGCTTTCGCACCCCATCACGTTCCTCCCTAGAGTGGATGATGTAGTTCTCATCCAGGCAGTCTTCAAAGCTATCCTTATCCTTGGAATGGAAGAGCGCCACCCATTGTGTCTGCGCTCTGAGGCCTTTCGCAACGGCGTTGTACTTCTGGGTTTGAACCCACAGACTTTGCTGGGCATGTCGCCCACTAAAAGCTAGATAAGTCAACATAGTCCGCTTCTCCGCAATAGCGTCCTCTGCGCTGCAGTCATCAATGATGTATAACGTTGGTGTCCCCTGAAACATTTTATAGAAGGCCTCTAGCCATTTGAGCAGCCGATCACCGGGGTCAAATATGAAGACCTCGCGATCTGACCACACCCACGGCCGGGCCCGGTATGTTTCATTGTATCGTACCGAAGGGCAAGCAATTACAATATGCTCGAAAACACCCCTGTACGGGCCTTCCAGGAGGTCGAGAATGAATTCTGTTTTACCACACGATGTGGGGCCTGTGATGATGGCCGAGTGTGGCTTAAGTGGGAACTCCATTAATAAACAGCACTAACGAATCTCCCGGTGTCGATGTTCAGCTGTCCGTCCATAACCAAATAAACGTAGCAGTACAGGGGCCCCGCCGGTTCGGCCTCTTTCGTGATCTGGAGAGTGATGCCCTCAGAGCCGTTCTCTACACGCCGGCCGCTGCCGTGAAGATGGTCATCGTCGGAGGTCCGGAAGTCCAGCCACAAGCAGAATTTTGACGTCAAGTACTCGCCTAGACTAACATCGAACAATCCTAGCTCTTTGGCGACTGCGCTTGTCTCAGGGTGCCTTTTGAGGCCACCAGCGAAGAATTTCCTCGCTTCGTCCCAGAGCTGGTGTGGTGCTAAGCCGTGCGCAAATAGCTGATTGGCTTGTCCTTCTACGATGACTTCAACTTTGGTGATCTGTGGGTTGTAAAACCACTCTGGTTGGCGTGCAAAATCCTTTTGGTGGGCGGGGTCTTTCCATAATAGGAGAATGCCTTTCAAAGACTTACAGGGTGTGTTCAGATTGATGTTCCATATCGAGTCCTCCTTTTTCTGAGGGATCCGTCTATGTCGTAGGACCCGCTCGTATAACACCACCATACGGCTCTCATACATGCTCCGAATTAGCCGGGCCAACGTGGGTTCAGTGACTACTTCGTACTCGAGACAGATGTTTTCTAGGGAGTATGAGGAGTTGCCGGCATCTTTACCAGTTGCGTGAATCACACGGGAAGCGTCGTTAAAGGTCAACTCAATCTCCAGTCGATCACTAAGAGCAGATTGGTAGAAGGGCGCATGCGTTTCAAGCAGCTCAAAGTCTAGTGGTATGTAGTACCTGTTTTTGAAGGCCTTCGCGATGGCCACGTCTCTCGCATTGGCGGGGGGCAGAACAACAGCATCCGCTGCACCAACGCGCGCCTTGGTCACATTCCTGCCGGTGCTTGTATCGTTGCCTTGATACACAGCGCTAGCCCGCTCCGATTGGCTCTTCCAAAGATCCAGATAGATGTTGTAGACGTCATTGTCCACAAGAGAGAAGACTTCATTTCCCGATAGCCTGACGGTCAGCTTTTGAACCAGTGCTCGGCCGAGGTTCTGGACCACGGACCGGTTGACATCAGGGGAGCTAAGGTCGACATTGAATGCCAGCCGCACCGACCCAGGCACGATAACATCGTGTGCACCGAGATTGGGAAAACGAACTAGTAACTGCTGCTTCGGGCCGATCGTAGAAGGATTGTTGGTCACGATTATCGTTTGCCGCAATCCTTTCACACCGAGCGGCTCCCGGAGACGGCGGTAAGGGTTAAGCTTACAACCATATGCACTTGAAGACATGGCTAGTTGTTTATTATTGTTGCTTTGTAGCAATATCTAATATGGATAGAGTTGAGCTGACTGATTTTGGTGGTGAAGAGGGGAGGCCTGAAACGGGCGAGGAAGAAGAGACAGGCTTCATCGACGACGATTTTGATGTCGATAATCCCCGCATTGTTAATACCGAGTGGCCGTCACAGGGGGAGACGTCACAGGGGGAGACGTCACAGGGGGAGCGCAACTTATTCATAGAACTAGAAAACAGCGCTATTAACGACTATTTTAAAAGGGTGGAGAAGATGTGGGGTATCAAACCTATAACTGGTATAGATTATACAAAAATTCGTTTGGGTCGCCGGAATGCTCTCTATGTTAACCACCAAAGGATTACACAGTATGATAATGGCATGCCGTTAGCTGTGAATAACCTCAGAGTGAGTACCAGAGAGGTATTGGGGTTTGTGGACAAAATACCACCAAAGGTTGTCACCATCCTTGAGGAGACTGCTAGTGATCTGGCGGAGGAAGAAGCTGCTCTAAGTGGTGCAGATATTCAGGCTGTCCCACAAATAGCTTCAAATGTTGGCAACATCTTAGAACGGGCTATGTCGAGTCCAGAAGTGCAGCGGGTTTTAGAAACCTCACACGTAGACCAATACCTGGGAGAGAAAGGCTTACCTCCAGTGAGAGAACTCCGGGGGCTCATGGCGCTTGACAAAGCGGTGACAACGATTAAAGGTAAACTCACAAACTATCTGGTTATTCTCAACCAGCAAGATAAAGAGGTCGCCATAAGGCGGCGGAAAATGTTGATAGCACCCAATGAGGAGAGTAGGGACTTTCAAGAGCAAAAGATTGCCGATATTGAAGAAGCTAAGAAGAGGCTTTTAATAGAGGTCGCTGAGTTACACGAAGACTTACGCACCCAATTCAGTCGGATCCGTGAAACCATTCATCGGGTGGTCAATGAAGACACCACACTGGGTGCGAGGCTGCGGACTCTGTTCCGAGAGCAGGGTATCACCATAGCGAGCATTCTCACAGCGATCGGCCTCTTAATTTCCACTATCACCCTAGCCATTACTGGTGGTGGTCCTACCCCACCGCCTGGCCCGCCACCTATCCCACCACCTGGCCCGCCACCTGGCCCTGGGGCTAAGGAATGGATTCGGCAGAAACTGAAAGACCTAGCGAGCCTTCTAGCCAGGCTAGCTGGTAAGGCTGCGGAGGCACTCCCAGGAGTCATAGGCGGTATTATCTCCTGGCTTCTTAACTTCTTGAGTAAGGGTGTGGGATGGCTGGCTGGAAATCTCTGGGCATTAGTGGTTGCACTCGGTGGCTTGCTGCTGCTGGCTATCAGAGAGCGGCTAATTGCGGTGAACAAACCATAGGACCACTAGACCGACTGCGACACCCCCAGCAATGAGTGCTATCTTTTCATTTTGATGCTGCAGCCCAGCTGCCTTATCAGCTATGCTAGTGGTCGGCTGCGCTGGCTGAACAATGCTGGGCAGCTCTACCGTCGGCTGTGCAATGGTGGGCAGCTTAGGGGCATTAATGGTTGTATTCAGGCCACGCTTTAGGCCTGGCTCTGCGATGACGATCATGTTGTTATATCCAGCTATCTGGCCAATGCGGAGCAGCATGTCGCTGGGGGCCATATACAACCCCGTTCCAAAGACATAATTAACTTCTGATCTCTCGTTTTGTAGCACATCCTGATATCTTTTGATGGCCGCCGCGAGATCGACGGGCGCAGAGATGGCGTCTTCTACTAATACCAGGAATTCCTTCTGGGCATCAAACGCCGTTCCGGTTCCCAGAATTCGTGTTCTAGTTTGAGCCTGGGCCCCTAAGATGGCCCACACATAGGTTCGAATGCTGTCATTTATTCGCTCAACACCGGGGCGTGTGAAGCCCTGTGACTTGTTAAGAATGAAAGCCTGCCAGCCAGAATCAGCGTGAATATCGTCTTGCGAGATATAATCTATGTGTAGTATGTCATTTGTGGTTTGTTGTGTGAATGAATGGCGCTTTGGGTCATATACACCATCATGTCCATCAGGCAGGGCGCGATAACCTGTGTTCGTCCAGTAAATGTATACGCTCCCCAACCCGTTATTCCTCCCGAGCCGTCTCCAGTTATCATTCTGGGGAATTCCAAATTCCGCGCATATACGCTGATAGGCTCTTACATCGTAGGGATTTTCAAAGGCGTTCCAACCCTGGTCTTGTGGTAGAGCCACACGCATCTCTTTGAGGATTCAACGAATCTGGTAGTAGACATGGAATATGAAGACGGCTCGCGTTAGTGGGTCAGGGCCGGACAGATGCTCCTGCGCGGACACCCCACACCCCGCCGTGGCACACCATACTGCGAAGTTGAGTTGGTTTTGCCAGAATTGCATCGGATATGCTCGTTGCAATATGCTCGTGCCGCCATAGACCATCCCGACGACGATGACTGGGATCTGCAGCTTGAGCTTCACACGGGATATACTCACCTCGAGCCCAATGGGATACTTATCAGGTTAACCAACATGGGCAAGGTGTTTGTGAGTTATCAGGCCTGCAGGACAGTCACACGCCCCAACAAGTCTCCTGTTGTGACCTACCAGTCATTTCTGAAAATGCAGTGCGCCAGGGCTCTCTTCTATGCCGTATCGGTGACTGAGGCTAAAGTCCAGGGGACTAAATATTGTCTGAAGGCTGTTACAGAGTGTAAAGCTGACCTTGATATGCTAGGTAAGCCTCCTAAGGAGTCAACCATCTATCTCGAGTTAGTTATTGGGCCTGTGGCACAGACAGAGTTTGCCTCAGTCCTTCCTGGGGTCTCTATTAAATGGAGTGCGTCAACACTCCCCAGGCATGTTGCTCTCGTCATTACTTCCGCGGCCGACGGGACGTGGGCGGCCCGGGCAACAGAGACGGACATTATAGTAGAGCTCGGTGAGGTTGCGGTAGATGAAATCATTTTTACTACCGTTACTGCTTTTGTCCGGCTTTTGTTCACTACAGGGTCGATTAGCACCGTTCGCATTGAACATTTAATATCTCAGTTGAAGAAGTAGGTTTGACGCGCAAAGAATAATGTCGCTCTATCCTACAATCGATACTAGTGACGGCGGTGCCTATCGTATTCAAGAGCTTACCCGTCTTCGGAAGTCTCTGGAAGATGAAAGGGACAAACGGGCTGCACTGTATAAAAAATATCGGCGTGCCGTTAATGCATTAGACGCTGTGGACAGCGCGATGCTGGCGGCTAGCCTTGGTATGGGGGTGGGGGGTGTTGGGCTTCTTACCACCATTATCGCTGCCCCTATAGTTGTCGGGCTCGAGATAGCTGCCCTAGCTTGTGGAATCATGTCCGCTGGGAGCAAGCTAGCGTCCCGCAAACTAACATCAAAAGCTAAGAAGCATGATGAAATTTGCACTCTGGCGACGGCTAAGCTTTCTAGTATAGCCGACCTTGTTTCAAAGGCATTGGATGATGGGAGAATTTCAGACGTGGAGTATAAAATAATTACAGCTGAAGAAAATAAATTTCACCAGTTGAAAAAAGATATTCGGAGCAAGGCGCCGGCGGATCTGGACGAAGAGACAAAAAAATCTCTCATTCTGAAAGGCCGAGACGCGGCACGGGCAGAATTCGTCAAAGCTATAGGATCGAAATAACCTGTATACGCGATCAGGACAGTTTGGAACCACCCCCCTATTCCACCGAACGATCCGCCAGTGGATAATGCGGATATACTCCTCAGATAAACAAGGTGTGTATGAAAATTTTTTCTCTCCCACGTGACACGGTTGCTCGCAATGGTGGTTGGCCGGCGAAATTTGCGCTAAGCCACACCTATAGGCCCTCTGGCCTATATTGAGGATCTAACTTCACCCCTTTATAGAGTAGCAGTTTGATTCCAGTCGTCTTTTCAAACTTCCAAACCATCCTATGAAGCGCGTCTAGTGTGCAACGCTCACACATCTCATATGGTTTCCTAACACCCCTCTCACAGAATATACACTCTTCTATCACCTCGCCCCGCTTTGCCTCATGCCAAGAACAATAAAGGCCGATGGTTGGGCGGCCGCAATGAAGTTCTGTGCCGAGCTTCGGCCACTCACATCCATAGGTCTCCATCTGTATGTGCCCAATAAGTCAGCCTCTAATTCGACGCGCCCTAATATTTTTCAGATATAACACCATAACGAAAAAAAAAGCCGCCTAAACCATCACGCGAATTTTAAAAAAAAGAATTTAAAAAAATGCAAAAGTCGGCTTTGTGATTCGTTCCCCCACCCCTCTCAGAGGATGACAACAACCCGGGTTTTTATGCACACAACTTGCCATCCTCCGAGAGATGTGAGGTGTGTTGGTTAAACCACATGTATAGAGATTAGGCGACCCCCTTGTTGGTTGCTAATCGAAACGAAATACTAGCGAACCTAGAAGGTGCCCGCATCCGCACTACGGCAGCCTAGAATATTGAATGGAAACCCGGGTTTGAGCATGCAAACCATTCAATTTCTAGACCTGCTGAGTGTGATGTGGTTTAACCAACTTGACCACGCCACCGACCGAAGTAACACCAACATTTTGTGGTTATATATCACTATTAAAATATGTAGTATACATTTGTATATAATTTTGTACATACATTTGTATATAATTTTTTTGTACATACAATGTTTTTTTTTCAATGTATGTTATAAAAAAGCAAAGAAATTAATAAAAGCTTATAAAAGTATATCACTGGCTCAACGCGCATTGATTAACTTCCACGTCACTTGTTGGCGGGGGAAATAAGCGTGCTGTGTGTAGCACATCTGTTAACGAACGTGTGGTGGTAAAAAAAAATAGCCCGCCGTTTTTTTTTTGGAGCTTTGTGGCTGCAGGCGTAAAATATATCACACCGGCTTGTGTTGGGAGATATGACAGCTTTTCCAAAATATGTCTGAGTAATATATCGTGGCGGGCGGCTCGGTCGCCATGCGTGCGCTCCGGGATACAGAGGACGGCCCGGTCGGGCGGTCGCGCCCCGGGGCCCTGAGGGGTGGGGCCCCCGGGGGTTGGGTCCCTAGGGGGCTTTCTTTTGGCGCTCCTGTAGTGCCCCGACCCTTTTGGCCCTAGGGGGTTTTCTTTTGGCGCTCCTGTAGTGCCCCGACCCTTTTGGCCCCAAACCGCTAATTGACATCTACTAATGGGTCTGTAATTGTTCGGGAGACCATTGTCCAATGAACCAGATTTAAGAAGAGGGTACACTTTAGCGATTGATAGATAGATAGATAGATAGATAGATAGATAGATAGATAGATAGATAGATAGATAGATAGATAGATAGATAGATAGATAGATAGATAGATAGATAGATAGATAGATAGATCCCCACCAGGAGCCGGGCTGAGCCAGCTAGTTTATTTATATAATCACGTTTCATGAAAGAACCCACAGTTTGACGACACCTCTGAACTACCCCATATAAATTCCCTCAGTCTGCCAAAAACGAAAACCGCGCAGACAAATTTCAAAACCACGGGGGGGGGGGGTGTCTTGTTGAAGCGGTAATACTCTTAAAATGATGGAATGAATGCGGGGGCAATAAAATATATACCGCATATAAACAAACATTGAAATCTGCTGTACAATCTCCAAAACAAAACAAAAAATTTTGGGCTGGACATAATTATAAGGTTATATGCTAAATCTCATCATTTTCCCTCAGATGGTTACTGAGATATTGAATTTTATATTGAGGCACCAAAAAAAAAAAAAAAAAAAAACTATAGCACTATATGTCCAATGTTGTTCTATACAAATATGTCCATAGCACACATGCCCAATGTTCCTATAGACGTGTATAATAATTGTTACGCCTATTGTAAAGACATGTAGGTACTCACAGGGTCAAGTGGTCTTTACCTGCAACATTTACATCCCAAGATGTTTTCTGGCACCCATTTCAAGCTGGGTGGACCTGGGTCTCCGAGTCCCATCAAACAATTCATTTAGATGCGAATTGAGCTCATACGTACCCGGCTGATAATCAAACATGTCAGCCTCTGCACTACAACGGCTCTCAGTTAAATGTGTGGGTTGCAATGTGTGAGAACTACGGCAACTTATAAAAAACTAACAGGAAGAAGACAGTCGGGGCGTTGAATTTAATTTATAAAGAATCATTCTTTTAATAGTGGTGTGTTCGCTTTTTGATAAAGAAAAATTATCTTATTATTTTATAAGACTTAAACATCCAAGATGGCTGACTGACAATCAGGAAAACGAAAAAGAAAAGGGATTCACTTTGATATTCGGCATAGTGTGATTATTCATTGGAGCTGGCTGGTACATAACTACAGTCTTCTCCAAGTTGATATTGGGTTCATAGTTGGCACAGGCATGTGAGAAAGCTGAAACACTATGTTGCATGTCCACCTGTCAGGGTCTTGCGTATGGCAAGTACAGAGGCTCGTTTGCTGACACGTGAGAAACTATTTACTGTCACTAAATAACTCGAAGTGACACACGGTACTAACAATTCAACCACTTTATTCGCGTAACGCACACTTTACAATCAATGCATACATCGCGCAATCATAATTCATAATGTCATCATATAATAAATACAAGCAATTAATATATGCATCAATGCAATACACTTACAAGTCAATCACACAGGCGTTAAGTCTCCAACACTCGAACAGGCTAGCTATCGTTTACGCTCAAACACTCAACTCAATACACCTCATTCAACCTGTCTGTCCGATACGACGTCCCAAGCCTGTCTCTCTAGCCGTTCAGCATTCTCGTCAGTCGGATTAAAGTCCCCCTGCGTGAGCCACTAGTTTCACGCTGTGTCCCGACTGACCAGCAACGGGCTTAGCGTTGCTCAGAGCTGAGCCTGGCTTGATCTCGCTGGCGCCGTCGAAGTGTTGTACTTAGTGTTTTTAGCATCGCTCAGAGTTGAGCCCGGTTGCATTTGTCTGGCGTTGGTACAGACGACGCGTTGCAACCATTGGTGAGAATCTGACATTCTCCCACCCTCCTCTTCATGAAAGGGGATCCTTTCATGTACTTTATATAGTGTTTATTTATTCTGTCAGAGTCGAACCTTGTCATTCATCTGACGTAGCTCTTTGGTTTAAAATGTATAGGTAATTGCAAGCTATATCTACACAATCGCCAATGTTGAACCATCAAGTACCCCCGTCAAGTACAATCACTTAGATGGATATTACCTTGGCTGAAATTTGACACAGCCAGTCCGGTAGGTTACGGCTAACACGCCCCTACCTCTCAACCAATATAACAAAAATTCAAAAAAAAATTCAGGTCAGACTGCGAGTATCTACCTGTAAGATACTTCCAACATTAAACTTCCAACTCCATTTAGTCGGAGAGTCCAATGAAGGTCTACAGCTTTGATAATTCTCTCCATACCCAACTGACGTCATCCTGACGTGTTACCCATGAGGTCACATGATGATGGTTTCAATACGTTACACATTTCCAATACTTTTTAGTTATGTTCCTTGGTTGTACTACAAAGGTTAGGGACGGTAATTTTACCTTGCTTTCAACAAAATAAATTACAATTATAAATTCATTTCTTAGTGTAATAAATTGATACTTACTGACAAAAGTGAACATAATGTCACTGTTGTGAACAAGTAAATCAACCTACGATGCTCAGATTACATCTACCAAAAATCCTCATATACAATTCCGTATACGGAAATATTTCACACACAAAGTTTATTACAATCGTCAAAGCTTTGTGAGACTTTTGGTATTGTCTGATAACTTTCAAATTAATAAGCAAAAATACCGGAAGTGTACAGCTGGTGTGTTACCCACGTGTGTTAGGTTGATCGTAACACTAAGTTTTTCCGTTTTGGATGGATTTTAAGTACACGGAGTAACCATTTCTTGAAAACAGCTGTTGGATAGTTTCTTCCGTGTGGTTTACAGTGTTATTCTAGGATTAGGTTGTCACCGTCTCTTTCACACTGATTAAAATGCGGTGGACATTCTGTGGTTTAGGTACTCAGGATTACTTGAAGCAGTTTGAGTTCAGTAAGTTTTTGGATCCTGTAGTACTGTCCTGTGACACTCGTATTACATGTTTAATACATATTTAAAACAATATACACATTCTAT
This sequence comes from Cepaea hortensis, assembly GCA_963921405.1. Classification (NCBI taxonomy): domain Eukaryota; kingdom Metazoa; phylum Mollusca; class Gastropoda; order Stylommatophora; family Helicidae; genus Cepaea; species Cepaea hortensis. The sequence continues at coordinate 97,274,729 of OY992888.1, forward strand.
CACATATCTCACACATATTCGACACACATATTCTGATAATAATAATAATAATAATAATAATAATAATAATAATAATAATAATAATAATAATAATAATAATAATATACAATGTATTTACAGTGGGAGATTAACTCATCCCTATCACATCGTTCTTCACAGCGTTACTGATACAATATCAAAATTGGCTGTGGTGTTGAGCACTATTACTTTGCAGTTTGCACAATATCTGCAGTGTGCTCAGAAGCTAACTGGCTACTGGGTAAGTCCTATGGGCCTCTAGATAGAAGGTCGGCTAATGAATTTTGTGAGCCACTTATGTGTCTTACTTCAAAGCTAAAGTCCTGCAGAAGAAGGGAACCATCTTGCCACTTTGTGATTACTTGGCGTACCCCTGGTGATAATGGTCAAAGGGCTATTTTCTGTTTCTACAATTAAGTGTTTCCCTAAAAGAAATGGAGAAAGTTTACGTACCGAAAACACAAGAGCGAGTGCTTCAAGTTCCGGCGTGCTGTAATTGCGTTCTCTGTGGTGTAAATGTTGATCGTGTTCTTGGAGAAGTACACCTCCGATCGCTACGGAGCTCGCATCATATCTTAATCTGAAAGTATTGTTAAGATCAGGCAATTTGAGAATCGGTTTCTTTGAAAAATAAGATAATACTTTAGAAAAAGCAGGTCTTAAGCATTTGCTGTTCACAATAACATTTGGATGGTTCTTTGTTAGTAAATTGGTAAAACATTCGGTCAACTCAGCAAAATTTGGAATAAATTGTCTATAATAATTTAAGAGACCTAAGACACTTCGCAACTCTTTCTTAGTTGTCGGAAGTGACAATTTTAGAATTCTGGTCATGATGTTATCGTCAGTCGAGATAAAGCCGTTTGAGATCTTGTAGCCCAAAAATGAAATTTCTTGAAAGGCTATCTCGACTTTAGATGGATTAACTGTCAGTCCGTGTTGTCTGATTCTGTCGAATGTTTGTCTTAATGTCGTTACATGGTCTGTCATGTTGCTTGTGTGTATGCAAATGTCGTCCATGTACCAAATTATGTTGCAAATGTCTGTCAAAAGAAGTCTTGACATTCTTACAAATGTCGCTGAAGCATTGACTTGCCCGAATGGAAGCTTGCACCATTCGTATAGTCCCCAGGGTGTGGTAAATGCTGTCAAATGTATGCTGTCAGGGTGTACCGGTATTTGCCAATAACCTTTTGTCATGTCCAGTTTTGTAAAATAACGTGAGTCTGTCAGTTCAGTTAGTATGTCTTCACAGTTGCTCATCGGTTCTAAATCCAACTGTGTGATGCTGTTGAGTTTACGATAGTCAACACAGAGTCTTATAGTGTTGTCCTTTTTCACAATTACAATGGGAGAACAAAAATGTGATTCTGAACGTCTGATGATATGATTTGTCTCTAAGTCAATAATTTCCTGGTGTAGTTTGTCTTTGTGGTGTATGGGAATTGAGTACGGTCTGCATTTTATTGGAATGTCGGATGTCAATATAATATGATGATGCACTAAGTCTGTCTGTCCTGTGTTGTTAGAAAAAAATAGTGCTATATTCCTGTAACACATGTCTGCAACTGTCGGTCTGTGTCTGCGTCAGCTTAGGATTAATCTTGATGTCCTGTAGGTTGGTTGTCGTGTCAAGTACTGGTGTTGGTATTTCGTCAGTATCGTCGTCGTCTGTCTGGTCTACTATCGTCGTGCTTGTTGTAGTCTCTATCTGATCATCGTCCCTGTTGTAATATGGTTTTAGCATGTTAATGTGAAATATTTTGTGTTTGTCCCTAACTGCAATATCGTAATATACTGTCGAAATTTCTCGTAACACTTTAGACGGTCCTTGCCATGAGTCTGTCAGTAGATGTCCGGCGCTTGGCAATAGAAGAAGAACGTCCTGTCCTGGCGTCAGTGTTATTGTTCTATTCCCTTTGTTAGCATACTGTCGGTAGATAGCACCTGATTGTTTCAGTGCTTCTTTGGCTAACACACAAGATTTCATTATCCTATCACGCAATGATGTTACATCTTCATAAGATGAAATGGGTATATGTATAGTTTCACTTCCAGTCAACATGGAATGATACATAGATAATGGGCCGCGTGGTTTAGCACCATATACAATTTCAAATGGTGAGAACCCAGGGCTGGAATGGGGCACTTCCAGGAATGCAAATAAAATAGCAGGTAGATACGTATCCCAATTCTCGGGGTGTTCCTGTGTAACTTTTGAGAGCATATGTTTAAGATCCCCGTTGATCTTTTCTATAATACCAGTTGAGTGAGGATGGTAGGGGCTGTTGAAACACTGCTTTACCCCCAACATTTTAGTAAAGGCTTGTGTGGCTGATGATATTAACTGACTACCCCGGTCTGAGAGGATGGTATCCGGGAATCCTACCCTCGAAAAAATATGGATAAAGACTTCCATGATGCCTTTGGATATTATGTTCTTAAGAGGAATCGCTTCTGGCCATCGACTACAGAGGTCAATTACTGTTACAGTATATTTATTCCCTCTCGATGTTATGTGGCGAAGAGGACCAACTATATCGACAGAGATCTTTTCAAATGGTCTGCTTGCCAAATCAGTGACTTGCAGTTCAGCTTGCGGGTGTTTACCCTTTTTAACAAGCTTTTGGCAGATGTCACAAGATCTGCAATACTGTTTGGTATCACTGCAGAATTTAGGCCAATAGAACTGAGTAAGTAACCTAGCTCGGGTTTTGGCATAAGCCATATGCCCTGCAAATGGTATGTCATGCGCTAGATGTAATGCTTGGTTACGGTTTTCTGATGGTAGCACCGTCTGTTCTGTAGTGCTAGAACCTTTGGTATAGTACCGTGTCAGAATTCCATTGTTCAGATCAAAATGCCATCTGGCGTTCTTAGATACTCGTGGCTTTTGGCCTATTAATTTAAAATATTTATGCAAAGATCGATCGGCTTTTTGGGCTGTTATAAATTTCTCCCTGGTTGTTTCAGGAGATGTTACAACTGGGCTTATTCTTTGTAAAGCCTCTGTCTGATCGATTCGATCTTGCATTTGAGCAGCAGATCTGGTTACTGCATTTGTAATGTCAAGGTTATCAATCACATTACAATTTGGTGTTACGTTCAGATGAGTACAATCATGTGCTGCCTTTAACGAATTGGCATACATGCATTCATTCACAGGTGGTAGTACATCATGAACAGTGATTTGAGATGAAGGTGAAATGGTATTATCAATGTTACAAGTGACAGAGGATGTAATACTGTCATGTGGCATATTATTTACCTCAGGAAGGTTACCAATAATAATATCGCAACAAGGATTGGTTAATTCTGCGCATTTGACCTTTCCTGTAAGAAATTGTGTACCTATGTATGCCCATGCAAGAGGGTATTTCTCGATGTTACCTGAGAAAGTTCTGCATGTAACATGTTTACCAGTATACTCTGAGGGTAAAATATCTTTAGCCAATGAGAGTACTACCGCTATCCCGTAAAACGGTGGCAGGTTTACCATTGATATACCCATGATGGATGTTTAATTTACCTTTGGAGTTAATCACTAAGGTGGCCTCCTCATTTGTAACAGGTATGGAATAGCCGCATGTTAAAACGCCATCCTCATGGAACCGATCACAGATGGTACATTTTTCATGGTGAAACACATCAATGGAATGTGCTGAATTTACAGGATGATCTTCTACACTTTCCTTATCTGAGGAAGAGCTATCAAACATGGCTGCATTAGCCTTTTTAGTCATTCCCTTGCCTTTACAATCATGGCGCCAGTGGCCATATTCTTTACAAAGGAAGCATTTGGTGAGATGTTTGTAGCTCTTCCTCTCCTTATCTTGCTTAGCTATGTAATTCCGCAAGTAAGAGGTGTACCCTGGGTGCTGATCACACATCTCGTTTTCGTTGTGTGAAAAACGGCAATATCTGTATTGATAATATTTCTCAGCAGATTGCTTATAAGGTTTCTGCTTATTGTAGGGCACTGAGTTAGATCTATCATATGTAGCTGCTGCTACAAAGTCTGTGCTAGTCAATTCACTAGTGAAACATTGTTTAGTGGCTGAAAAATAACCAGAGCCACGACTCTCGATCTGTTGTACACTCTCACACTGACATTCCAATAGAAATTTCGAAAATGGTGGTGGGAGAGATGTAATATGTTTATCTCTCAAAATAAGATCTTTCAATCTATCAAAACTATCATTCACTTTGACTGTTGACAGCCATTTAGCAAAAATATTCTGTACTACTGAGACGTAGTCAGAGAACGTTTGTGTTGGTTTAGGTGACAATTTACTAAACTGTTCTCTGTAGCCTGCTTCATCTAACAGGAAATGAGACATAATTTTAGATTTAATATACTGATAATCTTTCTTTAGGTCAGTGGGAATAGTCTCTATTACTTTCAGAGGTTCCCCAGAAAGACTTCTCATATATATCATATGCCATTCAGTCTTTGGGATTTGATAATGCTCCATAATGCATTCAAAATTTTGGGTGAAGGCTGCTATGCAGTCATCCGTGGTGTAATTTTTCACAATCCCTTGGTACTTTTTGTGCGGTTGTTCTTTGTCTGACTTTCTATCTTCCTTCTCTTTTGAAGTTTCAGCTTTCAGTTGTTCAATTTTTAGCTGTACTTCAAGCTCTTCTCTCTTACTTTGAGCTACAATTTCAGCTTTTCTTATTTCTGCTTCAGTTTCTGCTGGTTTAAGTTTCAAAGCAGACTCTGCTTGTTTTAAATCCTTTTGGCGGCTCTCTCATCACGCTCATTAGCTTTTTCCTGTAATAGGAGGTATTCTGCATACTTTCTCTCACTCCAGTCTCTCAACTCATCACCGGAAAGATTCATCTTTAAACCCATTTCGATGTAATCGTTTAAACTAGACATGATGAACATTATGTCTGATGAAATAAATACACACAAAATTAATTATGTTGTTAGTAATTTACAATTTTTACTAGTACAGCCTATGCTTTGATCTGATTAACAAAAGTATAAAGAGGAGAAAAAGTTTATACTCAAGTATTTCTTAAATGATGTGTAGGACAATGGCTGTTCGTTACTGCCCGGAACCACAATGGATTTTATTTCAGGTCGACAAAAAATTGGACTTTATAAGCAACAGGTACAGATGACACAAAACAACCTGTTGTTTTTGGAACAATAGAAATTAGAACATGTGCAAGTGTGTGGTGTATGCGATGTCAACTAAGTTTTTTGTAGGTTTGTATGCAGTCAAGTATTTTTTTTTTGTCGTTCAGTCGTCTTTTCACCGCAATCAATAACTCACTTTTCAACCTTTCCGACCTTTCTGCTTACACTACCACTCACTTCTATTTTACAACATCTGATTTAAGCTACGTTCGTACTTCTTTTCTTATTCAGTGACGATTCAAGGACATAGACGCCATGTTTGTACTTTGCACTTATTTCCTATAATTTCAATCACAAGATATTTAGTTCGCACTTATCTACCACAGAAATGATCTAATACAGCATTTATTTAATACACACGGATCACATTCATTGAGGAAGTAGACCCCACTTTCGCACTTTCCCTTATACAGTTTAAATCCACTGAGGACGTAGACCCCACGTTCGCACTTGTCATGGTCTTGCGTAAGGCAAGCACAGAGGCTCGTTTGCTGACAAGTGAGAAACTATTTACTGTCACTAAATAACTCGAAGTGACACACGGTACTAACAATTCAACCACTTTATTCGTGATTTATTTTGTGATGTCGGTTCCTAAATCAATCAATCAATCAATCAAACCACTTTATTCGCGCAACGCACACTCTACAATCAATGCATACATCGCGCAATCATAAATCATAATGTCATCATATAATCAATACAAGCAATTAATATATACATCAGTGCAATACACTTACAAGTCAATCACACAGGCGTTCAGTCTCCAACACTCGTACAGGCTAGCTATCGATTTACGCTCAAACACTCAACTCAATACACCTCATTCAACCCGTCTGTCCGATACGACGTCCCAAGCTTGTCTCTCTAGCCGTTCAGCATTCTCGTTAGTCGGAGTAAAGTCCTCCTGCGTGAGCCATTAGTTTCACGCTGTGTTCCGACTGACCAGCAACGGGCTTAGCGTTGCTCAGGGCTGAGCCTGGCTGGATCTCGCTGGCGCCGTCGAAGACGCTGCGTTGTACCTAGCGTGTTTATCATAGCTCAGAGTTGAGCCCGGTTGCATTTGTCTGGCGTTGGTACAGACGACGCGTTGCAACCATTGGTGAGAATCTGACACGCCTCTGAGTTGGCATATAGAGTGCAATCATCAGCAAACAGGAGATTCATAACGGTGTCGCTGTTAGTTTTGATTTTAGCTTTTAGCCTTCTGAGGTTGAAGATAATGAAGTAGGTCAATAGACTAGCAGGAGTTTGACTAACAGACTCGACGTGAGGGGGCTGAGTGGTCTCGAGGTATGGTGTCCGTCTCGAGGGCTGGGGGTCTGGGTTCAAACCCCTGTGAGGACCGTGATGTTGATCCAAAGACTAAACTAAACTAAACTCGACGAATGAAACAATCACACAGTTTGACTAGCAGAATCGACGAATGAAACACTCAAAGTTTGACTAGCAGACTCGACGAATGAAACAATCACACAGTTTGACTAGCAGGCTCGACGAATGAAACTAACACGCAGTTTGACTAGCAGTCTCGACGAATGAAACAATCACAGTTTGACTATCAGACTCGACGAATGAAACAATCACACAGTTTGACTAGCAGACTCGACGAATGAAACAATCACACAGTTTGACTAGCAGACTCGACGAATGAAACAATCACACAGTTTGACTAGCAGACTCGACTAATGAAACAATCACAGTTTGGCGAGCTGACTCGACGAATGAAACAATCACACAGTTTGACTAGCAGACTCGACGAATGAAACAATCACACAGTTTGACTAGCAGACTCGACGAATGAAACAATCACACAGTTTGACTAGCAGACTCGACGAATGAAACAAACACGCAGTTTGACTAGCAGTCTCGACGAATGAAACAATCACAGTTTGGCGAGCGGACTCGACGAATGAAACAATCACACAGTTTGACTAGCAGACTCGACGAATTAAACAATCACAGTTTGACTAGCAGACTCGAAGAATGAAACAATCACACAGTTTGACTAGCAGTCTCGACGAATCAAACAATCACAGTTTGGCGAGCGGACTCGACGAATGAAACAATCACACAGTTTGACTAGCAGACTCGACGAATGAAACAATCACACAGTTTGACTAGCAGACTCGACGAATGAAACAATCACAGTTTGACTATCAGACTCGACGAATGAAACAATCACACAGTTTAACTAGCAGACTCGACGAATGAAACAATCACACAGTTTGTCTAGCAGACTCGACGAATGAAACAATCACACAGTTTGACTAGCAGACTCGACGAATGAAACAAACACGCAGTTTGACTAGCAGTCTCGACGAATGAAACAATCACAGTTTGGCGAGCGGACTCGACGAATGAAACAATCACACAGTTTGACTAGCAGACTCGACGAATGAAACAATCACAGTTTGACTAGCAGACTCGACGAATGAAACAATCACACAGTTTGACTAGCAGACTCGAAGAATGAAACAATCACGCAGTTTGACTAGCAGACTCGACGAATGAAACAATCACAGTTTGGCGAGCGGACTCGACGAATGAAACGCACTCACAGTTATACTAGCAGACTCGATGCATAAAACACGAATAAAAGGAACAAAAAGAAGAAGGAGGAGGACGAGGGGGGGATGAGGAGGAGGAGAAGAATATATTCACAACTTCTGATTGTCTCTTACAGCTTGTGTGCCATGATCCAGCCAGCGTTTTCTGTACAGCTTGTGTCACAATTGCAACTGTGCGGTGTTTGCCTTATGTAATACTTCAACTATTCTACGTTGCAGAAGTGTCTGAAATACAGGATACTTATCTACTTTATTTTTTTTTTTTTTTCAGTTCTGATTTGTGTGTTTGTTTTAGTGTCAAATAACGAATAAACGCTGGAAACTAATTATACAAGTGTTCAAATGAACTACACACTAGTTGTAAATTGTGTGTGTTAGTACACACACACACACACACACACACACACACAACTATCATTACAACAGCAGTAGCAACAACAAACGACAACAAACAACAATAACAAACTTACACTGCGAAAGCTTAACAATTAACTGCTACACCTATAAGATCCAATAAATGATTCTACAACAATAACAACTCTGCCACGACAATAATAAACAGTTACTTGAGCAAAAAAGAAATAGCAGATTAGCTGATATTATTGTTGGTTTTTTTTTGTGTTTTGTTATTTTGTTGTGTGGTGTATTTTGTGTTGCTGTTTCTGTTTGTTGTTTGTTTATGTGTTGTGATTCTTGTTGCCGTTCCTTTTGATGTTCTTATATTTGTTACTATATCTGTTGTTGATAATGGTGTTATGTTTATTAAAGTTCCTACACTTTGTTGATATTGTTGTTACTAATTATGCCGCTGCCTCCGTTGTTGTTATTGTTGTTGTTGCTGTTGTAGAAAATCAAGGCATTTTTCTTGCATTAAGAGAAAAATGCCGTGAACAGAATCAACAACTGTTTATTGCCTTCATCGACCTTACAAAGGCATTTGATTTGGTCAGTCGTGAGGGTCTATTAAAGGCACTAAAGAAGATTGTCTGCCCACCAACTCTTCTGTCCATTGTGGAATCGTTCCACACAGGCATGAAGGGTGTAATCAAGTTTGATGGTGTAACTTCTGAAGAGTTTGCAATCAAGAGTGGAGTTAAGCAAGGTTGTGTACTAGCTCCCACCCTCTTTGGAATATACTTTTCACTTCTACTGAAATATGCCTTTCGTGATCAGGATGGTGGTATATACATTCACTCACGCTCAGATGGCGGCCTCTACAATGCTCAGAGATTGAAGGCCAAGACCAAAATTAGGAGGGTACTGATTAGAGAGTTGCTTTTTGCAGGTGATGCTGCAGTTACGACCCACTCTGAGGAAGAATTGCAATGTCTACTATCTGCATTCTCCAATGCTTGTTCTGAATTTGGTTTAACAATTAGCAAAAAGAAGACACAGATTATGTCACAAGGTGCGCATAGGGTACCATCAATCTTTATTGACGACGCCGAACTAGAGATGGTAGACTATTTTACATATCCAGGATCAGTGGTAAATAGCAAATTATCCCTAGATCGGGAAATCAACATCCGAATTGGTAAGGCAGCAACAACAATGAACAGTTTAAGAAAAAGAGTCTGGGAGAACAGGAACCTTACTGCCAAAACAAAAGACCTTGTCTATCAAGCCTGTGTCCTTAGTACTCTTCTTTATGGAAACCTTAACAACTTACTCACACCAAGAGAAACGTTTAAACAGCTTTCATATGCGGTGTGTGCGAAGAATTCTTGGTATTAAGTGGCAAGACAAAATCACAAATACTAAAGTATTCGAAAGATCAGTTTGTGTGACGGTTTATTCTATGCTCAGTCTTTGTAGACTTAGATGGATAGGACATGTTAGGAGGATGGATGATGGTAGAATACCAAAGGACATCTTTTTTAGTGAATTACAGATGGGTAAGAGATCTCAGCGTCGGCCTCTATTACGATACAAAGATGTGTGTAAGCGGGACATGAATGATGCAGGCATTGATAATGCACATTGGGAGTAAGGACCAAGATCACTTCGTTTTGATCTCATAAAAATACAACGTAGAAGTGAAGAATATATTTGATGTCTACACGAGAGGGAATGACACCTGATTAATTGGCAGTACAAGCTAGAGATATGTTGATAACAGCAGATACAGATCTAATTCAGACCAACAATAAGCAACATAAGACATGGATTACATCAAGCACGTTAGAATTAATAAAACAACGATTGAACTGAAACAGAAAGGAGGAGAAACCGATAACAACAGAGTGAAGTATACATCGAGAAATAAGAAAGAACACAAGACACGACAAATACCAGTATATGCAAGATTGTTGTACTATAATCAGCACAATCATAAGGACGGAAGAGATTACGTAATGTTCAAAGAAAGAAGTAATTGACAAGAAATGTTCAACCTCAATTAAATGTTATCTGTGACAAGTTGGGAAATACCCTAACTGAATTTAGAAAAAAAAATGCAATATCGCTTAGTCGCTTAGACGTTGGATCAACATCACCCATAAGTGCTCCGTTTTCCTCCTAACTCAAACCTGAGTCTGGAGAAACTCAGCTCAATGCACGAACTCCGTTGCATTGGCGAGGATCCTGAAATACTTTGGGTCGATTTTTAACTCGAAATTTTTCCCGGGCTGCGCCGTTAGGCTACTCTTTTTCGATTTCGAGCTGCCAAGGGATTTTTTACGTACGCAACAATACACACGGGCGTCCGATCTCACTACCCAGAGACAACAATACACACGGGCGTCCGATCTCACTACCCAGAGACAACAATACACACGGGCGTCCGATCTCACTACCCAGAGACAACAATACACACGGGCGTCCGATCTCACTACCCAGAGACAACAATACACACGGACGTCCGATCTCACTACCCAGAGACAACAATACACACGGGCGTCCGATCTCACTACCCAGAGACAACAATACACACGGGCGTCCGATCTCACTACCCAGAGACAACAATACACACGGACGTCCGATCTCACTACCCAGAGACAACAATACACACGGGCGTCCGATCTCACTACCCAGAGACAACAATACACACGGGCGTCCGATCTCACTACCCAGAGACAACAATACACACGGGCGTCCGATCTCACTACCCAGAGACAACAATACACACGGGCGTCCGATCTCACTACCCAGAGACAACAATACACACGGGCGTCCGATCTCACTACCCAGAGACAACAATACACACGGGCGTCCGATCTCACTACCGAGAGACAACAATACACACGGGCGTCCGATCTCACTACCCAGAGACAACAATACACACGGGCGTCCGATCTCACTACCGAGAGACAACAATACACACGGGCGTCCGATCTCACTACCCAGAGACAACAATACACACGGGCGTCCGATCTCACTACCCAGAGACAACAATACACACGGGCGTCCGATCTCACTACCCAGAGACAACAATACACACGGGCGTCCGATCTCACTACCCAGAGACAACAATACACACGGGCGTCCGATCTCACTACCCAGAGACAACAATACACACGGGCGTCCGATCTCACTACCCAGAGACAACAATACACACGGGCGTCCGATCTCACTACCCAGAGACAACAATACACACGGGCGTCCGATCTCACTATCCAGAGACAACAATACACACGAGCGTCCGATCTCACTACCCAGAGACAACAATACACACGGGCGTCCGATCTCACTACCCAGAGACAACAATACACACGGGCGTCCGATCTCACTACCCAGAGACAACAATACACACGGGCGTCCGATCTCACTACCCAGAGACAACAATACACGCGGGCGTCCGATCTCACTACCCAGAGACAACAATACACACGGGCGTCCGATCTCACTACCCAGAGACAACAATACACACGGGCGTCCGATCTCACTATCCAGAGACAACAATACACACGAGCGTCCGATCTCACTACCCAGAGACAACAATACACACGGGCGTCCGATCTCACTACCCAGAGACAACAATACACACGGGCGTCCGATCTCACTACCCAGAGACAACAATACACACGGGCGTCCGATCTCACTACCCAGAGACAACAATACACGCGGGCGTCCGATCTCACTACCCAGAGACAACAATACACACGGGCGTCCGATCTCACTACCCAGAGACAACAATACACACGGGCGTCCGATCTCACTACCCAGAGACAACAATACACACGGGCGTCCGATCTCACTACCCAGAGACAACAATACACGCGGGCGTCCGATCTCACTACCCAGAGACAACAATACACACGGGCGTCCGATCTCACTACCCAGAGACAACAATACACACGGGCGTCCGATCTCACTATCCAGAGACAACAATACACACGAGCGTCCGATCTCACTACCCAGAGACAACAATACACACGGGCGTCCGATCTCACTACCCAGAGACAACAATACACACGGGCGTCCGATCTCACTACCCAGAGACAACAATACACACGGGCGTCCGATCTCACTACCCAGAGACAACAATACACGCGGGCGTCCGATCTCACTACCCAGAGACAACAATACACGCGGGCGTCCGATCTCACTACCCAGAGACAACAATACACACGGGCGTCCGATCTCACTATCCAGAGACAACAATACACACGGGCGTCCGATCTCACTACCCAGAGACAACAATACACACGGGCGTCCGATCTCACTACCCAGAGACAACAATACACACGGGCGTCCGATCTCACTACCCAGAGACAACAATACACACGGGCGTCCGATCTCACTACCCAGAGACAACAATACACGCGGGCGTCCGATCTCACTACCCAGAGACAACAATACACACGGGCGTCCGATCTCACTACCCAGAGACAACAATACACACGGGCGTCCGACCTTACTATCCAGAGACCAGGGGAAATTTTATTACTGGAAGTCCAGGTGGATTTTTTAAATAATTCCCGGTCCTCACCGGGGCCTGAACCCGGGACCTCCAGCACTCGAGGCGGACACCATACCTCGAGAACACTCAGCCCCCGCAGCTTATAAAGCAGTATAACGTATGATACAAATGACTGTGACAACATTAATGAGATACATGTCCCAATGACAGCAACGACAGAACCTGCCCTCATTATATGAATTTGTACAGGCCATTAAGTACCTGAAGAATTGTAAATCACCAGTTTGTGATAAGATACAAGTTGAACTAATTAAAGTTGGAGGAGAAAATATCATTGCTAGAGTGTTACTGGGGGTTATGTTGTATGCACCCTGAAAACTTAAGCATGAACAAGTTCAGTAACACATAGAACTGCAGCGTTCCAAACCATACTGAATTAGTCACGTTGTTTATTCATTAATAAGTTTACATCACTCTATAGCTAACAATGTTCTTACTTACACCTCGCCGTACTGGGTCATTCTCGGCCCTCATCTACTCAGCGACACGGCTAGCCTCACTGTCTCTGCAGTAGCGTAATAAACGACTTGGCGTATTCACCTGACCATCCTGCTTGTGGTACACATGATCTCAGTAACTATTTCACTCTGTCTCCTGCAGTGCAGGCGTTGATTTAACATTCATAGTTGGGCTTCTGTCCACCTAGTGGACCTAGTCTCTCGATTCCTGTGATGTGAACATGGCTGTGTTTTTCCGGCCGACTGCCTTCTCAACTCCCGCCTTTCTCGACCTTTCCGATCACGTGCCCTAATCCTCGCACTTCTATTGGCCCTTACGAATAACCGTTTCCCGGTGTATTTCTTTTCTCTGACACACCATGACAATTTATCCTACCGTTGTTCTGGAGTAATTTACTAAACCAGACTTTACTTAACCAGACTCATGGCATATGCCCCCCGCAATTTAAAAAATGTTCTACATTTTTGGGTTCTTTCTTATTGCTACACTTGACATGAGTCAGCTTGGTCGCACATGCCTGTCCCCTGGTCGCACATATCTGTCTACTGCCTCATGCCTTATAGATTGCTTCTCAGTTCCCTTTAACTTCCCTCTGTGTTACGTTGATATTCTGCTCTACCTTCACACAAATTATAATTTCGGACACGAATATCCGTCTATTCCCAAATAGACCTCGTGTGGCCTCAATCCCCTTTGTGTTCGGCAAGTTGAAGACCAACCTACTATGAGTCCCAATGTCCCTCCCCGGACATTCCCATAAGGTTCCTCATTTATACCTCGGTATAAGCAACTGACACCCTCCCCAGCCCTTAAGCCCTGGGTGCAGGAACGTGTGTATTGCAGACATATCAATTTCACACCTATTTTGTTTAAGCTTTTATCTTGCTTCTGAGTAGATATCTTACGACTGTGGACCTTCTTGGTGCGAGTACACATGACTTCTGCATTTGTCTTGTCACAGTGTGTGCGATGTCGGCTGCCATTAGTTACTTTTTGCTACGGTGTTTGCTTGTGCTCTATGGCTCGATATTCCCTTCATTTGCCTTCTGTTTATTCCTGGTATTCTTGCTACTAACTTTCCATTGTAGTGTTCCTAATACCATGACCCTTATATACATCTACTATCATGCCAAAGTACTTCATGTTAAAATATTATATGTACACAGTACTACCACTTGGTACTATTATCAATGGTACTACTGATAATGCTACTCCAGTATCCTTGTATTCTCCTTTCACCTACCCTTGTACTCTGTTCTTTCTCTCTCACATTCTCGCTAGTCAATTTCATTCTCCTCCCTTCCTTTCATATTCACTTGTGCTATGTACTTTCTCTCTATCATCTTCTCTCTTTCATCCATTCATCACACTTCTCTCTCTCTCTCTCTCTCTCTCTCTCTCTCTCTCTCTCTCTCTCTCTCTCTCTCTCTCTCTTTTTTTTTAATAGTGTTTAATTTTTTATTATGTACTCTGTCTCACAACACGCTTACTAGAACCTCAAATGTTCCGTCTATGCCTGTACGATTCCTGTATACCGGTGTGCAAGTATCCCGGTTGTGTTCAAATTGATCCTCATTCGCACAAATTCCTACTCTGTCTTCTCGTCCCCTTTCTCTCACTTCACTGTCACTCCTCATATTCTTATGTTATGTACCTGTTACTACAATCACATAAGTTTCTCCTACAAACTGTACATGTCTGTCTTTCCAATATATAATATTGTAATAAAGCCTGAATAGTATATAAAATTGGACTCACATGTAATATTGCAAGCACTATTCTACCTTTCATTCGCTCCTCATTATCAACTCTGTGGCATCAATATGTATCACTGGAAGTAGTGTCTCAGTTAACATCTTCTTTTTCTTTTATGTTGTGGGTGTCATCTGTGATGTATCGTGGTTTTAGACCCACTGTCAACCTTCCTGCTTTCGCAGATGTCAATTCTACCAACATATCTTACACGTCCTGTGTTTCAATCAGGTACTAGTACAATCAATAATATTACAATTATTGTTACAATTACATGCATACTGATTACAAATATACATGGCATGATGATCATGATCATAAGAATGTACTGATGTTTATGTATGTACTTAAAGCCATTAAAATGATATTTATCTCTATCTATGTGTATTATGAGTTTTGTTTATTGAATGATTGTGAATGTTATTAACTATTACTCCCTTAATTGGTTCTGGCTGGTATCTGTCTTCGCTGACTGTATCTTCTACCAATCAGATTCTCAATCTTCACTTGAGTCTGTCTGTCTCAGCCTCTTCAGTCAGCTAGTGAGGTAACATCGTTGAGGTACCTTCGACACTATCTCTTCTGCTCAGTCATTCATACCCCTTAACTATCTGAAATTAATAACAGCCTTGGGTGTATATATATCCATACATACATATTTACATTCACAATTGCATATTATATTACCGCAATCATATCCAATTTCCTACATTAACATGTTGTTCTCCTGGTCAGTACAGCAACGTGCTAACCCCTTGACCAGTCACTTTGTATGAACGCACTGTTTCCTAGATGGTACTATGACATGGATTTCCAGATGATAGTGTTACAGTATGCTATATTGTACTGTCGGGATTCTGTCCCTCTTCTGACCAGATCCTTTTGTCATATAGTCGGTGTGACGTTTCTTAGGCCATGTCATGTCCAGCATTCACCGACTTCATCTATATATTTTAACCACACTATTACACATCTTTATTGTTTTTACCTCCGATGACTTTACCGTATCATCATGTCACTGCAATCAACATTATACTTATCAATGCATTCATTCTACTACACCAATTATATATATACTAATCCCATACATAAAACCTTTATACAATCTATACAGTATCTACACTATACATATCCCAAAATAAGAGTTTCACGTTGGTATATGTGATGTTATCTTGTAAGTGGCACTGATGATGTGTTACTATTTTTAAATTTAAAATTTCTGTTTGATGTTATTGTTTTTTCCACTGTCGGCTAAACCAAGTCAGTATATGTTGTAACGAGCATCTGATGTGTCTTGAATGGTGGTGTACTGTCAGATGTTAGTATTAAGCTTTCTGTGTATTCTGAAGTACAATCTTGTTTTTTAAGTATTTGTTTTATTCTTGCAGTTGCTGTTTCAACATGTGATGCAGTGTCTGGTTTTCTATAACAATAGTAGTCATCAACATGTTGAATGTTACCAACAGTCTGATGAACATTGCAAATGTATCGCAAGATTGCTCTTCTATTAAGCCATCCCTTGTTGGTGTGATTGTTGGCTGTTCATGTGTCAGTGGTCTATCTGTCGCTTTGTCAGTAACTTTTTCTCTGTGGTTAGTAACTGATTTCCTGTCATCTTGTTGACAGTGTTTCTCGCAAGTATTTTCTATCTGTTGTTTGTTGCTTTTCTCTATCTGTATGTCTGAGGCTCTTACATTTGTTCGTTTGCACAATTTACATGATCGGACATGGCTTCTGATGTCCTTCTCACAGCCTGGCCAGTAGAATACGGATAATAATCTCTTTCTAGTCTTGGTCAAACTCATATGGTCTGCACCCGGGGCGATGTGTGACAGTTCCAGAGCGTTACTGCGCTCTCGCACTGGCAGCATCCTTTGTAAGATACATGTTGCATCTTTCGTGTATTCTCTCATGAGAGTTTCATTCATCATTACAAAGGACCACTTGCCTAATTTCGATTGTTTAGGTGGGCAGTTTGCCCGCTGAAAACAAGTTCGCAGTGTCTTGTCGTCTCTTTGTTGCTTTGCACGGTCTTCGGTTTGGATGTCTGGTACCCGTCTAGTGTCTGTCTGGTTACCCTGTGGTGTGACCACTTTATCTTCTTCCTTGTCTGTCTTAATAAACTGTTTGAGGTCTGTATTCCCCTGTATCCTCTTATCATCCCATCTTTGGGCTTCATCTTCTGTACATTCCGTCACTCCAGGGATGTTACCTATCATTAGTCCTGCACTTGGACTAGGCAAAACTGCTACTCGTATTCTTCCTTCATAATACGGGCAGGATATATGAACCCATGCTATAGGGTAATTCTCAACTGTACCACCGAAGGTACTGCACGTCAAGCTCTCTCCCGTGTAGTCGCTACTCCTTACCAGGCTATGATCTACACCAGCTATTGACGACCCTGTATTCCTAACACAGCTGGTCAACTTCCCGTTCACGAGTGCTTTGTGGGATTTTAACGTCCCGCTATGAATACTGCTCGCATTTATCTTCCGTGTAGGCACTGTCTGACTACACGCAGGGTTACCGATCCGTTGTCTTTTATGTCTGTCTGTCGCTATGTATCCTAAGTTTGTCTTTTGGTCATGTTCTTCTTCCCTACTAGACACAGCATATGCCCTTTTTGTATCTGAAGTCGGTTGTTTCAGTTTACACGACCTGGCCCTGTGGCCCCAACTGTTACAGAACCAGCATTTTAGGTTCTTTCTGTTGTCTTTCACTGTTAATTGTAATGTCAGTTTCTCTTTCTCGAAATTCAACTTCTCTATTTCGAAAGCTAGTGTTGCTTTCTGTAAGGCTAAGTTTTGTAGCTCAAGCTCTCTGTTTGCTGCTTTGTCTTCCCGCTCTTGCTTCTGATTTTCACTCACTTTATGCTCCGCCCATGTCATAAGATCTTTCCCTGTGAAACCACACTTCTCACCTAGAGCTATGAAGTCTGCCAAGGTAGACATGATTATCTGCTATCTATTCTTTGGAATATCTATATCCCTATCTGTATACGCAGTCGGTGTTGCCGCTGATCTTGTTTTGGTAACCTGTAACCTGTAACAAAAGAGGTTAACTAACTAACATCATCCCTGAGGGAGAAAAATCTAATTCATCAGGCTGATTGCACAATATTATACAAAGGTGTCTGATAGCTCTCTGTAATTGAGCAGTACAATAGAAAATTAATTAGAATTAACTTGCCCTGTATATATCCAGCGATGATGTTTCAAGTGGCTTGATCCCGATGCTCGGTTCACTTCCGCTTGCTTCC
This sequence comes from Cepaea hortensis, assembly GCA_963921405.1. Lineage (NCBI taxonomy): Eukaryota > Metazoa > Mollusca > Gastropoda > Stylommatophora > Helicidae > Cepaea > Cepaea hortensis. Next base: position 97,292,863 of record OY992888.1, read on the forward strand.
GGGCTTGATACAAATCAACGTGGCCGCCCCCGTTTCACTCACAAGTCGACAATGATAAACGTGGTCGTCAGGTGCAGCTACTCACCAGCGGTGTGTATATCTTTTAGGGTACTACTCGCTGTCCTAGAACACATTTCTGGAACAGATACTAGTTTTGACATGATTAGTCTATGAAAGCACTATAATGCATGCATCCCACAGAAGACTGCTTTATACTGTTATTTTTGTGGCAGGATGCCATAATGTTTCTGTATTTATATTGTTTGGGATTTCCTGATATTCAAGGTGTTGTCGCTTAGCCACAACGCTAAGTTAATCGGAAATAGTAGCGTTGAGTATTGACGTGGGTTCCGTTGTTTGCATTGCTGCTACTCATCTTCTTAGCTTTTGCAGAATGGGCGGCTGACTGCCCTTTTGATGTATCATGTTAACTTTTATTATGATACCCCACTTTGAAACCATCACATGCATCAAGTCGCCACATATCATTACTTTTGCTTTTCAACATCCGTTTTCCATGTTATATGATATTAATCACATTTCACACTTCACCTTTCAATGTTATTTGATACTAGCGATCACTTTCCTGAGCTGTTGAATATCGCTCACTGCGAGTTAATCTCTTGCAAATAGCATTGCTAAATTCACCCGTCCAATGCTTTACCACTAGCCATGGTTCATAACTCGTAAGTTTCTACGATCTTGTTGAGCATCGATCATTGTTGCATCCCTTCCTTATTCCACACAGATCTTTGCTATTACAAAGCATATTATCGTTCACAATTAATACACTGGTATATTTGTCCCTTCACACTGTTACAGGCTTTCCACTCGTCGTGTTCTAATATTTGTTCTTAACTTCGATCTGTCACTAGAACTTTCCAAGCTGATTACTTTTTCCGTGAGAATCGCTCACTTTTGTATCGTCCTCCATTCCCTGGATTCAGTCTCCGTGACGTCCCCCATAATTGCCAGAGTGTTACTAGGGGTTATGTTGTATGCACCCTGAAAACTTAAGCATGAACAAGTCCAGTAACACACAGAACTGCAACATTCCAAAGCATACTGAATTAGTCACGTTGTTTATTCATTAATAAGTTTACATCACTTTATAGCTAACAATGTTCTTACTTACACCTCGCCGTACTGGGTCATTCTCGGCCCTCAGCTACTCAGCGACACAGCTAGCCTCACTATCTGTGCAGTCGCGTGATAAACGACTTGGCGTATTCGCCTGACCATCCTGCTTGTGATACACATGATCTCAGTAACTATGTCACTCTGTCTCCTGCAGTGCAGCCGTTGATTTAACATTCATAGTTGGGCTTCTGTCCATCTCTTCAGAAAATAACCTAGTCTCTCGATTCCTGTGATGTGAACATGGCTGTGTTTTTCCGGCCGACTGCCTTCTCAACTCCCGCCTTTCTCGACCTTTCCGATCACGTGCCCTAATCCTCGCACTTCTATTGGCCCTTACGAATAACCGTTTCCCGGTGTATTTCTTTGCTCTGACACGCCATGACAATTTATCCTACCGTTGTTCTGGGGTAATTTACTAAACCAGACTTTACTTAAGCAGACTCATGGCAATCATAAACATCTATTACGCATTTTTAAAAATAAATATTGACATATGATATATGGCCAAACGATTGACAGATAACTATTTTCATTCCAATACCAAAAAAGTGCAACTTGAAATTATGGAATTGAAGACAAAGCAGCGGCTGCAGCAAAATATAACAATATGAATTGGAAACAAATATGTATATTAAGCTCCTGCGAGAAGAAACGTACTAAACATCAACGCGTTGCCACATACCTTACAAGGAGATCCATCGTATACCGGAATAAGGTGAAAATCCAAAATCAGAAGCAATCAGTAAATATATAAAATAAATAATAAATAAAATACACACAAAAGCGTACACTACGACACACAGGAAGGCCGACGTTTCGATTCTCAGAATCTTTGTCAAGGACAGGACAACACTGATAGATAAACAATGAAATACAAACAAACAAAAAGCACCACTACTCTGTTTCCATGTGGGAGCAGAAAAGGCGGCTTTGCCAGTTGCGAAGGCACCCTTTGGCTGCAGAGTTTAAGTATAGTGGGTTGTCAGATAGGATTTAGGTTGCCAAAAATATGCGAACAGTCTGATATGAAAATATAGGGGTGTGAGACAGATAGATATGAATATATAGGGGAGGACACATTAGCGATAGACAGTGTAAACAGTTGGAGAAGATAGCACAGTTATACAACAATATTGATACCTGCTGGATGGAAGCATCCCAGAGAGTTGATTAATTGGCATTCAATTTTGAGCCTAATGGAGCTGTGGGAGAAGCAGAGTTTCAATGCAGTGACACATACATCGTCGACTTCATTATGGTTGGAGGAATTAAAATGGTTGGGGCCAGGTTTGCCAGCGCCCTGAGTAATGTCTCTGAGGTGTTCTCTAAAACGGTCAGCAAGGCGTCTGCCAATTTGACCAGTGTATTTCATGTCCCATTGTTTGCAGATGATAACATATATCAGATTGCGGGATGTACAAGAAAAACAATCTTTCAAGGAGAAGGTGCCTAGGGGGAATGCAATCGCCGATGTCTGAACAACGTATGGATATGTCAGACAGTTCTTACGATGGCATTTGTAAGTGACCACAGATGAAGTGACCGTTGGGAGGTGACTATGCACAAGGTGGTCTCTGAGGCTCTGGTTTCGGCGGAAAATTACCCTAGGGTCATTGGAGAATACCTCACGATGAGTTCCTCGAGACAGCCCATGAAATGCTTGACTTTTTCTACAGATGGTCCTACCCAGAGAACGTCTTGTCCAAAGCTTTCTTTGGCATAACCCAAGTTTTCGAGAAATGTCCCTTGTCAAACAAACACGGCCTCCAAACAATGAACCTAAGCTTATCCTCACCTGTCATCCACCTACCTATGCCATCAAGCACATTTTCCTCCGACATAGACGGACATTATCGTAGAGCTCGGTGAGGTTGCGGTGGATGAAATCATCTTTAATACCGTTACTGCTTTTGTCCGGCTTTTGTTCACTGCAGTGCCGGTTAGCGCCGTTCGCGTTGAACATTTAATCTCTCCGTTGAAGAAGTAGGGATAAGTTTGATACACAAAGAATAATGACGCTCTATCCCTCATTTGATACTAGTGACGTAGGTACCTAGCGCATTCAAGAGATTACTCGGCTTCGGAAGTCTCTGGAAGATGGAAGGTACAAACGGGCTGCACTGTATAAAAATATTGGTTTGCCGTTAATGCATTAGACGCTGTGGACAGCGTGATGCTGGCGGCTAGCCTTGGTATGGGTGTGGGGGGGGGGGGGTGTTAGGCTTCTCACCACCATTATCGCTGCCCCTGTAGTTGTTGGTCTCGAGATAGCTGCCCTAGCTTGTGGAATCATGTCCGCTGGGAGCAAGCTAGCGTCCCGCAAACTAACGTCGAAAGCTAAGAAACACGATGAAATATGCACTCTGGCGACGGCTAAGCTTTCCAGTATAGCCGACCTTGTTTCAAAGACTTTGGATGATGGGAGAATTACGGACGTGGAGTATAAAATAATTACAGCTGAAGAAAAGAAATTTCACCAGTTGAAAAAAAAAAAGATATTCGGAGCAAGGCGCTGGCAGATCTTGACCAAGAGACAAAAAAAAAATCTCTCATTCTGAAAGGAAGAGACGAGGCACTGGCAGAATTCATAAAAGCTATAGGGACGAAACAACTTGTATACGTGATCAGGACAATCTGAAACCACCCACCCACCCCCCCCCCCTATTCCACCGAACGATCCGCCACTGGATTTCAGTAATGCGCGATACGCGGAAGTAATGAACTTGATATACTCCTCAGAGCAGTAAAATGTAAATAATGTAAAATTCTGAGGTAAGTATGAAAAATGTTTCCATTTCTTTCATCTTTTCATTCTTCTCGTCCTGTTGTCACGTGTGAATGTAGTTACAGGAGATCTCTTGGAATATATATTATGTTTGTTTGCTGATGAAGGCTAATCGCCGCAACGTCCTGGATGTGTCGTAATTATGTTATGTAAAACTGCACTACTTTGTGTGGAAGTAAAGAACATGATATACTACTCAGAGCAAGGAATTTCACTAATGCGCTCTACACGGATGTAATAAACTTGACATCTCAAGTGTTTTTCTCCTAATAAACAGTGCATTGTTTTCCGTCTGTCAACACGCGGATGTTAATTAGAGCATTAAATATGCTTTTCTTTCAGCGGCGTTGTAAGGTTAACTACACGAAACTAACTGGCGAAGCTGGCGGTCTGATATTTTCGACTTTGGAATGTGGAAGTATAAAGCTTGAGACGGTTCTCACACTGGGCACTGGGTGGTCACGGTGCACAAGTTTGATCTGTCTCATCCTTGTCGGAGCCGATAGATGCTACCCACGGCTTGGTTGCTCCCGCTGAAAACTGCGCTATAGTTAGCCGCGCACACTTATTCATCTTTAGTATGGTGGGCGGCCCTCTGGTTCATATTGAGGACTTAGCTTCATCCCTTTATAGAGTAGCAGCTTGATGCCGGTCGTCTTTTCAAACTTCCGAAACATCTTATGAAGCGCTTCTAGTTTGCAACGCTCACACATCTCATATGGTTTCCTAACACCCCTCTCACAGAATATGCACTCTTCTATCACCTCGGCCCACTTTGTCTGCACATTGTGCCGAGAGCTATAAAGGCCAATGCATGGCCTTTATAGCTCCTCAGTTTGGCCATTTTAATTCCTCCAACCATAATGAAGGCCTATGCATGGGCGGCCGCAATGAAGTTCTGTATCGAGCTTCGGCCACTCACATCCATAGGTCTCCATCTGTATGTGCCCAATAAGTCAACCTCTAATTCGACGCGCTGCTCGGCGCCCCCTAATACTTCTGGGAGGGGGTCCTGGCTGTTGCAATTTGTGTTGGTGGTGCTCGGTGAGAGAGCTTGCCCGCTCGCCGAGTGCTCCCGTTCGTATTCGCATAGCGGTGCCCATCTTGATATGGCTGGTTGGTACCGCTCTAATTGTGTATCGCGGTATAGTCGCCCCTATAACAAAATATGGTTGCTCGCACTCGCGGTTGCTCCGACGACATTTGCGCTATAGCTAATTCCAACGTAATATATCTCAATGATGATACCGCAGAGGTCTGGTACTGGCTATGAGTAATTCATCGAGACAGAATGATACTACCGAGGCTCGCCTCTCTTGCTGGGGTCGGTTCGAACCCCTATTCGAGCCCTTAGGGGTGCGAATAGGGGTCGTCGGTTCAAACCCCTATTCGAGCCCTTAGGGGTTCGGCAGTGTGGGGTGATGTGCTTTGTGTGACTCTAGATATACTACTCCGCCGATTGCAAAGGAAAACGATTTCTTTTGAATTGGTGGAGCCTTTCAATGGTGATGTAGAGAACTTTTTGGCTAAGATTGTTACAGATGACGAAACATGGGCACACAGTTGTGAACATGATACAAGATGACAGTCAATGGATTGGCATCATCCGCAATCACAACCAAGAAAGAAATGCAAGACAACCCCTTCATCTGGAAAGGTCATAATCACAGTCTTTTTGGGACATTGAAGGAGTGATTCTTGTGGATGTTCTACCAAGAGGAGAGAAAATCAGTTCGTAAGCACACATTAAGACATTTAAAAATCTCAATCAACGTTTCGCAGAGTTCGGCCTCACAAGAATCCAACTGACCTGCTTCTCCTTCACGACTATGCGCGCACACACACAAGTCTGGCTACACGGGAAGCAATCACCAAATTAGTTTAGACTGTACTAACTCACACCTACCCTGTATTCCTACATAGTTACTGTCATGTCGGGTTACAATCTGGCTACAGGCTACAGCTTTAGTTACTGATATGTCGGTCCACAATCTGTGTCTCCAATCAGGCTACAGCTTTTGTTACTGCCATGTCGGGTTACAATCTGTGTCTTCAGTCAGGCTACTGCTTTAGTTACTGCCATGTCAGGTTACAATCTGTGTCTCCAGTCAGGCTACTGCTTTAGTTACTGCCACGTCAGGTTACAATCTGTGTCTCCAGTCAGGCTACTGCTTTAGTTACTGTCATGCCCGGTTACAATCTGTGTCTCCAGTCAGGCTACTGCATTAGTTACTGCCTTTGCCACCATAGTCAGACTTCTTGTTCTAAGACGAAGGCACTGCAGTGCTCCTTCACAGTTGTCCCTCCGACCAGATCTGTAAAACCCCTTGATCTCCCATATGTCTAACTACATACCCGTCTGTGTAGATTACTACTTACCCAAAGATGAACTCTCATATGTAAAGACTTGAACATCTAGCTATAAAATTACCGGCTGTTGCTGCCTTCACCGTCTATCCAGTCTGATGCATACTGAAATGGTCGCACTACATGTTGCTTGCACTGGTCTCCATCCTTCACGAAAATCCTTGTCCTCGAGTGAACAGATCTTTCGAATTCTGTGCTCAACCTGACCCTTCGAGGAGTTTCCTGTGTCCAACCTGCTGCCCTTTCTCTTCTTGATCTCACCGTGAAGTCGATGATGTGCTCTCATTGTCTCGCTTTTAGCCATGTGATCATGTACAATGAAAATAAAAACATTTAAAGTGTGATAGAAATTACAATAACCAAACCATTGTCTTGTAAGCTATCAATAGAGTTGGCAGGGAAGTTTAAGCAAATGACTTTAAGGTGCAGGTGAACACGGTGATGTCATAACGAAAGTTTAAAGATTGCGGCCCCAATTTTGACATGCCCCAAAGAGGAGCAGTGTTCTGTTATCCGTTGTGTGATCATTGACGGGGTGAAATCTGTAGAAATGCATCGGCGTTAGCAGTTAGCAGTTATCAGTTGGGGTATCTTCATTGCACTCCGGACATGTCCATAGGTGCTCAGATCTTCTCCCCAGCATATGCATCAGCGTCCGGTGGCTAATAGTGCCAGTTCTGTGTTGGTTGACGAGGCGCTTTGTTTTCCCTATGTACCTCTCGCGTCTGGCTGTGCCGATTCTTACTCCCAGGTCTTTCATCCTGGACAGCGAAGTGGAATCACTGACGTCAAAGTCTTCTGTTCTCGCCATATCTTTAAGGACGTTAATAACATCGGCACGATCCATGAGCTGGCCATCTACAAGGGGTGCAGAGCCAGCCAGTTGGTCAGCTCGTTCATTTCCCTCGACTCCCGCATGTCCCGGGACGAAGATGAAGGTGACTTTACGGACAACAGACTTCCGCAGCGATTCAGTCCACTGTCTACGTACAGATCCAGCTTCGATCTTCTGAATCAAGCTCATTGAATCACTTAGTACACACACGTTGGTATAATGCTGTGATTCCAGCCATATGAAAGCCTGTGTAACTGCCATCATCTCCATCGTCATGCTCCTCGTGGTCATAGAGTGGGCACCACTGGATTCTTGAACGGTTCGGCCCGCTGAACGGGCTGTAAATGCCCACGCACTTCTCTGCTGCTTTACAACAGATCCATCTGTATAGATGAGCACTTCGGGGCTATCTGAGTGTCCATAGATGAGCGCGTTAACCTTTGCATTGACAGCGGCAGGGTTCTGCTCTCTGCACCGTCTGTCGAGTGTGATAATGCAGGAGAAAGTGCACTTAAAGGCTGGAGGCACCGGCACCCATTCCTTGCCGGGGTTGATACTGGTAAGACTGCAGACCTGTCTGACGACATCTTCCGCCCGACCCATCCATGATTTGCCCCTCTTTAGCGGTTCACCCTTTTCTCTGAATATAGCGTCATGCAGAGGGTGCTGCTCATCTGCACTTATTTTTAAGTATGCACGAGCTCTCCAGATCTTGATCCTGTGTTCCATTGTCGGGAAGTCAAGGAGGTATCTCATTGCTACACAGCTGGTGTCTCTCGTGCAGCCCAAAGTGATGCGCATGGCTTCGTTTTGTACCTTTTCAAGTCTTCCCATCTGTGTAGGGCTGACAGTGAGGATGGTCAGGGCATACTCGATGAGTGAAAGCACAAGTCCTTGGAACAGAAGTATTAGCAGTCTTTGCTCGATATTGGCAGTCGCCATGACTCTCATTGCTGACAACCCTTTTCGAGCCTTCGTTATGACATAATCGACATGATCTCTGAAGGACAGGCTACGATCAAGCCTCACGCCAAGATATGTCATTGACTGGGTTCTACTCAAACTGCTCCCATGCATTCTTACTGCCGGCAGGTCTGTTTTCACAATATGGTTGTTTAGTGAGAACCATGTAACCGTTGCCTTTGCAGGGTTGACAAGGACACCGGCATCAACACACGATGAGGAAATTCGATCTAGTTCGCCCTGCATATCATTGGCAACCGCCTGTCTATCTCAACCCTGTCGATACACGAGGATGTCGTCAACGAATGACAGAGTCCTAACCCTCCCGTCCAACTGTTGTTCAGTGATCGGCACCGTACACACGTTGAATAGTACTGGTGACAGTGGTGAACCCTGCGGCAATCCTGGACATATCGTTATCGGCTCAGAAGACAAACTCCCGCATCTTAGCACCACCTTCCTTTGGAGCAGAACTGCAGCTATCCATTTTACAAGGTGAGGGTGCACTTTCAGTCTGAGGAGGGTTTGCACCAAGTGCTCGAAAGATACTCTGTTATATGCGTCCTCTAAGTCTATGGCGGCCGCACATGTCTCTTCTCTGACCTGAAATCCTTCGTAAACATCTTGAGCAAAGACTGCCGCATTCAGCCATGACTCTTTGTTGCGTCTGCATCCTCCAAGCGTGGGCGGGAAGCAGCCGAGCTGTTCCAAGTCCCAAGCAAGTCTGTGTGCTACAATTTTCTCCAGTAGCTTGCCAACAGTATTCTGCATCGTAATGATTCTGTAGCCGCTTATCTTGGAATGGTCTTTGTTCGGTTTTGGCAGCGGCAGCAAGTATCTGTGTAGCCATTCTTCTTTGACCTGACCCCTCTGGATACTGGTGTTGAATTCTCTGGCCAGTTCTTCCATGTCATCATCTGATATCACCAGTAGGTCACCATATCGGATGCCGTCTGGGCCTGGGGCGGTGTTAGGTGATTTCTTGAGCATCGCACGCAATATCTCAGCTGTGATTGTCCATTCTTCGTCTGTCCCGACCCCCTCGCACAACTGAGAGAGTGTCGTTGTGGTCCTCTGTCTGGCGGGTTCGTCTTTCTTGTCAGTCTGTTCTATGTAGCGTGCAAGAAGGGCCTTACCTTTATCCGCATCCGACTTTTTCCATGCGAGGTCTGTGCCTTGAAAGTCTTGAATACCCCTACGTTGTGCAGCACCGTTCATGCTCTTGTGGAGGCGCCAGAAATCAAATCAAATCAAATCAACTTTATTAGGGTCACAAATTGGGCGAGCAGGCCCGTCGTACATTCGGCCCTTCCAATCACTCGTCTTTCGTTCATCAAGAGCATTATACATTTACATAGGAAGAAAATGTCGCAAGAGATCGCCAGAATGTCGTAAGAGATCGCTCGGAGCACACCTTCCTGCAGAACTCGTCCCATTTCTCGGCCTTGGCCTGTTTGGCGCAGGATTTGAATAAAGTCGTCGTCCTATCGACCTCAGTCTTCAGGTTCGCCAACTCAACCTGTGGCATGTTAGCCTTTCTGGCCTTTTGCCAGTCTTTGACAGCCTGCCAGTTTCCCAGCCATGCCTTCTCGACCTCTCCATTCCACCATGGTGGCTGCAACCATCTTTCTTGTCTCCTGCGGGAGTTTTCTTCTTCTGATCTTGCTTATGGCGTCTTGACCAGTGTTGTCGTAAGAGAAGGCATTTGCCTTGTTTCTTTGACTCATGGCCCCGTCTTTCTTGATCAGGATGACACAAGAGTAGTGGTCACTATCGTTGTATCCCAGTGTGCCCCACCGGCACCTTGGTGCGATGGTGGGCGACACCAGAGCCAAGTCAATGACGCTGTCAGAGTCACCTGGTCGAGTGGCTATTCTAATGACCTTCCCATCATTCAGACAGATTAGGATAGCAGATGTCAGGGCGTCCTCCAGATCTTCTCCCTGTCTATTGGTGATGCAATTCCCCCATTGACTGCCTCTGCCATTGAAGTCCCCACAGTAGATGATATGCCTTTCATCCATATCGAACAAACTCTGCCATTGTCGCACATCGACCTTCCCATTTCGCGCATAAACGTTCACGATTACAAGCTGCACTGGTGTCATTATTCTTAATGCCTGCACTTGCAGGGCATAACTGTTCCAGGAAGACATATCGATCTCAGACACCAGTATGTTGTCGCGGACCAGAATGACCTGTCCGAGGTGCCGCCTGTTAAAGAATCCCTGAAATCCCGCGACATTGACTGTTCCGTCGCCGAGCTGTGTTTCTTGTAAGACTACAATATCATTTCCGTAGAGTAGTTTTTCAAGAATGGGTCGGCGTTGACTAACTGATGCACAGTTCCAGTACAGTACTCGAACGTTTCCGATACCCAATCTGTCACATTTTAAACGCCTTCTGCGTGCGCCCGCTCTCTTACCACGTTGTGTCATTGCTGGTCGTCTGGTCGTCATGTTAGGCTTAAATATCGCCACCGGGCGCCGATGATACGCCGAAGGAAGTCCGGGCACGCGTGCACGAACTCCGTTGCACGGTCCGAACTCCATTTAACCACGAAAAAACACTTAATCCATACACATTTCGGAAAAAACACGTTCCATTTTAGAGGACGAAGAAATGTCCCGCCATCTTGCTTCAAGATGGGTATTGATTGATTTGATTGATTGATTTAGGAATCGACATCACAGCATTCGGGGCATTCCCATAAGTGCTCCGTCCCCATCCTCAGCAGCTAAAGAAGAGTTCCAACACTAATAGTACCAGTAGCAATCTGATTATAAGTCCGTCTCGCCTTTCCTCTGAGCGTTGAGCGTCGGCCAGATCCCTTCGTAACTCCTCGTTGTCTCTCTCATGGTATTGAGAGGTAGTATAACTGGGCTTAACATCTCTAAAGGCTCAGTCTGGTTAATTTGATCTTACACTTTTGCAGCAGATCTAGTTAATGCATTTGAAACAGAATTTTGACATGATGATGTTACATTTGAAACAATACAATCATTCGATGATGTTACTACATTGGCAAACATACATTCATTTGTCTCTGTGAGTCTCTGTGGTGATGTGGTCAAGCCGTTTGACTCGTGCTCCGAAGGTTGTGGGTTCGATTCCGGGCCGCGCCCTTCGGTTTATGAGTTAAATGGTTCGGAGACTCCTGTGGGTCTTCGCAAAAAGCTACGGAGCTCGTGCTTTGTGTGACGCTTTCCGCGCTGCGGAAAGAGACCGAGCCATATGGGTTAAAACCCGGTGCAATGAAGTCGACCCTGTTGACTTTTAAGCGTCTTATTAAGCGACATTCATTTGAAGATGATAAACCATTGTCAACAATACATTCGGCAGAAGATGATATTACATTATCAGCAATACATTCAGCAGAAGATGTTACATTATCAACAATACATTCAGCAGAAGACGTTACACCGTCATGTGGCATATCATTTACTTCAGGAAGGGTACCCACGATTATGTCACAACATGGGTTAGATAATGCTGTGAGGAATGGGGTGTCAATATAAGCCCATGCAAGTGGGTATTTCTCGGTGTTACCTGAGAAAGTTCTGCATGTAATATGTTTGCCTGTATAGTCTGCAGGAAAGATAAAGTCTCTCTTTAAAACAATAAGAGTACACCCGCTATGTCATAAAACTGTGTCTGATCTGCCATTTACGAAATCTTGGTGGATGTTAAGTTTACCTTTAGAATATATCAACAAGTTAGCTTCTTCATTGGCAATAGGTATTGAATGGCCGCATGTTAATAAGCCATCCTCGTGAAAATGATTGCAGGTGGTACACTTTTCAAATGGAAAGCATCTATGGCCTCTGCAGAATTAACTGGATGATCTTCTACTTGTTCCTTATCAGAGGAAGAGCTATGGAACATGGCTGCATTCGCCTTTCTGGTCATTTGTTTACCTTTACAGGCATGACGCCAGTGGCCATATGCTTTACAAAGAAAGCATTTGGTTACTCGTTTGTAGCTCTTTCTCTCCTTATCTTGCTTCTCTATATAGTTTTGCAAGTATGTGAGGTACCCTGGGTGTCTATCACACATATCACTTTCATTAGTGGAATATTGCAATATCTGCATTGGTAGTTCGTACTTCCAGATTGCTTGAAGGGTTTTTGTTTACTGTCGGTACCTGACTTTGTTCTCTCAAAGGTAGCGGCTGTGTGTCAGTCAATATACTAGTAAAACAATTTTTGTTGGCCGTGAAATAAGCCGAACCCCGTTTTTCAATTTGTTGCACACTCTCGCACTCACATTCTTGCAGAAATTTAGAAAATGGTGGTGGTAGAGATGAAATGATTTTGTCTCTACGAATCAAATCTTTCAATTTGTCAAAGTTGTTATTTACTTTGGCTGATGACAACCATTTATTAAACATATCCTGTACTACTGAAATGTAGTCAGAGAACGTTTGTGTAGGTTTTGGAGCTAGTTTACTAAACTGTTCTCTGTAGCATGCTTCATCTAACAGGAAGTGTGACATAATTTTGGTCTTTATGTACTGATAGTCTTTTCTGAGATCGTTGGGAATGGTCTCTCTATCACTTTGAGAGGTTCCCCTGAAAGACTTCTCATATAAATAATATTCCATTCAGTCTCTGGGATCTGATAATGCTCCATTATCGTTTCGATAAAACAGGAAATATAATATTAGAGGAAGATGCTATAATGAAAAGGTGGAATTAGTATATAAGAGAATTATATGAAGGAGAAAGGGAAGAATTAACAGAAGATAGTAACTTAGAAGGTCCACCTATTCTGAAAGAAGAAGTCGCTGACGCTATGAAACGTATGAAGAAAGGAAAAACAGCTGGGCCAGATGAAATCACAATAGAAGAATTTGAAGTATTGGGAGAATTTGGAGTAGATATATTAACCAAAATGTTGAATGATATTTACAGCAGTGGATATTTACCCAGTAATATGCTGAAATCTGTATTTATAGCTATACCAAAAAGACCAGGAGCAATTGATTGTGAAGATTTTCGTACAATTAACCTTATAAACCATATCACTAATCTTCTACTCAGAATCATAATGAGAAGAACCAAAAAGAAAATAAAAATGGAAATTAGTGAAGAACAGTATGGATTTGTGGAAGAAAAGGGCACAAACAATGCAATTTATACATTACGGACACTAATAGAAAGGTCAATAGAGAAACAGAGAGACATATATTTGTGCTTCATAGATTATACTAAGGCATTTGATAAAGTAAAACATGATGAACTGATTAAAATGTTGGAAGATATAAACATTGATGGAAAAGATTTAAGAATAATAAAGAATATTTACTGGAACCAAGTAGCAGCAATTAAAATGGGAAATAAAGAGGATAGTTACGAACAGATAAAGCTAGGAGTACGATAAGGGTGTGTCTTGTCACCAGATCTTTTCTCCCTGTATAGCGAAGTAATAATGAGAGAGATCAAAGAGATGCCAGGAATACTAGTTGGAGGTTATAATATAAATAATATACTCTATGCAGATGACACAGTATTGGTGGCGGATAATTCAACAGACCTACAACAATTATTAGACGTTGTAGTAACAGAGAGTGCAAGGAAAGGACTCTCCTTGAATATCAAGAAAACAGTAACAATGGTAATATCAAAGAAAATGGTGACACCAAAATGTGACATAGAAATAGAATGGAAAATCATTAACCAAGTTGATAATTTTAGATACCTAGGGGCATTTATAACATTAGATGGAAGATGTACAACAGAGATTAGGAGCAGAATAGGGCAGGCAAAAGCCGCATTTCAGAAAATGAAGAGTATCTTATGCAATAAGTCACTATCACTGAATGTAAGAAATAGAGTGCTGAAATGCTATGTAGAACCAGTTTTGCTGTGTGACAGTGAATCTTGGAATGTAAATGAACAAATTAAGAAGAAATTAGAAGCAACAGAGATGTGGTTCCTGAGAAGAATGTTGCGAATTCCTTGGACTGCCAGAGTAACTAACGATGACTGCCTGAAACAGGCTAATGAAACTAGAACATTATATACAACAATAAGACAGAGACAAACAGCTTTATTCGGTCATGTGATGAGAAGAGAGGCATTGGAGAACAACGTAACAACTGGAAAGATCGAGGGGAAGAGGCAGAGGTAGACCAAGAGAAGTGATGCTGGATGGATTGAGACGGTGGCATGGAGGAATATCAGCAGCAGAGTTTATCCAGAAAACCAAAGACCGAGATCTATGGAGAGGCATGAACGCCTACTCCAGCCGGCACGGCACTTGATGATGATGATGATGATCGTTTCGAAATTTTGGGTGAAGGCTGCAATGCAGTCGCCCGTAGTGAAATTTTTGACGATCCCTTGGCACTTTTTGTATTGATTGTCTTTTTCTTGCCTTTCTAATTTCTTAGATTCCTTAGAGGATGATGTTTCGGCTTCCAGCTTTTTAATTTTCAGCTGCATCTCAAGTTCTTCCCTCTTACTCTGGGCCAAGATCTCAGCTTTTCTTATTTCGGCCTCTGATTCTGCCTTTCTGGCCTCTAATTCTGCCTTTTTCAGCTCTCTTTCCGAAGCGCTGTCTTCCCGTTCTTGGGCTTTCTCCTGTAATAGGATACACTCTGCATATTTTGCCTCACTCCATGTTGTTAACTCGTCACCAGTTAACTTCAATTTTAAACCCGATTCAATGAAATCGTCCAATGTAGACATGATAAATTAATTTACTTATATCAAATGTAGCGAAAAATAATTATCTGGTGTTAGTAGATACAATAATTGTACAATTAATCACTACTACAGCAACTGCCTGAACTCGCACAAAAGTATGTATAAAAAAGAGAATACTTTATTGAATTTGGAGCTCTGGAGTATGTTGGAACACAGTTCCAGAGAATGGCTGCTTGATATTTACCGCCAGAAAAATTTATCTTTGGTTGATAACACTTTAGGGTGACACAAAAACCTGATGCTTTTGGAAGGAAAAAAGTTAGAATGTGTATGTTTGTGTGGTGTATGCGTTGTCAGCTAAGTTTTGTAGGTTTGTATGCTGTCAAGTATTTTTGTTAGTCGTATGTCGTCCATTCAACACTTACTTTCCATGTCACTTCTTTACAAAACTTTCCGCTTACACTCACATTCACACCTATTTTTCAACTGGTTCTAAGCTGGACGATGCACTTACGTTCACACCTTTCTCTAAATGGTTCAAAGCCGGACGTTGCACCCACGTTCACACCTGTCAGGATCTTGCGATTCAATCACACAGGCTCGTAACAGCTAACAGATGTGATACAAACACTGTCACAGAATGACTATACGTGACACATGGCGAATACAATGATGCACACTTTATTCGCACTTCTCATTCGCCACCAATGTTACAGGCATCGCGCAATCACAATATCGATGCCATTATACACTAAATACAATCAATATATACATTCAATGCATTAATACTTCACTCACAATCTACGACTCAGGCGCAGAGTCTACTACACCCAAACAGGCGTTCTCTCTCTTAGCGTCCACTCACACAAGTAATACGAGCAATGTCCTGTAAGTATATGCAAACAATTATCCACATCTCCAGAGCTTCTATACTTTCTAGTTGCTTGTTCAATATCCAGGCTTCCTCCCCCTCCTCCTCCACCCTACTCCTCCCTCCTCTTCCTAATCCCTCCTCCTCCCTCCTATTCCTCCTGTCTCCTGTCTCCTCCTCCCTCCTCCTCCCTCCTCTTCCCTCCCCCACCTCCCTCTTCCTCCTCCCTCCTCCATTTACCCAAGACAGACAGACAAACAGACAGATAGTCGGGAACGGGATCTTATATGACTACTTATATCATTTAAATGAGATGCTCTCCACCATGGGCTGGGCCGGGTCAGACAGACAGACAGACAGACAGATAGATAGACAGACAGACAGACAGACAGACAGACAGCCGTGAACGGGAACTTATATGACTACTTATATGAATTAAATGAGATGCTCCCCACCAGGAGTTGGGCGATGCCGGGCCGGGTCAGACAGACAGACAGATAGATAGTCGGGAACGGGAACTTATATGACTACTTATATGAATTAAATGAGATGCTCCCCATCAGGGTCTGGGCGAAGCCGGACCGGGTCAGACAGACAGACAGACAGACAGATAGACAGACAGACAGACAGACAGACAGATTGTCGGTAACGGGAACGAGAACTTATATGACTACTTATATGAATTAAATGAGATGCTCCCCACCAGGGTCTGGGCGAAGCCGGGCCGGGTCAGCTAGTAGTCTATAAAACAAACATATATACTTTTTTGAACTTCTATATATTATTCTATTAACATCCTCAAACAGATAATTGCTTCTCTGGTGCCGCTGTTTTTGCGGAACCCAAATTGTTCTTCAGCTACTTCCTCATCAATTTTATGTTGAATTCTTTCTTGTATGACCTTGAGTAGTATCTTAGTTATGTGGCTCATTAAGCTAATAGTTCTGTAATCCTCACACTCAACAGCTCTTGGCATTCTTCGGTAGTGTGATATTTTCAATGCCAAAGCTGGATAAGGATTGTATCATCTCTGTTATTATCTTGTCAGGACCTGCAGCCTTTCCTTCTTTCACCTTTTTAATAGCCTTTTCTACTTCAGCCGTTAATATTTTTGGTCCATCTTGAGTATTATACAATGTTGGTCTATTGACCCTGTTGTCCCAGAATAAATCTTATGTGAACTCTGTCCATCTTTTTATTATGTCATTGTTATTAATTATAATTTCTCAATTTTTCCCTCTGATACTACCGCTTCCTGTTATATTATTGTTCTTCTTTGTAAATCTTTTTATATGTTCATGTAATTCTTTTGAGTTGTGTTATATTTCCAGATCCTCTATTTCTTTGCAATGTTTCTGCAGCCACTCATCTTTGCCAACTCTGCACATGTGACGTATTTCTCTATCTATTACTATATACTCTGGAGTGTTCTCTGCTTTCTTTCTTTGAGACATTTTACTCAATATTTCATTGGTTATCCATAATTGTTTTTTCTTATTAATTTTCACTGGCAAGGTGGTATTTGCAGTCTGAATACTGGTTTTTATATTTTCCCATTTTGTATTAATTTTACCCTCGAGATCTTCACGTCGATATTGTTCCATACATTCAATGATTAGCCCATCATATCTATTTTTGACTTCAACTAGATGTAGTTGACTTATTTCTGGTTGTTTCAATGCCAATATATCTACTTGAGGTGTCTTCAATTTCCTTATTCCTGGGTTTTTAAGTTTTATTTGTAATTTTAATACTACAGGATTATGGTCAGAGTTGGTATCAGCACCAGGGTATGTTTTGGCATTTTTAACATTGTTTTTAAATCTATTTCTAATCGTAATGTAGTCAATTTGGTTTCTTGTTCTATCTTCAGGGCTTTTCCATGTATACAGTTTCCTAGGGTTATGGTGAAAGAATGTGTTGCAAACAATAAGATTGTTTTCTTCACAGAACTGTATCAGCCGGTCTCGTCTGTCGTTTCTCTTTCCCGTACCATATTGCTCTGCTTCTGCTTATATTTATTCTTTCCTAATTTTGCGTTCATATCTCCCATGACAATTAGGACCTCTGATGATTTTACAACTTTCAGTGTTTGTTGTAGGTCTTCATAGTATTAATGTATCCCATTTAAGCCCTGTGACGATGGGCGAGCGGCGAAGCGGCAGGTGTGGGTACGCTGGCAGCCGTAGTTGCAGACCTGCACACAGACAGCTCAGGCCATATGGTCG
Source organism: Cepaea hortensis (assembly GCA_963921405.1). Taxonomy (NCBI): domain Eukaryota; kingdom Metazoa; phylum Mollusca; class Gastropoda; order Stylommatophora; family Helicidae; genus Cepaea; species Cepaea hortensis. The sequence goes on from OY992888.1 coordinate 97,310,702, forward strand.
TCTTCTACTGACCGGAGCAGCAGTGGTATTCGGCAGACTGAGAAGCCCTCTATAGGAAAGCACTGCTCACCTCCATAGCATGAGGAAGGAGCTAGAAAAGGTGCTGCTCTAAACATTGTCTGCTCCGTCATTACCTAACCAGCTAGCTGCGGTTGGTGGGTAACCTATACTGCGGTCGACATACAAAGAAAGTTAAAACAGCCAAAGCTAAAAGAGCAAACCATATACCCTTGACAATCAGAACTTGGAATGTACGCACCCTACTTCATAGAGACGACGCTTCGGGTCCGGAGAGACGAACAGCACTGATTGGGAGAGAACTGAGCAGGTACAACATCGAGATTGCCGCCTTGAGCGAGACACAACTTGCAGAAGAAGGTCAAATCTGTGAAGTTGCTGCCGGCTATACATTCGTCTGGAGTGGAAGGAAAATCCCTTCCGGTGTGGGAGTTGCCATTATGTCGGCCCTGGTTGGCAAACTAGCTGGACTTTGGAAGGCTATAATCGACAGGCTTATGACCATTGAATTGCCCCTGCTGAATGGAAGGAAGCATCCAACCATTATGAGTGTCTAGCACAAACTATGACCAATGTAGATGACGTCAAGAAAAAGTTCTAAGAGAACCTGCACAATGTATTAACATCTGTTCCCAAAGGAGACAAACTTATACTCCTTGGGGATTTCAATGCAAAGAGTAGGCACGGACACCACCTCTTGGAGTGTCATTGGAAAGCAAGAAGTCGGAAATTATAACAGCAATGGACTCCTCCTTCTTCACACATGTGCCGAACACGATCTCCTGATTACCAACACAATTTTCCGTCTCCCAATGAGAAACAGGACATCGCGGATACACCCTCGCTCGAAACACTGGCACCTCATTGACTATGTCATCGTCAGGAGGCGTGACAAACAAGATGTTCGGGTAACAAAATCCATGTGTGGTGCCGAATGTTGGACAGACCATCGTCTCATTATCTCAAAAATAAACATACACATCAACCACCACGGCGTCCTCAAGGGTTAAAAAAGCAAAAAACAAATTTAAAAAAAAAAAAACTAAATGTCACCCGCCTAAACAGTAAACATACGCAGCTGTCGTTTGAAAATATGCCGGAAGACAGCCTCAAGCCTAATGCTGTTTTGCTAAACAGGATGGGGAAACAGAATGGAGAGCCTGTCAGGGGCTTGTATTGCTCGTTTGAATGTGCCCTGGCAATTAACTGACATGTAACGAAACGTCAGTCGGAGTCAATAAATATATAGACATATTTAATTATGAAAATACAATATGATACAATATAATATCACGGATGTTATTATATTCATTAACACACTCCGTTTATGTTCGAATAATCATCCAATCGCTCTCGCAGCTAGTGCACACACAAACTACATCAGATACTCCACTCGCAGCGCAAACTAGCAATCATTTCTATTAGCTGTCCACTCTCTCAACAAACGTCCAGACACAACCGTCCACTCTCTCAACAAACGTCCAGACACAACCGTCCACTCTCTCAACAAACGTCCAGACACAACCGTCCACTCTCTCAACAAACGTCCAGACACAACCGTCCACTCTCTCAACAAACGTCCAGACACAACCGTCCACTCTCTCAACAAACGTCCAGACACAACCGTCCACTCTCTCAACAAACGTCCAGACACAACCGTCCACTCTCTCAACAAACGTCCAGACACAACCGTCCACTCTCTCAACAAACGTCCAGACACAACCGTCCACTCTCTCAACAAACGTCCAGACACAACCGTCCACTCTCTCAACAAACGTCCAGACACAACCGTCCACTCTCTCAACAAACGTCCAGACACAACCGTCCACTCTCTCAACAAACGTCCAGACACAACCGTCCACTCTCTCAACAAACGTCCAGACACAACCGTCCACTCTCTCAACAAACGTCCAGACACAACCGTCCACTCTCTCAACAAACGTCCAGACACAACCGTCCACTCTCTCAACAAACGTCCAGACACAACCGTCCACTCTCTCAACAAACGTCCAGACACAACCGTCCACTCTCTCAACAAACGTCCAGACACAACCGTCCACTCTCTCAACAAACGTCCAGACACAACCGTCCACTCTCTCAACAAACGTCCAGACACAACCGTCCACTCTCTCAACAAACGTCCAGACACAACCGTCCACTCTCTCAACAAACGTCCAGACACAACCGTCCACTCTCTCAACAAACGTCCAGACACAACCGTCCACTTCCAAAGATTCGTCCCGTCTTCCCAAGCTGACGTCCTGGGTCTCCTATCACGCGGTGCATGACCCCGTGTATCTCATTATGTCGGTGGTGGGTAATGCGTCAAGTTATTACCTTGTCCCGTCCTTAACCAAGGGGTTAGTCAGTCCGTTAATGATAGCTGTCTCTCAGTTAACCCATGTAGTCCTGTCTGTCTATGGGCGTACTGTCCTGTCTTATGCTGCCCTTGTCCTGTCTCAGAGATCTGTCCTTTCTGTCAGGTCAATAGGACTCTGACAAGCCCTAAAGGACATAATTTACGTAAGGGTGCAGTCTTTTGTGAAGTAACCAGGACTGCCATAGCTGTGAAGAAAAGGCTGGACAGAAAAACCACTGCAGATGATTCTCCTCTTGGAACATCGAGCATTCTTTACCCACATTGTCAAAGAACATTTAGAGAAAAAATAGGCCTTATCGGCCATCTTAGAACTCATGGTCCCATACTTTCAACCCGACTGGATGAAGTGAATGGTCATCATCATTCATTGTGGGAAAACAACATATGTCTGTCTACCAGCTTATTACAACATCCAGGCGTATGTTAAAACTGTATCTTTCTGTCTACCAGCTTGCTACAACCTTCAGGCGTATATTAAAACTGTATCTTTCTGTGTGCCAGCTTATTACAACCTTCAGGCGAATGTATAATGTGTCTCTTTCTGTCTACCAACTTGTTACAACCTTCAAAGCGTATGTTTAATGTGTATCTTTAAGTCTACCAGCTAATTACAAACTCCAGGCGTTTGTTTAATGTGTATCTTTCTTTCTACCAGCTTGTAACAACCATAAGGCGTATGTTTGGGGTTTTTCTTCATGGCAGAGAATCTTGCAATGTAAATGAATAAATTAAGAAGAAATAAGAAGCAACATAGAAGTGGTTCCTGAGACGAATCTTGCGAATTCTTTTGAGTGCCTGAGTAACTAACAACGACTGCCTGAAACAGGGTCATGAAACTGGAACATTATATATAACACTAAGAAAGACACACACCGCTTCCTTCGGTCATGTGCTAAGAAAAGAGACATTAGAGAACATCGTGAGAACTAGAAGGATCGAGGATTAGAGAGGCAAGGGTAGGCCAAGAGAAATTATGTTGGGTGGATTTATGGAGGCGGTGGCATGGAGGAATGCCATCAACAGAGTTGATCCAGAACACCAAAGACCGAGATTTGTGGGAAGCCATGAACGACTATGCCAGCTGGCAGGGCACTTGATGATTATATATCATGATTATATATATATATATATATATATATATATATATATATATATATATATATATATATATATATATATATATATATATATATATATATATAAATATGCCGGTCTCTCTGGCCGAGGAGTTACACCACTTTCTCCGTTATCCCGTTTATCACGCAGAGTCTCGTAGCGATCGAGAACTGGAAGCGGTTCTACCCCAGCTAGTGACATGCGGGATAACTGAGCCGGCCGCTCAGAATGCAATGGCAAACTACTGAGCGTAATCTTGCCAAGAAATCAACAGACAGCTGAAAGACGCTGCTGTTGACAGCGATTCCTGTACTCTGTGCGTGTGTGTGTGTGTGTCTGTCTGTCTGTCTGTCTGTGTGTGTGTGTGTGTCTGTCTGTCTGTGTGTGTGTGTGTGTCTGTCTGTCTGTCTGTCTGTCTGTCTGTGTGTGTGTCTGTCTGTCTGTCTGTCTGTCTGTCTGTCTGTGTGTGTGTGTGTATGTGTGTGTGTGTGCGTGCGTGCGTGCGCCTCTGAGTTGGCATATAGAGCGCAATCATCAACAAACAGGAGCTCTCTGAAGATTTCGCTGTTAGTTTTGGTTAGTTAGTTAGTTAGTTAGTTATCAGCTGGGGTATCTTCGTTGCACTCCGGACATGTCCATAGGTGCTCAGATCCTCCCCCCAGCATATGCATCAGCGTCCGGTGGCTAATAGTGCCAGTTCTGTGTTGGTTGACGAGGCGCTTTGTTTTCCCGATGTACCTCTCGCGTCTGGCTGTGCCGATTCTTACTCCCAGGTCTTTCATCCTGGAAAGCGATGTGGAATCACTGGCGTCAAAATCCTCTGTTCTCGCCATATCTTTAAGGGCGTTAATAACATCGGCACGATCCATGGGCTGGCCATCTACAGGGGGTGCAGAGCCAGCCAATTTATCAGCTCGTTCATTTCCCTCGACTCCCGCATGTCCCGGGACGAAGATGAAGGTGACTTTGCGGACAACAGACTTCCGCAGCGACTCAGTCCACTGTCTACGTACAGATCCAGCTTCGACCTTCTGAATCATGCTCATTGAATCACTTAGTACACACAGGTTGGTATAATGTTGTGATTCCAGCCATATGAAAGCCTGTGTAACTGCCATCACCTCCATCGTCATGCTGCTCGTGGTCATGGAGTGGGCACCACTGGATTCTTGAACGGTTCGGCCCGCTGAGCGGGCTGTAAATGCCCACGCACTTCTCTGCTGCTTTACAACAGATCCATCTGTATAGATGAGCACTTCGGGGCTATCTGAGTGATCATAGATGAGCGCGTTAACCTCTGCATTGACAGCGGCAGGGTTCTGCTCTCTGCACCGTCTGTCGAGTGTGATAATGCAGGAGAAGGTACACTTAAAAGCTGGAGGCATCGGCACCCATTCCTTGCCGGGGTTGATACTGGTAAGACTGCAGACCTGTCCGACGACATCTTCCGCCCGACCCATCCATGATTTGCCCCTCTTTAGCCTGACACCCTTTTCTCTGAATACAGCGTCATGCAGAGGGTGCTGCTCATCTGCACTTATTTTTAAGTATGCACGAGCTCTCCAGATCTTGATCCTGTGTTCCATTGTCGGGAAGTCAAGGAGGTATCTCATTGCTACACAGCTGGTGTCTCTCGTGCAGCCCAAAATGATGCGCATGGCTTCGTTTTGTACCTTTTCAAGTCTTCCAATCTGTGTAGGGCTGACAGTGAGGATGGCCAGGGCATACTCGATGTGTGAAAGCACAAGTCCTTGGAACAGAAGTAATAGCAGTCTTTGCTCGATATTGGCACTCGCCATGACTCTCATTGCTGCCAAACCTTTTCGAGCCTTCGTTATGACATAATCGACATGATCTCTGAAGGACAGGCTACGATCAAGCCTCACGCCAAGATATGTCATTGACTGGGTTCTACTCAGAATGCTCCCATCCATTCTTACTGCCGGCAGGTCTGTTTTGTTAGTTTTGGTTTTAGCTTCCATCCTTCTGAGATTGAAGATAATGAAGTAGGTCAATATCAGCATATTACGAGAGATGTGAGACAGGGATGTGTAATATTTCCAGATTGTTTTTCCCTATACAGTGAAAATATTTTCAGAAATATAGACGATTTGTAATTAATTATCATTAAGGGACGAAACATAAATAATATTAGATAATTAGATGATACAGTCTTGATTGCAGACAATGAACAGGACCTGCAAAATTTAGTAGATGCGGTTGTTACACACAGTGAACAACTAGGGTTAGAATTGAATTGTAAGATGACACAGATTATGGTCGCCACTCGGAGGAAGGAAATACCACAATGTGATATACAAGTAAATGGGAATATTTTTAAACTAGTGAATCTGACAATTATCTCGGAACAGTCTTACCATCTGATGTGAGATGCTCTGAATAGATTAGAACAAGAATGTGATTGCGAAGGTGGCATTTTGCAAAGTGGAAAACATACTGACCAATAAAAAGATGCCAACTGCAACAGATAAAGAGTGTTGAGGTGCTTCGTAGAACCAGTACTTTTGTGAGTATATGAAGCGTGGACAATGAGCAAACAAGCTGAAGAACATCTGATGTCTGTGGAAATGTGGTTTCTGAGGAAATTGCAAAGAATAATATGGACAGACGTAAGAATCAATGACCAAGTCCGACAGGAAACAAATGAAACTCGTAAACTAATAAGAGAAATAGACGTAGACATTCGCAATCTTTGGGCATGTTATGAGAAGAAATAAATTACAGAACTTGGTGACAAGTGGAAGGATTGAGAGGAAGAAAATAAGGGGAAGACAGAAACGTAATATACCTGGATGGCTTGGCAAAGTGATATGGTCGAGACAGAAATACAGAGCTGATCCACGAGTCTGGTAATCGAGTGAAATGGGGAATTATTACCGCCCGCGCTTATCGGCATGAGACATGATGGATAGCAAAACGTCTGTAAAAGTCAAGGGCCCGAGTACACACCTCAAGGTGTGGGCATCAAGCAGATGTTGCTAAATGTATATTATTATTGACCAATCGACACTCGGTGGCTGATGTGCCCAGTGTCCCACAAGCCACCGTTATTTCTCATTTCTTGGTACAAATGTTCGTTTGTGAGAGGGTCAATTTACACACACATGATATCCGCCCCGATGTTTAGTTGTGAGAGGGTCAATTTACACACACATGGTAACCTCCCTGAGTTGGGTTGTGCGAGGGTCAATTTACACAGACACACATGGTATCCTCCCCGATGAGAGTCGTACTATTGACCGCGGGGTGGGGATTGGAGCGTCTAGCCACTACGCTCTCATAACTCCCGTGTTAGCATACCACTGACAGGACACTGTTCTCTTGTTGCAGGCTGTGAAAACATGGCGAAATTTACGCTTTGGGAGACTTCAAAGTTATAAGGTGTAGAACCTACACTTGTACCAGTTCAGCGTGAACAGCACAGACGAATATGTGATGCATATGTTGTTTGTCCATCAAGAATGATGATGACCATTCATTTCATCCAGTGGGGTTGAAGGTATGGAGCCGTGGGTTCTAAGATGGCTGATAAGGCCTATTTTGGCTCGAAATGTTCTTTGACATTGTGGGTAAAGAATGCTTGACGTCTCTGGAGGAGGATTTCCTGCAGTGGTTTTTCTGTCCTGCCTTTTCTTCACAGCTCTTGCAGTCCTGGTTGCCTCGCATATGACTGCACCCTTGCGTAATGAAGCACGCCACGAATTTCGGTCTCTGGCTGCAGCCTTCCAGGTGTCATGATTTTTCTAGAGGATTTCTTTACTGAATTCCAAAAGCATTCAGTGACATTTTCAGAGTGTCTTTAAAGCGTTTCCTCTGGCCACCTTGGGAGCGTTTACCACAACGCAGTTCGCTGTAAAGAATTCGTTTAGGGAGCCTGTGATCTGGCATGCGAGTCAAGTGACCAGCCCAACGAATCTGATTCTTCATCAGTAAGTGTGGATATTGGGCATGGATGCTCTTTCTAGAACTTCAGTGTCTGGAATCTTGTCTTATCATTTAATCTTCAGTAGCTTCCTTAGGCAGACTGTGTGGAAGTGGTTTAATTTCCTAGCGTGTCGCTGATAAACAGTCCAGGTTTCACAAGCATATAGCAATGTGGATAATACAACTGCTTTGTAGACTTTTAGCTTTGTTTGCAGGCTTATTCCAGTTCTGTCCCATACATTCTTGTACAGTCTGCCAAAGGCCGCACTGGCCTTGGAGATTCTTGCATTCACTTCATCATCAATTGTGGCAGCTTGTGACACAGTGCTGCCAAGATAGGTGAATTTGTCCACAACACTTAGTCTATGATCATTCACTTTGATATTCGGCACAGTGTGATTATTCCCTGGAGCTGGCTGGTACATAACTAGTCTTCTCGAAGTTGATATTGAGCCCAAAGTTGGCACAGGCATGTGAGAAAGCTGAAACATTATGTTGCATGTCCGCCTCTGAGTTGGCGTATAGAGCGCAATCATCAGCAAACAGGAGCTCTCTGACGGTGCCGCCGTTAATTTTGGTTTTAGCTTTCAGCCTTCTGAGATTGAATAACTTTCCATCGTTACGGTAGTTGATGTCTATTCCAATGTCGTTGTTCTCGAAGCCATTCATCAACATGGCTGAAAACATGAAGCTGAACAGTGTTGGTGCCAGGACACATCCTTGCTTCACTCCATTGGTGACAGGAAAGGGCTCAGACAGTTCACCGTTTTCCTGTACTCTTGCCTGCATGCCATCATGAAATAGCCACACTATTTGGACAAACTTTCGTGGACAGCCATATTTTGCCATAATCTTCCACAGTCCTTCTCTGCTGACTGTATCAAAAGCCTTGGTAAGGTCAATGAAAGTGGAGAACATTTCGCAGTTCTGTTCCTGACATTTCTCTTGCAGCTGCCTTGCAGCGAAAATCATGTCAACAGTTCCACGTTCTTTTCTGAAGCCACATTGACTCTCAGGAAGAAGACCTTGATCGAGATGGGCTGTGAGGCGATTGAGAAGAATTCTGGCGAGTATAATCCCTTCAATTGAAAGCAAGGAGATGCCTCGGTGGGTGGTTGTCACAGGATTGGCGGTTTCCTTTACGTTTGTAAAGGTGGACTATTGACGCGTCCTTGAAATCTTGTGGCATGGTTTCGTTCACCCATATGTTTGTAAAGACTTGGTGAAGCTGCTCTGTTAGGACCGGCCCACCTGCCTTGTATATCTCTGCTGGGATGGAGTTAGGACCAGTTGCCTTGCCGATGGAGAGTTGCTGGATGGCTTTGTTTACTTCCACTATGGTTGGCAGGTCATAAAGTGTCTCATTGGTGGGAACTTGAGGAAGGCAGTTGATGGTTTCATTATCGAAGAAGGAAGTTGCATTTAAGATTTTACTGAAATGCCCTGCCCAGCGTTGAAGGATTTCTTTCTTATCGGTGACCAATGTTCCCTCATCTGCACCTATTAATCCACTGGAGCCCTACGTGTGTCAGTCTTTCCAAGCAAGGACACAGAATCAGATGAGTACATTTAATTAGTCTAATAGTTTAATATTGTCATAGTGTGTTTCATGTAGGTTTGTGTTGGTTTGTATTTGTTTGTCCTGTGCTGACCAAGGCTTTGGCCGCAACGTCCAATGTGTCTCTTGTAGTCGTGTTTTAGTAAAGCTCACAATCTACTTTTCGTTTTTTTTTTTTTTTTTTTTTTTTTTTTTTTTTTTTTTTTTTGGGGGGGGGGGGGGGGGTGATTCATTCATTGCACTGAGGAGAGGAACTATGTCTGGTGATGAAGGACCATAGACCGCTTTCAGTGAGTCGTAGAAGTTTTTCATATCATGTCTGTCAGCAAAGCCCTGAATTTCATCAGCTTTGCTGCTCAGCCAGGAGTCCCGCATGTGCTGAAGTTTCTGCTGCACTAGCCGGTTGTAGTTGAGTGTTGTAATATCTGTTTCATATACATCAACATATGCATGTATGCATGTCTAAAGCCCATTGGTTGTTAGAATACACGACAATGATTGAAAGACACGTGAAGCATAGTTGGCTGAAGCCGATTGGTTGTTAAAGGACTCGTCAACATACTAGAGACACGTACACCATCTGTATCAGGTTCTTATTGTGCTAACTGATACGTCTACCCGCCATTTGTGGAAGAGAACTGCTGCCATACAGAGTGCAATCATGGTAAAAGATGAATCTATTCTAATGGAACCTCTCTCCTATTGTTACGTGAAGTTTGTCTGTCTGTTGTTTGTCAGTCCTTCTGCGTTTATGTATTTTTGTCTGTGTATATGTGTCCTATCTCTCGAAGTGTATTTGTCTGTAATGTTTGTCAGTCCATCTGTGTGTCTTTCTGGTTGCCAGTGTGTCTATCTGTATATCTGTATGTGTCTCTCTTTATATTTATGGCTGTCTCCTTATAATTGTCTGGCTGTATGTCTCGCTGTCTGACACTATCTGACTGTCTATGTCTCTTTAACTGCCTCTTACTGTCACTGTGTCTCTGATTACATCTCTGATTAGCAGACGTAACACTTCATACAATGCACAGTACGATCAATTGTAATCAGCCAACTTTAGTGGTTTTCATACACCAACATTAATAGTTGTACAATATTTCGCTAACAAAACTAAAATAAGAGTAGAGTGCTCGGTGAAACAGCTATTACAACACTCAACTACAACCGGCTAGATAGTTGTCAAATTACCAACAAACGGAGAGACTTCAAACTCCTGAAAGGAACACCAAATGCTAATAGTTATATGTAGTACAAAATTTATTACATTACAAAGTTTTTACAGTACACAAGTTATTATAGTACAAAGGTTATTATAGCACAAAATTATTATAGTACATATATTAGAGAACAAATGTTACTATAGCACAAAAATATTACACAACAAAATTTATTATAGTACAAAGGTTATTATAGTACAAAGTTGTTATAGTACAAAGTTATTAGAGATCAGAAGTTATTATAGTACAAAGTTATTAGAGAACAAAAGTTATTATAGTGCAAAGTTATTATAATACAAATTTATTATAATACAAAGTTATTATAGTACAAAGTTATTATAGTACAAAGTTATTAGAGAACAAAAGTTATTATAATACAAATTCAAGGGTAGCGGGGTGCCCCCTATCAAAGGAGAAGTAAGGTGCCTCCTTCCCTCCGCTAGCCTACGGGACACCCCTGGGCAAGGTGGAGTACCCGTTTAGCCCCCCCCCCCCCCCAACAGGGTAACGTAAAGCCATGTGAGCAGGTGATGGATTGGACTTGGGAGCAGCCGACAGATAGTTGTTGGTTATGGTTTCAAGTCAGTGACGGTGGGCAGAGGATCTCTCAGCAGAGACAATGGCTACGGTCATCCGATCAGTATGGTCACTGCCAGGAAGGAAGAATGGTAGACTTCCCTCCTTATTGATTCCCGGGCAGAGGAGGCTCGTCAGCCTTGGTTGGTATCTCTTCTAAGAGAGGGAACTCTAAATCTCAAACCTCCGCTGCCTTGCGGGTATACCCATATGGGAAAGGCTTCGGGAGTAAACCCTGAGGACAAATCCGGAGATGGGGTCCCTAAGGCAGTTCCATGTTGTAAACAACATAGTTCTGCCAAACTCTGCGAGGGCACCGATGCCAAGTTGCATTGGCTACTGCCTTTCCCTTGGTCAACATCGGCGACATGGAGAGGGGGAACTTGCTACTGGGCAGCAGCTGGTTCTCCGATTTCCATTGCCCAGGCATGTGCCCTGAAGAGGTCACTTCAGCACCGTGTAAAGCGGTGACACAACACGGGAAGCAGCATTTGCCGGTTATAAGTCCTAATGCTCGATTGGCGTAGAGCAAGGCGCCAGGGGCTACTTCCGACGGTGGGAGAGATCATCGTATCTCACTAGACAGCTACCGCCCGCCTAAGCTGGGCATCCCCCAGTCAATAAGTTGTCGTCTCGCCACGGTTCATCTGCTCGTGAGGAGCTTAGGGGGAATTTCCTGACACATGGACCGCAATCTATACACCTAGCAACAAGAAAAAGAAAGAAAATAACCGGCCCTAAGGCTAGGAACATGGAACGTAAGAACATGACCCCTGGCATCTCAGACGATCTAAACGAGATTGTGGATGCCCACAAAACTGCAGTGATAAACAACGAACTACATTGTCGCCCTGCAAGAGACCAGACTCCGAGAATCTGGAAGCATCAAGGAGAGGGACTTCACTTTCTAATGGCATGGCAAGCCGTGCGGAGAGACCAGGGAGCATGGAGTTGGCTTCGCTATCAGAAACAAGCTGCTTAATTCCATCATACCACCAAGTGATGGCACTGAAATAATACTGAATCTCCAACTCCAGACAGAGGCAAGCCCAGTTAGTATGACGACCTTAGCAAAGAAGTCAGTGAAACACCAGAGAAACAACATCTTTTTATCCTGGGGGATTTCAATGCCAGGGTTGGCTCCGACCACAAATCTTGGCCTTCATGTCTAGGACAGTTTGGCGTTGGGAAGATCAATGACAATAGACAACGTCTCTTGGAATTCTGCAGCCACCATAATCTGTGCGTGACCAACACCTTCTTTGTCACGAAACCTCAACACAAGGTGTCATGGAGGCACCCCAGATCAAAGAACTGGCACCAACTCGACCTGGTGCTCACTAAACGCAGCAACCTCCGCAATGTACGACTGACTCGCAGCTATCATAGTGCTGACTGCGACACTGACCATTGACTCGTCTCCAGCAAGGTGAAGGTAAAGCCCAAGAGAATCTACAGAAGCCGAACAGAAGGAAGACCACGCATTGACACCAGCGGCACCCAAAATAAAGAGATGATCAACAAATTCATGCAGGCTCTAGCGGATACTCTGCCTGGCCCCACAAACGGAAATTCCACCGAGAGATGGAGTCATTTTCGCGACACCATCTACAATACAGCACTATCAACATTTGGCAAGAAGCAAACTAAGTCAACCGACTGGTTTGAAGCACACTCTGAAGAGATGCTCCCAGTCCTGGAGATAAAGAGACATGCATTCTCAGTGTATAAAACATCACCTTCAGAGAAAACACTGCAGGCATTGCGAACGGCCAGAAATAGAGTACAGCAGATGGCAAGAAGATGTGCGAACAGGTACTGGCTACAGCTCTCTGCTCAAATTCAAACTTGTGCAGACACTGGAAATAAAAGAGGAATGTACGATGGCATCAAGCAAGCTGTCGGTCCATCAAAAAAATAATGGCCCCTTTACGATCAACTGAGGGGATAATCATAAAAGATCGAGCGAAACAAATGGATCGCTGGGTAGAACACTACACAGAGCTATACTCAGTGGATAACACTGTCAGTGAAGAAGCTCTGGAAGCCATCGATCAACAGTCCGCCATGCATGCCCTGGATAACGAACCATGCCTCACAGAAATCAGCGAAGCACTAGACTCTCTCAAATCCGGCAGGGCACCTGGAAAAGAGAGTATTCCACCTGAAATTTTAAAATGTAGCAAAGAAACAATCATCCGAGAACTGTATGCAATATTTCAGCTTTGCTGGAAAGAAAAATCAGTGCCACAAGATATGAAAGACGCAAACATCGTTACCCTTTATAAACACAAAGGCGACAGAAGCGTCTGCAACAACTATCACGGCATTTCCCTACTCAGCATTACAGGCAAGAGTTTTGCCAGAGTAATCCTTAAAAGATTACACATTCTTGCTGAAAGAATCTACCCCGAATCACAGTGCGGATTTAGACCCAACAGATCCACCATCGATATGATTTTCTCACTCCGGCAGCTCCAAGAGAAGTGCAGAGAACAGAGGAAGCCATTATACATTGCCTTCATCGACCTCACAAAGGCATTTGACCTCGTGAGCAGAAGCAGCCTTTTTAAGGTCCTTGCAAAGGTTGGATGTCCACCCACCCTTCTTAGTCTCGTGAAATCATTTCACGAAAACATGCAGGGGACCATTTTATTTGACGGCTCAACATCCCAGTCATTCAGCATCAGCAGCGGAGTAAAGCAGGGCTGCGTGCTTGCTCCTACACTCTTTGGTATCTTCTTCGCTGTTCTCTTAAGGCAGGCATTTGGGACTGCCACTGAAGGCATATACCTCCATACAAGATCTGATGGCAAACTTTTTAACCCATCAAGACTCAAGGCAAAGACCAAAATAAGATCAAGATGCGTAAGAGAACTACTTTTTGCAGATGATGCAGCACTGACTACTCATACAGCAGAAGATCTCCAAAGGCTCATAGATCGTTTTGCAGCCGCCTGCAAAGACTTTGGGCTCACCAATAGCCTAAATAAAACACAGGTGATGGAACAAGATGCTGGTGCGCCCCCGTCAATCAAAATTTCTAATTACGAATTGAAGGTCGTCCACGAGTTTGTGTATTTGGGATCGACAATATCAGATAATCTTTCATTAGAGACAGAAATCGACAGACGCATTGGAAAGGCAGCCACAACATTTTCCAGGCTAGCTAAAAGAGTTTGGGAGAATAATAGACTAACAGAGCGTACAAAAGCTCATGTATATAAAGCTTGTGTTGTTAGCACACTACTCTAAGGGTCTGAATCCTGGACCCTGTACTCAAGACAGGAAATGAAGTTGAATTCCTTCCACATGAGATGTCTGAGACTTATCCTGAGCATAACATGGAAAGACCACATAACAAACAAACAGGTGCTTGAACGAGCAGATATTACCACAGTGCACACCCTCCTCAAGCAGAGACGCCTCCGGTGGCTGGGCCACGTATCTCGAATGGAGGATGAACGTATTCCCAAAGATCTCCTATACGGAGAACTAGCCACAGGAAAGAGGCCAAACGGAAGACCCCAAATGCGATATAGGGATGTGTGTAAACAAGATATGAAAACCCTTGGAATAGACCCAGACACCTGGGAAAGAGTTGCAACAGACAGATGCTCCTGGAGAAGAGATGTACGAAACGGACTGGTGCTTTTTGAGCGAAATCTGATCCAACAAACTGAGGATAGTCGGCACAGGCTTAAGACGCAGTCACTTACTGCGGGACTTGCCTCGTCTTACAGATGCGGAAACTGTGAAAGAGATTGTCACTCTCGCATTGGACTATACAGTTACCAGCGGTTTTGCCAGGTACCTCCCAAGTGGCACAACTCTATAGTCCTTCAGGACTGAAAGAGGCCAACTACTATTACTACTATAATACAAATGTATTATCATACAAATTTATTATACAGCAAAGTTATTATAATTCAAAAGTATTATAATACAAAGTTATTATAGTACAAAGTTATTATAGTACAAATTTATTATAGTCCACAGGTTATTATAATATAAAGTTATTATAATACAAAGTTATTATAGTACAAAGTTATTATAGTTCAAGTTTATTATAATACAAAGTTATTATAGTACACAGGTTATTATAATACACAGATATTATTTACTCGGGGGGAGAAGAACAGCAAAGAGGTGTAGCCATTATATTAGATAAGCAAACATCAAATTCTGTCAAAGGATATTGGGCTGTGTCAGACAGAGTTCTATTAGTAGACACGTACATCAGCAGGCTGCCTAAAGACAAAAGATGGAAGAGTCATAATAGAAAAAGATCAGATTTTACATGTATGGTCAGATTACGTGAAAAACCTTTATGACGATAGCAGAGACGAACAATATATTGTTCAAAATAACAATGAAGGGCCAGCAATTTTGAAGATGGAGGTTCAGAATGCTCTTAATCATATGAAATCTGGCAAAACCCCCGGTCCAGACAGCGTCACAACAGAAATGATTAATGCTTTAGAAGAATATGGAATAGATAAAGTTACCAGTCTGCTTAATACAATATATGATACTGGAAACATACCTCATGAGTTATGTAATTCTGTATTTATTGCAATCCCAAAGAAATCAGGAGCCTTGGAATGTGATCAACATCGAACAATTAGTATAATGAGTCACATCACGAAGATTTTGCTAAGAATTATCATGCAAAGAGTTAGGAGGAAAATACAACCTGAAATAGGAGAAGAACAATGTGGGTTTGTAGTAGGCAAGGGTACAGTAAATGCTGTGTATATACTGAGAACCGTAATCGAACGTTCTATAGAAGTAAACAAAGATCTACACCTTTGCTTCATTGACTACACAAAGGCTTTTGATAAAGTGAGACATGTCAACATGATAAGGATGCTTGAAGATCTACAAATTGATGGGAAAGACCTTAGACTTGTAAAAAACATATATTGGAAACAACAAGCTGCCATAAGAGTTGATAATGAAGTAAGCCAATATCAGCCTATTAAGAGAGGTGTGAGACAGGGATGTGTAATGTCTCCAGATCTGTTTTCCCTGTACAGTGAAAATATTTTCAGAAATATTGAAAATATGGAAGGAATCAACATTGGGGGACGATGCATCAATAACATTAGATATGCAGATGATACAGTCTTGATTGCAGACAATGAACAGGACCTGCAAAATTTAGTAGATGCGGTTGTTACACATAGTGAACAACAAGGGTTAGAATTAAATTGTAAAAAGACACAGATTATGGTCGTCACTAAGAAGAACGAAATACCACAGTGTAATATACAAGTAAATGGGAATACTCTTCAACAAGTGAATAGGTACAATTACCTCAGAACAGTAATAACATCTGATGGGAGATGCCTTGAAGAGATTAGAACAAGAATCGCCATGGCAAAAGTAGCCTTTAGCAAGATGAAAAACATACTGACCAATAAAAAGATGTCAATTGAAACGTGAAAAAGAGTGTTGAGATGCTACATAGAACCTGTACTTTTATATGGATGTGAAGCTTGGACAATGAGCAGCCAGGCTGAAAAATATCTGATGGCTGTAGAAATGTGGTTTCTGAGGAAAATGCAAAGAATACCATGGACAGCCAGAAAGACCAATGAACAAGTCCTTCAAGAAACAAATGAAGATCGTAAACTGATCAAAGACATTAGACGTAGACAGTCACAATTTTTTGGGCATGTTATGAGAAGAAATGATTTGGAGAACTTGGTGACAACTGGTAAGATCGAGGGGAACAGACCAAGGGGAAGACCTAGAAACAAGTATCTGGATGGCTTGGCCTTGTGGCATGGTCGAGACAAAAACACGGAACTGATCCACGACTCTGTTGATCGAGTGAGATGGCAGAACATGACCGCCCACGCTTACCGGCATGGCACATGATGGATGGATTATAATACAAAGTTATTATAAAACAATGTTATTAAAATACAAAATTTTTATAATACACAGGTTATTATCGTACACAGGTTATTATAATTCAAAGTTATTATAATACAAAGTTATTAGATTACAAAGTTATTATAATACAAAGTTATTATAATACAAAGTTATTATAATACAAAGTTATTATAGTACAAAGTTATCATAATAAAAACTGTATTATAGTCCAAAGTTATTAGATTACAAAGGTTACTATAGTACAAAGTTATTAAAGTACACAAGTAATTAGAGTACAAATGTTATTATAGTCAATCAATCAATCATGTGCCATGAAAGAAAGCGTATGCGGTCATGACTCGCGATTTCACTCGATCATCAGAGTCGAGGATCAGCTCAGTGTTCCTGTCTCGTCCCTGCCATGTGGCCAAGCCATCCAGGTATTTTCCTCTCGGTCTTCCTCTTGGTCTGTTCTCTTCGATTATGCCAGTTGTCACTAAGTTCCATTTCTTCTCATAGCATGTCCAAAATATTTTGACTGTCTACGTCTAATTTCTCTAATAGATTTACGATTGTAATTTGCCTCCAGTAGTACTTAGTCATAGGTTTTTATGTCTGTCCATGGTATTCTTTGCATTTTCCTCAGAAACCACATTTCTGCAGCCCTCAGATGATTTTCAGCTTGACTGCTCATTGTCCAAGTTTCACATCCATACAAAAAGCAGGCTCTATGTATCCACTCAACACTCTTTTTCTCGTTTCAATTGACATCTTTTTATTGGACAGAATGCTTTTAATCTAACTGAAGGCTACTTTTGCCATGGCGATTCTTGTTCTAATCTCTTCAAGGCATCTCCCATCAGATGTTAAGACTGTTTCGAGATAATTATATCGATTCACTTGTTGAAGAATAGTCCCATTTACTTGTATATTACATTGTGGCACTTCGTTCTTCCTAGTGACGAGCATAACCTGTGTCTTTTTACAATTTAATTCCAACCCCAGCTGCTCACTGTATACAACAACCGCATCTACTAATTGTTGCAGATCCTACTCATTATCTGCAATCAATACTATATCATCTGCATATCTAATGTTATTGACGTTTCGTCCTCCGATGCTGATTCCATTTATATCTTCCACATTTCTGAAAATATTTTCACTGTATAGGAAAGAAAGATCTGGAGACATTACACATCCCTGACTAACACCTCTCTTAATAGGCTGATATTGTCCCATTTCATTATCAATCCTTATGGCAGCTTGTTGTTTCCAATATATGTTTTTTTATAAGTCTAATGTCTTTCCCATCAATTTGCAGATCTGCAAGCATATCCACCATGTTGACATGTCTAACTCTATCAAAAGCCTTTGTTTAGTCAATAAAGCAAAGATGAATATCCTTGTTTACTTCTATAGCACGTTCAATAACTGTTCGCAGCATACACACAGCATTTACTGTACCCTTTCCTTCTACAAACCCACATCGTTCTTCCCCTATTTCAGGTTGTATTTTCTTCCTCACTCTTTGCATGATAATTCGTAGCAAACTCTTTGTGATGTGACTCATTATACTAATTGTTCTATGTTGATCACATTCCAGGGCTCCTGATTTTTTTTGGGATTGCAATAAATACAAAGTTACATAATTCATATAATGTGTTCAGCAGTCTGGTGACTTGATCTATTTCATATTCTTCTAAAGCTTTAATCATTTCTGTTGTGATGTTATCTGCACCTGTGGCATTGCCAGCTTTCATATGCTTAAGAACATTTCGAACCTCCATCTTCAAAATTGGCGGTCCTTTATTATTAAATCTAATATCATACTGTTCCTCTCTGTTATAATCATAGAGGTTTTTCACATAATTTGTCCATACCTGTAGAATCTGATCTTTTTACTATTATGATTTTGCCATCCTTAGTTTTTAGACAGCCTGCTGGTGTACTTGTTCTTTTATTAGTAATTTCCTGAATTCTTTTGTGCACTAATTTGGTATTTTGACTGTTGTGTTGTTTTTCAATTTCTAAGCACTTTTCCTCAAGCCATGCTTCTTTTGCCTCCTTACATAATATTCTGACTTGTCTGTGAATTTCTTCATATGTGGCAGAATTATTTTTGGTGAGTC
The DNA here is from genome assembly GCA_963921405.1 of Cepaea hortensis. Classification (NCBI taxonomy): domain Eukaryota; kingdom Metazoa; phylum Mollusca; class Gastropoda; order Stylommatophora; family Helicidae; genus Cepaea; species Cepaea hortensis. Next base: position 97,329,524 of record OY992888.1, read on the forward strand.
TTCTTGTTTCCATGAGGTGTAAAATTTCTTCAGTCATCCATTTCTTACGACCCACCTTCTTTAATTTTGGAATAGTTGTTTCTGCAGCCACATTGATTGAATTCTTCAACGTTTCCCATTGATCATACACATCCTGGAATAGGATCTATAGATCAGACAATATATCAAATCTGTTCTGTACTTCTATGTTGAATTTGTTTTGTATTTCCTTGTCATTACTCAATGCACACAAATCATATTTAGTGTTTCCTGTTATATACTTGACTTTCTTCAACTTTATCCTCAATGTTAATGTAAGTAATCTGTGGTCACTATAACAATCAGCACTGGGAACTGTTTTTGCTATTGTTAACGCGTTTATAAATCGTCTCTAATCATAATGTAGTCAATTTGGTTTCTAATCCTGCTATCAGGACTCCTCAATGTCCATAATCTTCTAACGTGTTGCTTAGACCAGGTGTTTCCTACGATCATTTCATGTTCTTTAGTCCACTCTACTAGTCTGTATCCTCTTTCATTTCTCTCTCCTAAACCATAATTTCCTACTGTGTATCTATCACCTTGATTTCCTAATTTTGCATTGAAGTCCCTATTTTGATGTTTATTTCTGAATGCTTATATTTCTTTAAGGCAGACTCTATGTCATTATACAATTCCTCTACACTATCTTCACTGGATTCTCCTATTGGGGCATATACTTGAATAACATTTATGTTAAAAGATCTCCCACTTAATTAAACTAGTAAAACTCTGTCCGACACGGCCAATATTCTTGAACAGATTTTGATGTTTTCCGGTAATTGCCACTCCCTTCTGTCGATCTTCACCTCCAGAAAAAATAATCTTAAAATCTTCGTCTATCTTGATGCCTGCTCCTGTCCATATACGTTTCGCACATCCCTAAAATATTAATTTTTTCTCTTTCCATTTCTTGTTTTATGTTATCTAATTTTTCGTCGTCGTTTAGCGTTCTAACATTCCATGTTACTAATTTTAATGTCTCTGTCCTTGTCTTGCGATGATCAGTCTTTAGGCGAATCATAATGTACTAGGCACTTTTAAAGAGGTAGTTTGCCGTTGCTTTCCTCTATGGCAGTAACAATAGTGGTCGTTTGACTGCAGCCATTCTCTCGCTCAAGAAATCCTCTGCATGCCGTCGCGAAACTTGAGACCATAACCAACAAATATCTGTCGGCTGCCCTCAAAATTTCATCCACCACCTGCCTTCCGTGGCTTCTTTTTGAACACTTCCAATAAATGAATACGAAATAACACCACATAATCCACAGAAAAACACTAAACAGGGTCTCCCACAGAATAAACACATCACGTCGTCGCCATTTTACCGGAAGTTACCGTTATTATAGTACAAAGTTATTATTGTACAAAAGTTATAGTACCAACGTTATTTTACATCAGAAAGGTAAGAAGCAACTAAAAGGTGGACAAGTTATTCTTCTAAAGAAAGGTAACAACCAACTAACACCCAGAGCAACAGTGACCTTATATCGTCAGGGGGTATTCTACCAGTTCATGCGCGGACTTGGTTTGAATCGGAACATTCTTGTTGTCTAAAAATAAAACAGAACATTTCAGTTTAGTATTTACTACAGAAACAACAAAATACAAGTGATGCTTCGTTCAAACTGCTTCTTCAGCATCGGTTGTAAATTAGGTCCGTTTTTTTTTTTTTTTTTTTTTTTTTGGCTCTCTTTCGGTCTGGTCCTAAGTAGGACGAGCTATGTTTTTCCCTATACTACAGCGCCTACTTCGACTACTACTAATAGGCTACTACTACTACTCCTACTACTACTACTAGTAGTAGTAGTAGTAGGCCTCTTTCAGTCCTGAAGGACTATAGAGTTGTGCCGCTTGGGAGGTGCCTGGCAGCACCGCTGGTGACTGTATAGTCCAATTCGAGAATGACAATCTCTGTCACAGTTTCCGCATCTGTGAGACGAGGCAAGTCCCGCAGTAAGTGACTGCTCTTTGAGCCTGTGCCGTCTCTCCTCAGTTTTTTGGATCTGATTGCGCTCAAAGAGCACCAGTCCGTTTCGTACATCTCTTCTCCAGGAGCATCTGTCTGTTGCAACTCTCTCCCACGTGTCTGGATCTATTCCAATGGTTTTCATATCTTGTTTACACACATCCCTATATCGCATTTGGGGTCTTCCGGTTGGCCTCTTTCCTGTGGCTAGTTCTCCGTAAAGGAGATCTTTGGGAATACGTTCGTCCTCCATTCGAGATACGTGGCCCAACCACCGGTGGCGTCTCTGCTTGAGGAGGGTGTGCACTGTGGTAATATCTGCTCTTTCAAGTACCTGTTTGTTTGTTATGTGGTCTTTCCATGTTATGCCCAGGATACGTCTCAGACATCTTATGTGGAAGGAATTCAACTTCCTTTCCTGTCTTGAGTACAGGGTCCAGGATTCAGACCCGTAGAGTAGTGTGCTAACAACACAAGCTTTATATACTTGAGCTTTTGTACGCTCTGTTAGTCTATTATTCTCCCAAACTCTTTTAGCTAGCCTGGAAAATGTTGTGGCTGCCTTTCCAATGCGTCTGTCGATTTCTGTCTCTAATGAAAGATTATCTGATATTGTCGATCCCAGATACACAAAATCGTGGACGACCTTCAATTCGTAATTAGAAATTTTGATTGACGGAGGCGCACCAGCATCTTGTTCCATCACCTGTGTTTTATTTAGGCTGATGGTGAGCCCAAAGTCTTTGCAGGCAGCTGCAAAACGATCTATGAGCCTTTGGAGATCTTCTGCTGTATGAGTAGTCAGTGCTGCATCATCTGCAAAAAGTAGTTCTCTTACGCATCTTGGTCTTATTTTGGTCTTTGCCTTGAGTCTTGATGGGTTAAAAAGTTTGCCATCAGATCTTGTGTGGAGGTATATGCCTTCAGTGGCAGTCCCAAATACTTGCCTTAAGACAACAACAACAACTACTACTACTACTACTACTACTACTACTACTACTACTACTACTACTACTACTACTACTACTACTACTACTACTGCTACTACTACTACAACTACAACTACTACTACTACTACTACTACTACTACTACTACTACTACTACTACTACTACTACTACTACTACAACTACTACTACTACTACTACTACTACTACTACTACTCCTACTACTCCTACTCCTACTACTACTACTACTACTACTACTACTACTACTACTACTACATTGGCACCTTGCCGTCTTGACAGACGATAGTTTGTGCTTTAAAAAGGCATAATAACTTTTAACTATGACGGTAGCGAGTGTGACTGATAAGGCCAATTTGCGCTGTAAATGTCCGTTCACAGTGGGTGCATGTGAACACATGGTCATTTCCACCATCATGCACCATCTTACGTCTCAAACGCTTGGTGTGTGACTTTTCTGCAATAATTTTCTCCTTTGACTTTATTCCATTTCTGATATTTGCCCTCCATGCAACACGTTCAGCGGCGACTTGCTCCCAATGTGCATTATCAATGCCTGTATCAATCATGTCCCGCTTACACACATCTTTGTATCGTAGTAGAGGCCGACCCTGAGATCTCTTACCCATCTGTAATTCACCAAAAAAGATATCCTTTGGTATTCTACCATCATCCATCCGCCTAAGATGTCCTATCCATCTAAGTCTACGAAGACTGAGCATGGAATAAACTGTCACACAACCTGATCTTTCCAATACTTCAGTATTTGTGATTTTGTCTTGCCACTTAATACCAAGAATTCTTCGCAGACACCGCATATGAAAGCTGTTTAAATTGTTCTCTTGGTGTGAGTAAGTTGTCCAGGTTTCACTGCCATAGAGAAGAGTAC
>OY992888.1:97340863-97361125 GCA_963921405.1 Cepaea hortensis
TTATTGATCTGTCTTTTGCAACTGCACATTGATTAATTAGGTTACATCAGTCACGTAGCGTGATATTGGGTCGAGACGTGGGCTAATTTGTTGTAGTTGGTGGCCATGCTGACCTTGGTCAATGTCATTCTGTTGACTTTCACTTCTGATGTTGATTATTTCTTTAACTTCGTGAAACGAACCTTGATTGTATCTATTTGTTCTGACAGCAATGTTCACTGTTAATATTCACCAACGTAACTGTTGAAACATCCTTCATTGTTTGTATTCGGGTTCAACATCAAACGGACAAACCGCCAAGTGCCAAGTGCCGAAATCATTGCAATATGTCCGACATCTTGGGATTTGCCTAGGATGTAATATTTATAATGGCTCGTACAATCACTTTACGATGTACAGATCTGCTATTCAAGCAACCCACAAGTCCTTTGCGTCCTTAGACAACACATTCACTTTTATTGTAGAACCGTATCACACGTGGCTGTCATACACCGCCGGCTTCCTGCCGTTCCGCGTTCTGCGTATGACCAGCACACCCACTGCTTACACAAACACAATGTATGGTAAATCTAATCGTCATGAAGGAACTTTGGTTTGTACATCGTATAGATCTTACTGATGTATAATGCACTTGTTAACTTACTTAACAGTTATATTCCTACTCACGCAATCACTTGTAACCAACAAGTCTTTGTCACGGCGTGTCTCTGCCCGCCATTCTGGTCGAGATGTTATCAAACTGTGTCAGCTGTGTCGCCACCACTTGTCGGCGTGTACGGCCCCATCGTCAGGTGTCAGCTTCAATGTATTGCTTTATGATCGCCAACTTGCACAACAGAAACATTCCTTAACTTTGGACTGCGTCTCAGGTGATTTCGATCGCTTGCCATCGCTTTTAAATGCTCTCAATTACTTTCAATCGACCTTCCTCTTCCACGTCTCAGCGCCGTCTCCCGAAAACTCGTTTTTCGCTTTTGGCTTGGGCGCAGTCATGTGACCCCATTAATTCTGCCCACTCATGCCGCCGGTGTGTAGCTTAATTTTCAACAGTGTGTCTTAATGACATCCACCTAGTTTCTACGTTTGGCATATTTGCCCTATTTCTCGTATCCATCTCATAGCATATATATATATTTATATGGTATTGACCCTTTTTGGAACAACAAGCGTTCAAGGTGAGAACTTATGTATCATACATAAATAGTAACGACAAGTTAAGTAGACTGTTCCACGCCTTAAGACGTAGTAGTAGTAGTAGTAGTAGTAGTAGTAGTAGTAGTAGTAGTAGTAGTAGTAGTAGTAGTAGTAGTAGTAGTAGTAGTAGTAGTAGTAGTAGTAGTAGTAGTAGTAGTAGTAGTAGTAGTAGTAGTAGTAGTAGTAGTAGTAGTAGTAGTAGTAGTAGTAGTAGTAGTAGTAGTAGTAGTAGTAGTAGTAGTAGTAGTAGTAGTAGTAGTAGTAGTAGTAGTAGTAGTATCAGTTGCTGTTGTTGTTGTTGCTGATGCTGCTGCGGCTGTTGTTGCTGTTATTGTTGTTGTTGTTATTGTTGTTGTTGTTGTCGTCCTCGTCGTCGTTGTTGTTGTTGTTGTTGTTGTTGTTGTTGTCGTCGTCGTCGTCGTCGTCGTCGTCGTCGTCGTCGTCGTCGTTGTTGTTGTTGTTGTTGTTGTTGTTGTTGTCGTTGTCGTCGCTGTTGCTGCTGCTGTTGTTGTTGTTGTTGTTGCTTCTGCTGTTGTTGTTGTTGCGGCCGTTGTTGTTGTTGTTGTTGCGGCTGTTGTTGTTGTTTTTTTTGTTGTTGTTGTTGTTGCTTCTGCTGTTGTTGTTGTTGTTGTTGCGGCTGTTGTTGCGGTTGTTGTTGTTGTTGTTGTTGTTGTTGTTGTTGTTGTTGTTGTTGTTGTTGTTGTTGTTTCTGCCGTTGTTGTTGTTGTGGCTGTTATTGCGGCTGTTGTTGTTGTTGTTGTTGTTGTTGTTGTTGTTGTTGTTGTTGTTGTTGTTGTTGTTGTTGTTGTTGTTGTTGTTGTTGTTGTTGTTGTGGCTGTTGTTGTTGTTGCGGCTGTTGTTGTTGTTGTTGTTGTTGTTGTTGTTGTTGTTGTTGTTGTTGTTGTTGTTGTTGTTGTTGTTGTTGTTGTTGTTGTTGTTGTTGTTGTTGTTGTTGTTGTTGTTGTTGTTGTTGTTGTTGTTGTTGTTGTTGTTGTTGTTGTTGTTGTTGTTGTTGTTGGCGTATAGACTTGTATAAGTTTGATGTTCGTATTCTTTGTTTGAAGTCTTAAAGTGTGAAGCAGATTACTGAAATCAATGTATCCAAAACTGCTGAAGGGTGAGGAAATCACCCTTCTCCCCACTCCTGCCCAGCTTCTGAATGTGATTCCTGTTTGGGTCAGAAAATGCCCTTGACCCGCCCACACGTGACTTTCTACAAGATGTGGACATAGAAGAGACGTGACTCATCAACAGCGCCGGAAGCTGGACTATTGTCACCATATTTAACGTGATTTATTGTGACAAAGAACGCTGACATATGTGAAGACCGATATGCTTCGTGCAGAATGGCATGCGTCGATTCAGAGGCCGCGGTTTGTGAGCATTCGCTAGATCTTTTCTCCATGACACTCTGGTGTAGTTGGAAATGAACAGGCAGACAGACTGGCTGGTGCCGCACCATTAAAAGGTGATTTGATGCATTATGAGGCAGATGTAGTGAAGGCCCTCGGCGAGCATGTGAATAGTCAGAGAACAGATAAATTGTCATAGTTTAGAGAGAATACGGCAGCAGAGGGTGGTCTGATGATCTAGTAGACATCGTCACTCAGAGATAAAGTAAGATCAACATATAATCAGTTCGCAGCGGTACCATTAGTGTTGGAACTCTTTGCTGGCTGCTGAAGATGACGACTGGGTGCTTGTGGGAGTCCCCAGGTTGTAATGTTGTCGGTTAGTGATTTAACTCAACTCAGCTTAAATCTACTCAAATCAACTCATCTTTACTCTAATCAACTCAACTCAACTCAGCTTTACTCTACTCAATACTACTAAAATCTACTCAACTCAATACACCTCAACTCAATACACCTCAATTCTACTAAACTCAACTCACCTTTACTCACCCGACTCAACTCATCTTTACTCTTCTCAGTTCAACTCATTTAACTATAATGTACTCAACTCAACTCTACATACCAACTCAATTCAACTCATCACACTTTACTCAACTCTGCGTTACTCAGCTCAACTCAACTTTACTCTATTCATCTCTGCTCAAATCTACTTATCTCAACTCAACTCAACTCAATACAACTCAACACAACACAACTCATTTTATCTCACCTCAAATTTATTCTACTAAACTAAGCTCAACTCTCTACACTATTCTACTCCACTCAACTCAGCTTAATTTAACTCTAATCTACTCAGCTCAACTCATCTCAACTCAACTCAACAAAACAGAACAAAACACAACATAATTCAACACAACTCAACTCTGTTCAACTCCACTCAACTCAATGCTTCTCTACTCAACTCAACACAACTCAACTCTATTCAACTCAACACAACTCTACTCAACTCAACTTAACGTGACAGGGGTTTGACAGAGCAGTGATAAGAGACAGGGTTCCTGGAAGAAGAGGTTTGGACAGAGCAGTGATGAAAGACATGGTTCCTGGAAGATGAGGTTTGGACAGAGCAGTGATGGAAGACATGGTTCCTGGAAGATGAGGTTTGGACAGAGCAGTGATGGAAGACATGGTTCCTGGAAGAAGAGTTGTGGACAGAGCAGTGTTGGGAGATACGGTTCCTGGAAGAAGGGGTTTGGACAGAGCAGTGTTGGGAGATACGGTTCCTGGAAGAAGGGGTTTGGACAGAGCAGTGTTGGGAGATTCGGTTCCTGGAGGAAGAGTAGTGGACAGAGCAGTGTTGGGAGATACGGTTCCTGGAAGAAGAGCTTTGGACAGAGCAGTGATGGGAGATACGGTTCCTGGAGGAAGAGTTGTGGACAGAGCAGTGTTGGGAGATACGGTTCCTGGAAGAAGATGTTTGGACAGAGCAGTGATGGGAGACATGGTTCTGGAAGAAGAGGTTTGGACAGAGCAGTGTTGGGAGATACCGTTCCTGGAAGAAGAGGTTTGGACAGAGCAGTGTTGGGAGATACGGTTCCTGGAAGAAGAGGTTTGGACAGAGCAGTGATGGGAGACACGGTTCCTGGAAGAAGAGCTGTGGACAGAGCAGTGATTCTATACATGGTTCGTGGAAGAAGAGGTTCGGACAGAGCAGTGATAGGAGACATGGTTCCTGAAAGTAGAGATATGGACAGAGCAGTGATAGGAGACATGGTTCCTGAAAGTAGAGATATGGACAGAGCAGTTATGGGAGACATGGTTCCTATAAGAAGAGGTTTGGACAGAGCCGTGATTTGATACATGGTTCGTGGAAGAAGAGGTTTGGACAAAGCAGTGATGAAAGACATGGTTCCTGGAAGATGAGGTTTGGACAGAGCAATGATGGAAGACATGGTTCCTGGAAGAAGAGTTGTGGACAGAGCAGTGTTGGGAGATGCGGTTCCTGGAAGAAGGGATTTGGACAGAGCAGTGTTGGGAGATTCGGTTCCTGGAAGAAGAGGTTTGGACAGAGCAGTGTTGGGAGATTAGGTTCCTGGAAGAAGAGGTTTGGACAGAGCAGTGATGGATGATACGGTTCCTGGAGGAAGAGTTGTGGACAGAGCAGTGTTGGGAGATACGGTTCCTGGAAGAAGAGCTTTGGACAGAGCAGTGGTTGGAGATACGGTTCCTGGAGGAAGAGTTGTGGACAGAGCATTTTTGGGAGATACGGTTCCTGGAAGAAGATGTTTGGACAGAGCAATGATGGGAAATACGGTTCCTGGAAGAAGATGTTTGGACAGAGCAATGATGGCAGACATGGTTCCTGGAAGAAGAGGTTTGGACAGAGCAGTGTTGGGAGATACCGTTCCTGGAAGAAGAGGTTTGGACAGAGGAGTGATGGGAGACACGGTTCCTGGAAGAAGAGTTGTGGACAGAGCAGTGATTTTATACATGGTTCGTGGAAGAAGAGGTTGGGACATAGCAGTGATGGGAGACATGGTTCCTGAAAGAAGAGGTTTGGAGAGAGGAGTGATGGGAGACACGGTTCCTGGAAGAAGAGGTTTGGACAAAGTAGTGATGGGTGACGTAGGTCCTGTAAGAAGAGTTATGGACAGAGCAGTGATGGGAGATACAGTTCCTGGAAGAAGAGGTTTGGACAGAGCTGTGATGGGAGATACGGTTCCTGGTAGAAGTGATTTGGATGGACCATCACGTATTTGGTAACTGGACATTGCAGAAACCTAGGACATGAGGCTATCTGAGTCCAGGGAACTAGCATCAGATCCAGACACTGGACATTGCAGAAACCTGAGACATGGGGCTGTCTGAGGCCAGAGAACTAGCATCAGATCCAGACACGCCATGTGAAAGTAGACTTACTGCATACGTATGAATATTCATTTCTGTAGTTAATGCGGCTTTTTTATCTGCATCATCGGCATCTTCCATTTTTGCCGTCAAGCGTCGTGGGGAGGAGTAGTTGACTTTTCTCTCCCCTATATATGACAATGGATTGTGTCATTCCGTGTGATTGTACAATGTCTTTGATGTCATCAATCCATGTTCTTCTCTGGCATCCTCTTGCCTCTCGTATCAGATCTTCTTTGATGTAGCGTCATTGCTGGTAGTTGATGTTGTATCCTAACGAGATGGCCAGAAAATTTGATCTTCTGCCTTTCAATATCTGTGACACAAGGTGCTGATCTCACTGTCTGTTTGAGAACATCATTTTCAGTCAGTCTCGGAGAGTGATGTTGGCAGCTATCCTCAAGCATCTCATCTCACGTGTGTTGATTTTCCCTAAATGATAAAGTCCATGGTTTACTTTGGTACCATAGATTTGGTGTGAATATGCTATTTATTAAATATATCGTTTTGCTGACATAACCATATTTGGGTGTTTCAGTATGGATGATAACTAATATAGAAGCGTCATTTATTAATAAATATTCTAAATCTAGAAGCACACTTCTCTATCCAACAGGCAGATGCTACAATGAGCGACATACCTATGATGAGGGAGGATACTACGTGGAGGGATGTGATATGTACATATGTGAAGGTGGTTCATGGAGAAGAGTACGAGGTAGATGACATATGTTGGTAGTGGTCGTGTTGTTTTAAACACTGCTATGCCTTCTAAACACAGAAGCCACACATGCTATGTTGTTTTAAACATTGCTATTTCTTCTAAACACAGAAGCCACACATACTATGTTGTTTTAAACATTGCGATGTCTTCTAAACACAGAAGCCACACATACTATGTTGTTTTAAACATTGCGATGTCTTCTAAACACAGAAGCCACACATACTATGTTGTTTTAAACATTGCTATTTCTTCTAAACACAGAAGTCACACATACTATGTTGTTTTAAACATTGCTATTTCTTCTAAACACAGAAGCCACACATACGATGTTGTTTTAAACATTGCGATGTCTTCTAAACACAGACGCCACACATACTATGTTGTTTTAAACATTGCGATGTCTTCTAAACACAGAAGCCACACATACTATGTTGTTTTAAACATTGCTATGTCTTCTAAACACAGAAGCCACACATACTATGTTGTTTTAAACATTGCTATGTCTTCTAAACACAGAAGCCACACATACTATGTTCTTTTAAACATTGCTATGTCTTCTAAACACAGAAGCCACACATACTATGTTGTTTTAAACATTGCTATGTCTTCTAAACACAGTAGCCACACATACTATGTTGCACAACTTGTGGTTTATGTGGTTAAATCCACTAAGAGAACATATGATTTTGAATTGCTTATTCTGACAAGGAGAGAAGGACTGGCTGAGAGATCACGGTGTCCAACTCTGAGTCATAAAATACATTGTTGGATCCCAGCATACGCCTGGGAATTTATTGAAGAACAACTGATCATCATAATTTAGTGTCTTGCCTGCTGGCGTAGGCGATCATGCCTCTTCACAAATTACGATCTCCGACATCATGGGTCAATTCGTGTGGTTACTCCATTCCGTGACATGACACTCGACTATCAATAATCTTCTCACGCTGTCTTTCTCTATCTCGCTTACCGCACATCTTTCCCGTTGTCACAACATGTTCCAGTTTTTGTCTTCTCATAACGTGGCCACAAACGATGAATGCCTCTCTCTGATGTTTGTGATAAATTGTCTTTGCGACTCATCTTCTCGTAAAACGTCCTGACTGTTCATTTTCGCTGTCCAATTAATTTTCAGCAGTCTTCTATAAAGCCACATCTCCCAGGCGCCCATTGATTTTTCGCCTGTTTACTGATTGTCCAGGATTCGCAGCTGTATGTTAGAACTGGTTCTATGTAACATTCCAGAACTCTTTCTCTAACTATCAAGGACAGCGACGTATTGCACACAACGTTCTTCATTTGACAGAATGCACTTTTTGCTTGTGAGCAATTGATAGCTAATGATATTGCATTGTCCGCCCTGGTATCGCGGGGAGTGACATCGAATGCCCAGCTTCTCAGGTTAGTTCGAAAAAAAAACAGAAATCTGAGAGGTTAAATATACCACGGCAATTTAAATTCGAAAAGAGTAGTCGGTAAGGCCATAGCCCTATTAAAACTGTTAGGTGAGAAAACCTACGGAAAAGTTGATAGAGCCCGTTACCTTGAATGACATCTTTATAGACGAAACTTACCTACCCACGGGTAGATAGAGCATGTTACCTTGGATGGAATCTGTCTAGAGGAAGTGAACTTACCCACGGGTAGAAAGGGCCCGTTACCTTGAAATGGCATCTTTAAAGAGGAAGAAAACCTAGCCACGGGTAGATAGAGCCCGTTACCTTGGATGGAATCTGTCTAGAGGAAGTGAACTTACCCACAGGTAGATAGAGCCCGTTACCTTGGATGGAATCTGTCTAGAGGAAGTGAACTTACCCACAGGTAGATAGAGCCCGTTACCTTGGATGGAATCTGTCTAGAGGAAGTGAACTTACCCACAGGTAGATAGAGCTCGTTACCTTGGTTGTAATTTGTCTAGAGGAAGTGAACTTACCCACAGGTAGATAGAGCCCGTTACCTTGGATGGAATCTGTCTAGAGCAGAGGTTCCCAAACCACGGCCCGCGGGCCACTTGTGGCCCGCTAGCTCTCAGAAAGTGGCACGCGAGGCCTTGTTATGTAATATTATATATTTTAATAATTTCAAAAATTCACTCGAAGAGCCCCGTCAGCGTGCGATAATTTAATCTGCTCGTGGTTGTTATGCGCAGATATTATCGAACGCGCCTGTTCAGTTCGCAACAAAAAGTTATGAAGTCCCCATATCCCAGCCTTGTCGACCAATCAGAGTGCGCACAGCGCCATGTTGTCGTCTGTTACAACTGTTTAGGAGAGTCGGTAGTATTGTGAAAACAACATAGGATGAACCAAATTGGACAGTGTATGCACCGACGGTGCTACGGCTTTGACCGGTAAAATGTCTGGATACCTGGCATTACTGGAACAGTTTCTTGGCCGCACTTTATTAAAATATCATTGTATCCTTCACCAAGAAGCTCTGTGTGGAAAGACATTAAATCTGAACATGTCATGGATGTTGTTCTGAGATGTGTGAACAAAATTCGAATAAGGCGCTGAACAGGCGTGAGTTCAGATAGTTTCTGTCAGGCCTGAACGAGGAATACTGTGACCTACTGTGATGCCACATGGCTATCTAAAGGGAAAGTTCTGTCACATTTCTGGTCACTGAAAAATAGTGTCTATCTGTTTCTGTCTGAAATAAATGAATTGCCCACAGACAGGGAATGTCTGATGAACGATGACTGGTTTAATGACCTGGCATTTTTGGTGGACATCACATCTCATGTAAACTCTTTAAATGCGAGGATCCAGGGGGGGGGGGGGGATGCACTATTCGCAAATTTGTGCGATGGCATTTCTTCATTTAAAATAAGACAACGACTGTTTATCGGACAGCTGACTGAAGGGACTTTAAGGTGCTTCCAACTCTGAAGACCCTTGTGGTAGAAAAGAAATGTGACTTGTTACAGTACAAAGTACAAGTTGAAAGTCTTCTAGATATCTTTCAGTCGAGATTTCAAGAGTTCACAATAGAGGAGGATAATGTTGCCCTCTTCATAAATCCGTTCGTATTCCCTGATGCCAATCTCTGTCAATTACAGCAAAACCTTCAGCACGAAGTAATTGATTTGAAATGCAATTCTGCAATGAGATGTAAATTTCTGGTGCTGGCTGCTTCACCTTCAGCTTCATTCTAGCGACCATTGCCTGTCGAACAATTTGAACACTTGCGTTCATTCACCCAGAGATACATTTGTCGTTTTGGTTCGACTTACAGATCCGAGGGTCATTTTCCGCAATGACTGTTATAAAACAAAACAAGCAACGTTCCAGACTCACCGACAGTAAGCTAGCTGCGCTTATGACTTTGGACACGACAGATTTGTGCCCAGACATTGATAAACTGGCATCTGAACTTAAGTAACTTGTATTGAAGAACAGTTACAATTATAAATTAATTACATTAATAGCGATGTTTGAAACTGATTAAAAATTTATTGTTAAATGAACTTTTGATTTTAAACCAAAAAATGACCGCAGTGTAATATTGACACCGACTGCCTTTAAAGTTTTAGAATTTTGTTGACGAAAGTCAAGAAAGGTAAGAATGATATTAAACGACTTTTATACTTTTATAACGTTGTGGCCCGCTTAACTACCGAAAACAGTAGATATGGCCTTCTGCTTAAAAAGCTTGGGAACCACTGGTCTAGAGGAAGCAAATCTGACACACATGTATGCCCAGGACGGTTACACTGACCGTTGAGGGGTAAACTAAGTGGGCCTTACAAACCGCTACAGAAAGAGAGGAAGAATAAGAAGGAGGAGGAGGAGAAGCAATCGAAGCAAAGAAACCTATTCTGAAAAACAGTATCTATGATATGGACGATATTATAATAATACCGGCCTGTCACATATGGGGAGACAACTCATGCACATTCTGTTGTCGTTGCTCGGAGTTCGATTCCTTGTGATGGGTTAACTGTCGTGGGATATCCAACATTTGTGTGTTATTGTGTGTGTAGGTGGGGGGGGGGGGGAAATTTTGTGGAGAAAGAGAGAGAGAGTGTGTGTGTGTGTGTGGAAAAAGAATGTATGTGTGTGTAGAGAAAGTGTGTGTGTGTGGGTGTGTGTGTGGGGGGGGGGGGGGTTTGGGTGGGGGGAATACTAAGGTAGGTAAAGGTGACTTGGGAACATGGTGCTAGCGTAATCATTGTATTACTGTCCAGGACATGTCCTACCACCCACTTTAGGATGGGACAACCGGGCAGCTGAGGTTTATTGTAATCTTCCGCCACGATAGAAGAACGGTGTGGATTTGTGGTATTTATAACATCATATTGAAGTTAAACAACAGAGATTAAGAACAGTATAGGGCAAACAAAAGCTGCTCTTCAGAGAGTAAACAATATCTTATGCAATAAGCCACTATCATTGAATGCAAAAAAGAGAGAGTTGATGTGAAGCAGGGCACTTGATGATGATGAGCGCGTTACCAGTGTATAACCACTGGGCAGTGGACGGACGATTATAGTGGATGCTGTCCCCTATACATGTACAGGTACGACATTCGTGTCTCTCTTTCCAGGGTGTGGTCACAACAACGGATGTTATCACCAAGGTCAGACCCACAATGATAGCTGTAATATCTACACTTGTACGGCGGTTGGCGAAGAGATCCCCGGATGGACGTTAACCTCCCCAAGTATGTTTCATGTATATTTCTCTGTCTTTCTGTCTTTCTATGTGGTTTTCCTGTAAAGACAAGTGTCTGAGGTCACTGGAGCCTCATAAAACTGGTTTAGTGAAAGAGCCTCGTAAAACTGGGTTAGTAAAAGAACCTCGTAAAACTGGATTATTCAATGAGCCTCGTAAAACTGGTTTAGTGAAAAAACCTCGAAAAACATTTTTAAGTAAAAGAGCCTCGTAAAACTGGATTATTCAATGAGCCTCGTAAAACTGGTTTAGTGAAAGAACCTCGAAAAACTGGTTCAGTAAAAGAGCCTTGTAAAGCTGGTTTAGTGGAACTACCTCGTAAAAGGGGTTTAGTAAAAGAGCCTCGTAAAACGGGTTTGGTGAAAGAGCCTGCTAAAATTGGTTTAGTAAAAGAACCTCTTAAACCTCTTGAACCGTAATTAGCATATGGTTCTAGCGCCATATTTTTATACGGGGCGGCGGTGGTGTTGGGGTTAGACACTAGCCTGAGAGGAAAGAGTTCGATCCCAATTAGGATGTATTTGAATGGTTAACATTGACCTTGGTTACCAGGTCGATTAAACTTAAAATCTTCATCATCATCATCATCATTATCATCATCACCATCATCATCATCATCATCATCATCATCATCATCATCATCATTATCATCATCAAGAGCCATGCCGGCTGGCGAAGGCCTTCGTGACCTTTCACAGATCTCCGTGCTTAGTTTTCTGGATCAACTCTGCTAATGATAGTCCTCCATGCCACCCTCTAAATCCATCCAGCATCATTTCTCTTTGTCTGCCTCTCCTTATCTTCCCCTCGATCTTTTGAGTTGTCACGATGTTCCCCAATGACTCTTTTCTCATCACGTGACCAAGGAAAGATGTTTGTCTCTCATCGTATTGTTGTATACAATGTTCTAGTTGTATTGTCGTTGTTAGACACTTTGGCAGTCCAAAGAATTCGTAACATTCGTCTTAGAAACCACATCTCTGTTGCTTCCAATTTCTTCCTAATTTAATCTTTTACATTCCAAAATTCACTGCCATGCAGCAATGAATGTTCTATATAGCACTTTAGTACACTCTTACATTCTATGATAGTGGCTTATTGCATTGGTAACCCTTCATTTTCCGAAATGAAGCCTTTGCTTGTCCTATTCTGCTCTTAGTCTCTGTTGTGCATCTTCCATCTGATGTTATAAATGCCCCTAGGTATTTATAACTATCCACTTGGTTAAGAATGTTCCCTTTTATTTCTATTTCACATTTTTGTGTGACCTTTTTCTTTGATATCACCATTGTTACTGTTTTCTTGATATTTAAAAAACAAATCCTGTCTTTGCAATCTCTGTTACTACAATATCCAACAATCAATCCGCAATCAAGATTGTGTCATCTGCATAGCGTATATTGTTCATATTATAACCTCCGATTAGTTTTCCTGGCTTCTCTTTGATCTCTCTCATTATTATTTCGCTATAGAGGGAGAAGAGATCCGGTGACAAGACACATCCCTGTCGTTCTCCTAACTTTATGTGTTCATAATTTCTCTCTTTATTTCCAATTTCATTTGCTGCAAATTGGAAGCAGTATTTTTTTATTTATTTTATTATTATTCTGAGTTCCTTTCCATCAATGTTAATATCTTCCAACATTTTAATCAGTTCATGTTTTACTTTCTCAAAAGCCTTAGTATAATCTATGCAGCAAAAATTAGAGTCATTTCTGTTTCACTATTGACCTTTCTACTAGTGTCTATAATGTATATATTGCATTGTTTGTAACCTTTCCTTTCGGTTAGCGGGGTAGCGGTATCCCCTATCAAAGGAGATGTAAGACGCCTCCTTTCCTCCGTTAGTCTACGGGACACCGTTGGGCAAGGTGGAGTACCCATTTAGCCATCCAATCAGGGTTACGTGAAACCATGAAAGCAGGTGGTGACGGAGTGTGAGAACAACCGACATATTGTTGTTGGTTTTGGTCTGCACTCTGCGAAGATAGACAGATGATCTCATCAGTAGAGACAATGGCTATGGCCATTGATTACTACAGTCACCGCCCAGAAGGAAAGCAATGGCAAACTACCTTCTGCAAAACTTGCCAAGAAACAATAACTACCATGAAAGAAAATATAATAAGAAAGAGATATGGTGGCGAGATCCCCAGACCAGGCAGATCAGATAACACTGGGGAAGAGTGTGACACAGGGGTCAGTACTATTAATAGTGATGACGGAGTTAATCACGACTGTGTCACTGCCATGTACCAAAATAGGGTATATGGTACAGGTTACAGTCGACAAGAATAGGCTATAGGAGAGTTAACAATAGAATAGTAACAGTCACCACTAAAGCGTGGTATAGTATGGGACACGAAGAATAGTGACTATAAATCAGCAGTAGAACGACGAACACAAGGAAGGGAAAGCACTCAAAAGGCTACGGCCTCAAAACATCACGTGACGGGACGAAGGTGACTTCAGAGACACGAAAGAACTAGATGTCAGTTAGGCCGAGGGTGTACGTCTGAGAGAAATGCATACAAGTGGTTGAAACATCGAACAAGTCACATTAATATTACTATCAAGTCTGTCAAGATGTATTGCGACAGGCTCGAACACCAAACCCAGGTGTTATGAGGAATTCAACTCAAATTTAAAGAAGTTTCATCTGTCAAGGTCGGTTGTGCACTTGCCCAAGATGGCCAGCCTGCGAATGTAAATTTGACAGTTATTAAACGTTATCATGTGGAGCAAGTAAAGCAGTAGTTACTCCCTAGACGATAGGAGCTCACGCCTAGGAATAATAATAATAATAATAATAATAATAATAATAATAATAATAATAATAATAATAATAATAATAATAATAATATACTAGACGATCCGGCCCGGCTTCGCCTAGCTCCTGGCGGGGAGCGTCTCATTGAATTCATATAAGTAGTCATTATACATTCAAATACATTTCTCTAAGCACAAAGAGTACGCGTTCGGCCCCTGCTCCCGTTCCCGTTGCTCTTCTGTTTCTGATGCTGACCTTCCCGTTGCTCGGTGTTTCTGATGCTCCCATTCCCGTTCCCACGGGAGTGAGAACAACATTTGTACAAAATTTCATCTCAATCGGATGGACCCTTCGGGAACGCATAAATTCCAATTCCCAATTCCAATTTTCAAAACAAAAATTCCAAATTCAGCCTCGTTCAACCTGCCTCTTCAGCTGTGGTTATTGTTGAGGTCCGTGGTTTTTTTTTTTTTTTTTTTTTTTTTTTTTGGGGGGGGGGGGGGGGGGGGTTCATTCACCCTAATTCTTGTCTTGTGAGTCCTATCTCGGACTGATTATGTTGGTTTGTGTCTGTGACGTCAGCTGGGGGTGAGGTCGTTCACTATCCTTTGTGCTTGTCTGCTCTTGTGAATTCCGTTTTCCTCCTTGCGCCTGTTTTCCCTTTCGAGTTTGAGTTTCTGCTGCCTTTCGATTTGTTCCTCCACGGTCAGGAATGGTTTCCTCTCTCCGACTTCTATGTAGTACGAGTAGTCGGAAAAATCAGGTTCGAAGTATGTAGTTGGGTATGTACCGGTCTCCTGAGTTTCTTGGGTTTCTTCTTTTCTCTTTCGTCCCAACACCTTTTGAATTCCTGGCACCTGAGTTCCTCTACTCTTGCATCTGCTAGTAGCTCCTTCAAGGTAGGTTCCCATGGTCTCTCCATGCCGCCATCAGGGTGCTCATCTCAGTTTTCTTCGGATGTCTGTCGGGATATTGTCGTGGCTGGGATGCTGGCTTTGTCTTGCGGTTCCGACTCGGTCTCTTGTTGGATTTCATCTCGCGGTTTCTCTGTGTTCTTTTCTGTTTCTTGTGATGGTTTGATTTGGGTTGGTTCCCTTTCAGTTGTTAGCATTTCTCTTACCACTTTGATGTCTCGTAGAATCACTTCATTTATATTTGTCATCTGCCTCATGTTCTCCACCTCTTGTTTGATGTCCCGCTGGATCTCCCTTATTTCAGCAAGAAGTTTCCCATTGTCGTTGGTTGGTGCCGATGTTTGCAGTAACTTGACTTGCTTCTTTAACTCATCAATCTGGGTTTGCAGTTGCTCTTTCTCGCCTTGTGAGATGCAGGTTGCTGTCTCGCACCTCCGCATTGCGTCCTTATATGGTGTCTTTGTGGTGATGGCGATCTTTAAGACGTCTCTGTGTCTTTGGAAGTACGGACAGCCTAAGTATCTTGCTCCATGCTTGTCCAAGCAGTTGGCTCACTTTCTTTTGTTGTTGGGTGCTCGGAAGTCCGTGTCCAGCTTGATCAGCGGACACTCCTTGAAAGCTTGGTGATCGGCGCAGTACATACAGATTTCCGTCTTACTGCGGCATGTTGCTCTGCTGTGGCCGGCCCTCTGGCATCTTGAACATTGATTGACTCTTGGGATGAATCTCGCTGGCCGTTGTATTTTCTTGTTGATTGATACTGTGGTCGGCATTTCGCTGCCCTCCGTCGTCACCACCGCCAAGGTTGTAGGAATCTTGGAGTAGGTTAGGAGCCGCTCCGCCTTCAAGAATCGGATGTGAGGATTCTCTTCTCGTAGCTGCTTCAGGATTTCTTCGTCTGTCAGCTCCACTTGAATATGCTTGACAACCCACTTGCTTGTCGGTCAGTCGGTGTTTCCGGCTCTGGTGTCTTTCTCCTCCCTCTTCTTCTCAGTAGGTTTGGCTCTTGTCTGTGGTGGGCTGTCGATCTTCTCCCTCGTGGTAGCTTCAGTAATAGCTGTAGTTTCAGGTTCTTTGATGCATCTAGCAGGCATGTTATCCACGTTCATCTTCTTCACAGTCTTGTCGGCTCCCACACTGTAATCTTGGATACAGCGTGTTTCTTTTTGTTGGACTTGCAACGTGACATTTTCCCCCGTATCAGGCTTCTTGACTGGTTAAGGCGACTTGTCTTATTAGCGCTCGCAGTTGCGAATGGTGACGACGCACACCGACGATGTGGCACGCGGAACGCATAAAAGGACACACAAAGACTAAAGAATAAAACATTATAAATAAAATAATGTGTTATAAAATTTTCACGTGTCTAAAATAAATCCATTATTTTTATAAAACTTTGAAGATGCCTTACAGTTTTTATCACTTTGTTTATAATGGACACGACTGTAAATAACTTCTTTAAACATTTATAAAACTTTAAGAAAAATACAACAATTATATAATTACATAGTATATCAATGTTACGAAAAGTAATGTCCTTTGATATAACTTTTGTTGTTAAGTCCCCTTAATTAGACGTCTTTCCTTTTAATGTTGTTTTTTATGTAAAATGCTGTTTTTAAACTAAATAACTATGTCAGTTGTATCCGCGGGAGAGAGAACAACATCTGTAGAAAATTTCATCTCAATCGGATGGACCGTTCGGAAATGCATAAAGGACACACAAACAAACATTCTCTTTTATATATAAAGTATTATATATATATATATATATATATATATATATATATATATATATATATATATATATATATATATATATATACCAGTCGTCGCACAAAGATATATATATAACGCCCTTCTACCCTCTGACCTACTGCATGGCTGAATGAGACTGTGGGCCACTGCGTGATGTAACACTGCGTGATGTAACACTGTCAATAATAATCTGCTACTAGGTCGCTGGTGTTACACTTGGTTACAGTAATGACATGTTTCTGTTTCGTGAAGAGTGTCAGATTATCTACAACCAGCCCTTAAAGCAGATGGCTGGCACCCACCAAGGAAATTCCCTGTGTCCGACTAAGAAATAGAGTGAGAATAGGAACGTGGAATGTGAGAAGTCTATATGAGGGAAAGCTAAAAGTAGTATTTGATGAGATTGAGAGGTTTAATATTCAAATTTGAGAAATTAATGACACATCGCTGGAGAGACAACGGATATTTTGCAACTGAAAATGAAAGTCTTTTTATATATATTCTGGTAGAGACGTCGGAGGCCAGAGCGGAGTGCAATTTTGTTAAGATAAAAGAACTGCAAAAGCTTTAATGGGATATAACCAAGTATGTGATAGAATCCTCACTGTCAGACTTAAAGGCCATCGAAAAAAACACAACTCTCATACAGATATATGCACCTACTTCAACATCAGAGGAGGAAGAAATAGAAGATTTTTACAGCACACCGCAAGACAAATTAAATAAGATTGGTCATAATAATAAAACAATTATAATGGGAGATTTTAATGCAAAAGGAGGTACAGGAAGTGCTGAAAATGAGAGACAAGTTTCATGAAAATTTGGCTTGGGAAATAGAAATGATGCAGGTGACAAATTAATTTAATTTTGTACAGAAAATGAGTTAATGATAGCCAACACAGTTTTTAAACAACACCTAAGAAGACTCTTCACATGGAAGTCCCCGGACAGTATTACCAAAAAATCAGATAGATTATATTTTAATACAAAGAAGATGGAGATCAAGCATAATATCTGCAACAACCATACGAAGTGAAGTCTGTGATACAGATCATCAGTTATTAGAAGCAGATCTGAAATTAAAACTCAAAAAGCTTACCCGAGGTCCAAGGCCACTTCGTTTTGATCTCACAGAAATGCCAGATGAATACAAAGTAGAAGTGAGGAATCGCTTGGGGGTCCTGATGTCTGTACAAGAGGAAATGACACCTGAAGAACTGGCAGTACAAGCTAGAGATATATTAATAACAGCAGCCACAGATTTAATTCCGACCAGGACTAAGGAACATAAGCCTTGGATTACGCCATACAAGTTAGGATTAATAAAATAACGAAGGGAACTGAAAAATAAAGGAGAAACCGATAACAGTAGGATGAAGTATATAATCTTTAACACGAGAAATAAGAAGGAACAAAGAAAAGACAAAAAACCAATATATACAAGACTGTTGTATTAAAATACATTAAAATATATGTAGCTTGCCTTGTTCCGGATGTGTAGGTGTTACCTTTCCTCTGGAGTGAACTAGGCAGGCCGAGAGAAGATTCATGCTGCATGGGCAACACATGATCTCTATATTTTAGCTCACGCTTTGTGCTATGGAGAGGCAATAACTTCATCCCTGGTCTTAACCAGTCTCGGAATCAAAATGAGAGGCAACTGTTACGGGTTATAGGTCCCTGTCAATTGGCTTGTAGACATGGGGTGCCACGCGTTGCCTCTGACGGTGGGAGACACCTACAGATGTCACTGATCAGCTACCGAACGCCTCAAGCTGGGCAGCCCCCGGCCAATTAGGTGCTGATCCGTCACAGCCTGCCAGCTTCAATCGGTAATTGGGGCTAGGACAAAATCTGAATTGCAGGCTGTAAATCTAATGCACGACGTACTAATAAAAAGAAAAATAGAAACCTCAAGATACGGCTTGCAACATGGAACGTGAGAACCATGTGTCCAGGATTTTCCACTGGCTTGACCAATATTTACGATGTGAGAAAAACGGCTGTGATTGATGCCGAACTCAATCGTCTTAACATTGATATTGCTGGCCTGCAGGAGACTCGCCTCGCTGAGGAAGGGTCGAAAACAATTACACCTTTTTTTGGAAGGGTAGAGGGCAGGCAGAAAACAGGCAACACGGTGTGAGCTTTTCAGTGAAGAATTCGCTACTGGGAATGATTGAAATTCCAGCAGGAAGCAATGAAAGACTATTATCCCTGCGCTTGGCAACCTCTTGTGGTTTTGCCACCATTATTACTGCATATGCACCGACACTCGATTCCTCTGATGATGTGAAGGATTCGTTCTGTGAGGAGTTAGACTCCGTGATCAAGGCAGTTCCAAAATCTGACTACATTTATATGTTTGGTTGTTTGGGGATTTGAAATTTAAATATTGAGCACAACCCTCCACCGGCAAAGCTGATCGTATTCTGGTATGAAATTAAGGCCTATCCACGTCAATATGGAAGCGCTATACTCGATCATACTCGAGAGGAGAGAAACTAATAGAATGGGCAAATATTAATGATATGATAATTGGAACACATGGTTTAAACACCATAAAAGACGACTATACACATGGAAAAGCCCTGATATGAAAATACGCAACCAAATAGACTACATACTTATTAATAAAAGATTTAGAAATGCATTAATTAATGTAAAGACAATGCCTGGTGCTGACGGTAACAGTGATCATGTGCCACTATGTGGACAAATAATAGTAAGATTAAAGAGAGGGGGAAAAATGGTTAAGAACTTGAGAGGTTCTGAAAATAGATAAAGAAATTCAAGAACAATACAGAGTGACTGTGAAAAATAGGTACAATGCAATAGCTAAAATACAGAGTATAGATGAACAATGGGAAATGTTAAGGGACTCCATTCATCAAACTAGCAAAGAAATGTTACCGGAGAGAAGCCAAAAAGCTAAGAAAAAATGGATGAATGAAGAAATCTTAAGGCTGATGGACAAAAGGAAACAGAATAAAAATGACAAACAAGAGTATGCTAAGATAAATAAAGAAATAAGAGATAAATGTGTGAAGGCAAAAGAAAGTTGGTTAAACGAGCAATGCAGAAAAATTGAATTAAATTCCATTAAAGATCAAAAACGTATGCACAGACAAATCAGCGAGCTCACAGGAAGAAAAATAAGAACAAATACAGGGTGTTTGACATCAAAAACAGGATAGATGTTATTAGAGGAAGGTGCTATAATGAAGAGGTGGAATGAGTATATAAGAGAATTATATAATGGAGAAAGGGAAGAATTAACAGAAGAAAGTAATTTAAAAGGCCCACCTATTCTAAAAGAAGAAGTCGCTGACGCTATGAAACATATGAAGAAAGGAAAAACAGCTGGGCCAGATAAAATCACAATAGAAGAATTAGAAGTATTGGGAGAATTTAGGGTAGATATATTAACCAAAATGCTTAATGATATTTACAACAGTGGATATTTACCGAGCGATATGCTGAAATCTGTATTTATAGCAATACCAAAGAGACCAGGAGCACTTGAATGCGAAGATTTTCGTACAATTAGCCTCATAAACCATGTCACTAAGCTTCTACTCAGAATTATAATGAGAAGAACAAGAAAGAAAATAAAAATGGAAATTAGTGAAGAACAATATGGTTTTATGTAAGGAAAGGGTACAAACAATGCAATATATATATATATATATATATATATATATATATATATATATATATATATATATATATATATTACGAACACTAATAGAAAGATCAATAGAGAAACAGAGAGACATATATTTATGCTTCATAGATTATACTAGCCGGCTTCGTGGCTTAGAGGTTATGACTTTCCTCCGTAATCTCGTATACTCTCGTCGGTAACGTGATGACGGTTCAAATCAGCAGTGGTTTGAATCGCATCAGTAACTTACGGGGTATGTGAGCCGGCCGCTCAGAAAGCAATGGCAAACTACTGAGC